>VWYP01030189.1:0-82916 GCA_013400435.1 Pycnonotus jocosus
CGCCATGGCGCTGTGCGGCCGCTCCGCGCTCCTCCCGCCGCCCCCGCGGCACCGACCCCGGCCCCGAGCCCCGGGACCCTTCGTCAGGTACCGGAGGGAGCAACGGGGAAGGCGAAGAGAGGGGTGACAGCGAGCGGCAGGGCTGCGCTGAAGGGGATGTGGGGTGAAGAAGGGGTATGCGGGGGGGGGGGGTATTGGAGGGGCGCTGAAGCGGGGGATGTGGAGGGTTGTGATGAACTGAGATGGAATTTGGTGTGTGACAAGCTGAAGTGTTCACAGCTGTGGCGCTGCTCGTGGAGGAAATAGGGTTGAACGCCTATTTGAAGGCGTTGGGAGGGATGGGGGGCGCAGGGTTTTGGAGATGCCGAGGTGCGCTGGAATAGAGGGACTGGGGAGAGGTTTTAAGGAGTAAGGGGTGTTAACGGGTTTGAGATGAGAGGATATGGGGTGTTCACAGAGCTGACGGTGCTGGTTGGGGATAAAATAGGGTTTAACACCTAATTGAAGCCGTTGGGGTGGGAAGGATGGGGGTGCACGGCTTTGGGGGTGGGACAGAAGTGATGGGGCATTGAGGAGAGGTTTTCCGGCGTGGGGGATGTTGCGGTCAGATTTGGGGTCATTGAAGGGGTTTTGGGGGCCTGGAGCAGCGTGTGAGGGACTGGGAACGGGAGGGAAACGATTGGCCGTGATTGAGACAGGTAGATTTGGTAGGTGGCTACCGGCGGGGAGGTGTTGGTGGCCCTGGCAGGGTGGCAGACAGGGGCCCGATGTGACCTTGTGGATGGAGGGATTGTCAAAGGTGGAATCCTGTTGGAGGAGGGTGCGTGGGAGGCTGCGGTGGATGAGGAGCAGCAGGACATCAAGGGGGGCTTGGAGCAGGGCTGCTGTGCAGGGAGTGGGGTTTGGAGTTGTGTTTCCTTAGGGGATAAACCTGGGACTGATTTCGGAGGGGTAGGCGTGGGCTGTCTTGGCAATAAGGAGGAAAAAAAGGCTTGTGAAAGGCAGGAAAAGTGAATTAGGGTAGAGATAGCTGAGGTTTGGGAGGGGCTGAGGGATTATTGAGCGGATGAAGATGCTGTATTTGTGTGGGCACCTACTGCTGAGGGGTTTGTGGATACAAAGGTAATAAAATTTCCTGAGCTTTGAAAATATGTTGGGTAGGGCTTCACAGGAGCTGGGGCATGGGGACATGTGAGATGGTGGCATTGGCTTTGTGGGAGCTCAAGTGTCAGCTCAGGTATCCTTAGATTGCCAGAGCTCTGTTTCCTTTTGGAGACTTGTAGTGCACCCATGTTGTAGGAGGCTGCAGTCCATTATCTGAAGGGTTTGAATAGAGGAACCAGCCTCAAGTTGTGCTAGGAGAGGTTTAGGTGGGATATTAGGAAACATTTCTCTGTTGGAAAGATTGTCCAGCTCTGGAACAGGGCACTGTGGAGTGGTAAGGTATTTAAAAGACATTTTTGTGGTGCTTAGGGAAGAGGTTTAATGCTGGCCTTGGCAGGGCTGGGGTAACGGTTGGACTCGATGGTCTTAGAGAGCTTTTCCAACCGAAATGATTCCATGATTCTGTTTTATGGTGCCACAAAGGACAACCCAGGAACTGAAGTGCTTGATGCTTTCAATAGTCACAGCACAATACATGGAAGTATTCACCAGTGGGAAGCCAGATAATCAGGGAACGGAGACCTTGCACGCGAATCGCAGACAAACACTTGGCCGAGCTACCTGGGTCTGTGTTTGCTGCAGAGTTTCAATTAAAAAACAATCAAATGCCAAAACCAAACAGCTTTTTATGTTAAGTGCAAGAAGGGAACAAAAGCATTTTCACTTTTTGGACAATTTGCCAGTGAAATGAGGAATTCTGCAGTGAGAGAGAAATGGAGGTTGTTCTTGTTTGAAACACATGAACACGGCTGTTCTGTACTGGTTATGTTCCCTCTCTGCCTGCAGTTCGAAATGGAATTGAAAATAAGACAGAAAGAAAAGTGTGACCTTTTCAAATTTTTTTTTTCACTGAATAAATTAATTATTTAGAAAGAGCTTAGTATTTCTTTAGAGCCGTAAAATATCTAAAAATTCATGATGGGTAACAAAATGCCAAGATGGTAAAAAAAAAAAATGCTGGAAGAGAAAATGGTTTCCACTCAAGCCTTCCTCTTCCTGAGTGATTTTTGTAATTTGAGACCCTGTTTTAGAGTTGTCATGAGAACATTCAGACTCTGAACATCTGCAAGCTTTTGAGTTCCACTGGGAGATGCAGCCAGCAACTGTAATTTGGTGCATTTGTAGGAGCCATGTCATCTGTTAAGTTTTTTTTTTTCCTCCTTAACATTCATTCTTGTGCAGTTCTTTAAAAAAATTTTTTTATTGTCAGGCCAGATGGAGGCCAGTGTTTGCAATAAATTTGCCAGGCAGTCAGCAGATAGCAGGCAGTTAATAAAAATAACTTAAAACACAACAATCCATTACCCTCCTCCCCCTGCCCCCAAGTTCCCAAACAGGAATGGAAAAATTCTTCAGACTATATAAAGACTAGAGAAAGGGCCAGAGATAATTCTTGGAGTTCTTCCACATACTTGAGAGTTTTGGTCTGCTGTGTGGCACCTTGGGAGCTGGCGACCCTCGGCATTGTAACAAGTAAAGAATGGGTTTGTAAATAGAAAGAAAAAAATCCCTTAAATAAGAGAGGAGTGCTGCCCAAAAAAGGGGAAGTCTTTTTGGGGAGGTGATGTCATCTTTCATGTGCCTGTGTTTAGTGGTGAATGAGTGTTCTCCTTGTGAATACAGGCATTTCTGAACAAAATTCATGTGAAGTGTTTGTTTTAAATGTCTGCATTAAAAAATCAATGCAGATTTGTTCTATTTCAGAGCGCTCTGCACCCACCCAATCTGAATTACCTTTATGTAAAACAGAGTAAGCAAATCCTCATTATTCATTACCCATAGTGGTAACATAATACAGATGAGTTCTCACCATGTGTCCGTGTGGGGAAATGCAAAATGAGTCCTTGGGTTAATTTTCCTGTTGTCTCTTCCTCTGTTCTTAACATTATCCTGCTCTAAACTGTTCTGTTGTTAATCATATCGTGGTTAAACATGTGGCTTTTTTCCCATGAATTGGGTATTTGGGAGCACGAGACCAAAGAGTTATTGTGGTTTCCCAACCAGTTTTTGTAGGGGCCTTGTCTGTGGTGAAAGATTAACAGTCTGTGCCCGTGTGTTCCTTATGTAATTATGCTGGGGTTCAGGATTTTATAAGAGCACAGTTTCACTGGATTTCTTTTTTTTTTTAAGGAATATGCTGTATTTTAGCAATGCAAAGAGCTGATTTAACTTCAAGTACAGGAGAAAAAAAAAGAGAAACAACCCCTGTTCCTTGAATATGGATGGTTTTCTGCCACCTTAGGGAAATAAGAATGCTTAGAGTCTGCTACAGTGAAAATTAAAGGGGTGTGGAACCATTTGATTGATGGGGATAGAGAGGTAGAAGGGAAATTAGCCAAAGAGAGGAGCAGGGCTATGGTGTGGACCTTCAGCTGGAATTCTCCCTTTGTGATCATCACAGCATCTGATTTGGAGCTTTGTGGCCACGGGGCTGGAGAGCTTCTGGCCCCAGGAGTGAGCCCTGAAGGTGAATTTAGTCTTGAGGCACCGAAAATCAACTTCTGATTTCTGCCCAAGTGCCAGGCAGTGCCCTGTCCTTCTACACAGAGTGAATGAGGGCAGAATAATCACCCTCAAGCTGCTGGTCTTTGTTACTTCTTCAATTGCTGTCATTTTCTCAGCTGATAATATTTTCGGAAGAGAAGAGTTGAATGCTCTCTGTAATGTGCTGCAACATAAGAAAATGAAAATATAGACGTGGGTTTTGTAAATGCGCCTGTTAAGGAGAGAGAACGTCAAGGCTGAGGGTCTGACTGGTGTATAAGTGATTTGCAGCCCATTGTTTGATAAATATCCTCAAAAAGTTTGTGATTGTGCACAATGATATTAGGCAGGTCAAGATTTTTAGTAAGGAGAGATTCAGGCTTGTTTCTATGTGCTTTGGAGTCTCTGGATGACAGGATTGAATATTCCTGTCCACTTAAGGTCAAGATTTCATCCTGTAAATGCATCCAGAGTTGAAATTTATTTATCTATGTCCATTTTTCTCTCACTGTTCCTAAAAATAATTCCTGATTTCCTATTTATAGTCAAGATCCCTATGAGAAATTTGCAAAATAGCTGGAAAATTGACATGTGTTTTAAGGTGGGTGAATGTTGTCTTTTATAAATGCCAAGCAGTGAAAGAGTTATTTTGGAAACAATGAAATTGAGAGTCTTCAGCTCAGTCTGACTTCTGGTGTCCGTTTTCACAGCTACAAGAAGGTTGGGGATAATGTCAGACTGTGGGAAATCCAGGAAAATCGTGGAATTCTCAATATGAGCAGACAGCGTTTCTGATAGAAATCGTGAGGTCAACAAAAGACCCAAGAAATATAAACTTGATTTTTCGGGGACTAAAGTGGAAACAGATGTTCACAACAGCGGGTTAACAAGAAGTGAGCCTTGAGGGGGAAAAAAACCCAACCCTGTGATTTAGCATTGTATTTTATTTATTTATTTAAGGTAAACCGGGCAGTTAATGGTAAAACCATTGACTTCGGTAGGCAGCACCAATCTATTCGAGTTATTCCCTGCTAATGTGAGGATTCTCCCTGGTTTGCCAGGGAATAGCTCCGATTTTCCCTGCCAATCCACCCAACCTCGGCCACGTGCGGCTCTTTTTAGGGCTGCCAAGCCTTTGTGGGGGAGGAGCGAAACATCTGCCAAGATGAGGCGAAACACACGGAAAGCGGCGAAATCCCAGCCTTTGTCAGCTGAATTGGGTGTTGAGCAGAGCCGCAGCCCTGCCAGGAATCCACCGGGAATTGGGTATTGGGAATCGGGCAGGGATCAATATCGGCGCTGCCTCTGTTCTGGATCACCACGCCAAAAAAAGGAGGGGAAAAAAAAAGGCACCGCATTGTGGGGAAAGAAACGAGATCGAATGGAAATTCAAGCACCGCGTGGCTTTCTTGAGGAAATGCATTTGTTCTTTGTGATTGAGAAAGGCGCAGTTGTTAATATTCTCTTTATTTGCCAACAGACGTGCCTTGCAGCGCCGTGTCTGTTACCAAGCTGTGACAGGCTGGCTGTTGTAAAGCGAGGTACTTTGCATAATTAGTGTGAAGACGTGAACAGATGAGCACTAATTCTTAGAAGTTAATGATTGTCAATTATCTCCCCCTCCCCCTTTTTTTTTCCTGGATCTAGTCCAAGATTAGCGGAATATCAAGTACCTCAAGGTATAGTTCCTTAATTGGCCCAAGCACATTTTGTTGGCAGATGTCACCCCAAAACGTGGCTTTGCCTTTTGACCTGCCTTCATCAGCAGTCAGGTCAGCTTGCTGCTGTTTGAAAGCGTTGTGTTCTTTTTAATTCCTGGGCTGGAGGTTGTTTGGATCCATAAGCTGATCCGACCTGACACATGGCTTCAAGATCGTTAGTGCAGACAGAAAGGCGGCGAGAAGGACCAGACTGGCCCTTGCAACACCGGGAGATTTTATCCTGCCTTAAACCCACAGAGAAATCCCAGCTTCTGCCTAAAAGTGGTGCAAAAATTCCCACTTCACCTATTTCAACATCTCACCCACTTCAGAAGTTGTCTCGTAGGTGGATAAGGAGCTTCCAGCTCTTGCCTTGCCCAAATCTTCTTGAAATCCAGCGTTTTGGAGCTTCCTTAGGACTGTGATTCCAAATACACCTATTTTTAATTTTTTTTTTTTTTTCAGCAGCAGGTTACTGTAGGTTTAGCTGTGGTTATGTAGATGGTGGGTCCAGAGCCACAACTTCCAGGGAGGCATCCCAAGGCCCACAGGTTTGTGTGGAGCTTGTTGTTTCCGTTTGAATTTGTGCTGCTGGGGTAAAATGAAAAGGAGTGAAAAAAGTCAGTGCTTGTTTTGGAGATGGGAAAAGTCATGGATTTTTGTTCCCAGGACAGTCTCTTTGTTTTTGTCAGATGACTGTTTAATGTGAAATCCAAGAAAATGCCTTTATTTTCCCCCTTCTGACTTTATACACAGTTTAGCCTGTATTGTTTAAAAGCATGTTGTAAGAATTCTAATTATTCTCTTCCCTATTTCTGAATGGCATCTTTCTTCAGGCACACAAGTCTTCTGTGTTTAGTGTCAGCCTTTGAATGTAATGATTTATCCACACTTGAAATGACGTTGAAAATTTTTCAGTGAAGGAGCTTTTTCAAAGAATTCTCTCATAGAAACCACTTCTTAAATATAGCAAGGAAAAATATGCTGCTAAAGGTCTGTTTAATATGAGGAATGAAATAAATATCTTTATTGGACCTAACATCTTACTGTGAAATAATGAATATATAAATTGCTCTGTGCATTCATGTTTTATGTCAGGACACACAGCACTGACATCTAGATTTACCTGGCAGAAATCTTTTAGCAGCTTAATCTGAGATCTTCAGATATTTTTAAGGGCTGCACCAAAGTTATAATTTATTTGAAAAATAATGAAAGTAATTCTAGGAGAGTAAAGTTCCTAACCTGAAAACTTAAAGGAGGAAAGAAATGCCCAACCTGCAAGGACTCTCCTCCCCCAGTTCTTCTTCCCCTTTTCTACCCAGCACCTGAACTGATCAGAAAATACTTTCCTAGCACTCAGGAAGACAAAAACCCCATTTATTTTGATTTTCTCTGCTCTGGTCTTCTTGCACAGGCTCATAACACCACTTGTTTTAAATTATAAATGTGTTTTACTGGGTCACTTTTTTTGTGGAGGCCTTTGAAATTAAAATTTAAAGGTCTTAGGAACAGCTTACCTTGTTTCATATGGTAATGTTTTTTGATGAATGGAAAAAGTCTTTCCCCATGAGTTTCCATACTTTTTCTTTATCAAATTGAGTTCTAACCAGTTTTCTGTAAGTCAACAGTGCAGGGATGGAAGAAACTGGCAGCAAAATCAAGGTGTGTATTTCTGCAGTGTTTATAATGCACAAGAGGTTTAAAAAAATCTTACACAGTCCTTAAAAACCTGGCTTTGGGCTGGAGAATTAAATTTGCCTTCAGAGTTGTCCATGAGTAGCAGAGGGATTGTTGCATCTTGTATCTGAGGAGCTGAAGGAAAATCTCCTTCTTGTGCCCTCAGCATTTTTTCTGTTGACTGTTTCTTTCCTCACTTTGAACAGGAACAGGAGCATTCATCCTCTGATATGGAAAATGTTTTAATAAAAGTCACTCTGGGAGCTGCTTATTGTGTCAGTGCAGAAGTCCTTGGACATGCTTTTTCTCCCAGTCCTTCCAATTTATCCTTCAGATCCTCTCAAAAATCATGGAAACAATTCCTTTGCAGGCAGCATTTTGAGAAAGATTTCACTTATGGACAGCTTTGTACAAAAAGTTGCTTCCATGTTCTTGTATTTTTTTTTTTATTTTTCACAGAGGCTCCAGCAATCCTGCAGCTGCTCCTCAAATAACTGTGGGCTTGTGCAACTTGTGTTGCTGTTTCCATACCAACAAATGAAATAAGTCCAGTTTGTGCCCACAGTGAAGAGTCTGGGGATTTTTTTCTGCTCTGTATCTCGTGATTTGGGAAGTATAAAAATATGAGCTCTGAATAGCTTGTAGTGAATCACCCAGCTGCTCTGGGCTCCTGTTTAATGATGGGATGAAAATTTTGCAGAATAAGAGACAAAACCTGAATTTTGTATAGCTGTGAGATTCAGGTTTAGGTGAGATTTGAAAGAATGAATAATTTGTAGTTGCTAAATGTGCAGCATAAAGTTCAGTGGGGTTTTCATGGATTTGCTGGCATCACCCACATGGTCAAACATCATCTGATAGTACCTGATGAAGTCTTTGCTGTCATCAGTAGCTTTAATTTCTCTTTCCATATCTAGGACTGGTTCAAAACATCCATCCATCCATCCATCCATGCAATTGAAATAATATAAATTGAAATGTCCAAATAACAAGAATAATTGAGGGATTCAGAACTGAAACATGGGACATAAAAAGGGGAAAAATTCATTCTGGAGACTGCAGTGACTTCGTGTTTCCCCATGAAAATATCTCCAATTGAAGTGTTGTCGGTCCTTTATCACTGATGTTTTCATTTCACTTAGATTCTCCATAATGGAAACCTTTCATGTTCATTCTTTCATTCAGAGAAAGTAGAGCACAATAATTGTAGTATTGCTGAAAAGACCTATTTGCTTTTTTACTTGGCTAAAGTAATGCTGAAAATAGAAATATTTGACCTTACTTTATTGTTTGCTTGAACTGCTCATAATTTTAGCTCTGTTTGACTGTTTCTGTGAGAGACATTTGTTTCCTGGAGCTAAACAGCTCACAATTCTATAAACAAGTCTATAAACAAGAAATCCCATTCAGTGATATCAACAGTGAAATTTCTTGTCTTTTATCTATATTTAAACAAACTCACAGAATGTTGCCTGGAAGCACAAATTGTTTTGCTCTCTATGTGGCTGTTGTAGCTGAAAGATGCATATTGGGCAACTCAATTAAAATTTATATAATTATTATAATTACAATTATATAAAATTTATATAATTACTTTGATTATAAAAAAAAATCTGTCTGGCCGTTCCAGATGGAATTTTTTGCCTGGTTTAGAGATAAATATTGGACAGCTGAATTAAATTTTATATAATAAACTATTCATTTTTATGGTAAAAAATCTCAGCAAGACTTGGCATTGTTTCATTTCTCTTTAATGTTTGAATTGATGATCTTGGAAGTCTTTTCCAACCGTAATGATTGTCCTGATGGTGCCAAAATTCTTTCCTAAACTCCTGTTGGGATGTAGGTGCTCCTGTGGTCCCTTCTGATGTTGCTTTGCTTTTTGCTTCTCTGGTAGAAAAGGGAATTTCTGCTGGCCTGGTGAGACCAAACCTGAACAGCAATTTTGGCCAGGTTGGAGATAAACAGAGATGAACAGAGCTCATGGGTTGAAGGAATCGTTACAAGTTCCTGTCTTCTCTCAGTGCTGTGGACTTCATCTTTTAGTGGGCAAAAATAATCAGGGATGGTTTGATTTAAGGTCCATGTCTCAAGAAAAAAATCCCCCAAATTTAAGTGTGTCCATTTACTTTCTGAATAAAGAAAACAAAGCTGGGTCAGCTCTTCAGCCTCCCAGTTTGACATTTCACAGCACTGACCTTGAGGACAAATTCTTTTTTTGCAGCTGCAGCCGCCTCCGAAACATTCAGAGCATCCTGACACAGAGCAGCAAATCTCAGCCTGATGGAATCCTCTGCATTTTAGGTTAGTATTACATTTTTTGTTGTCATTATACTGCTGAAGATACGAGTTTCAGAAAGAAGAAAATAATCTCCTTCCTGCTCCAAGCACCAGCCTTGTTTCTCTGGGAATGAACAGCTGATTCTTACACTCTCTTCTCCCTAAACAATTCTTCAACTTGTTTACTAATTTTGGGCAAAGAATTTTAAAGAGTGGCCTGAGAAACCCGGGAAGCAGTTAGGAGTTAAATGTTGGCACATCAACAGCATGTGGATTCAGCGCTTTATTTCTTCTGGGGCTGGGAGAAAAGGGCAGCAGGAAATAAAGGTGCATGTGCAAGTGTGCTGTGGGAAAATAACAGGGGTTTTGTACTGCTTTAATACAATTTCATTGACTATTGTTTCATATTATATAATCAGTGTCAAGATATTAAAGGAAAAATGGAGACATTACGATTGAAAACTTGAGTCCTTAGAGAAAAGGACTGAAGAGTGATTGTTTAAATAATATATTGCAGTTAAAGAGAAGAAATCTGATGTAGTTATAAAGAAGCTCTGTGTAGGAAATGATACCACAGTCTGATTTTTTTAGGGTTTTGTTCTGTTTTTTTAATGATGTAGCCAGAGAACTTAAAGCTCATTTACTGGACCACAAAATTAAATATATATATACATATACATATATATATATATATATATATATATAACCTCATTCTCTTTTAGTCAGTGCTAACTGTACAACATGACCCATCCTAGCCTACATTCTCTGGGGTGAGAGGTTAAGTCTCTGGCTAAGTAGTAACTGTACAGCCAGAAGCTCTGTGAGGTCAGTGTGTCAGCCTTCCAGTGAAACTTAATCATACAGGATAAACTCCTTGGGTTTTGCCTTTGCTGCTAATTTAATTTCACAAAACATGTTAGCTGATGACACTGCAGTATTTCTTAATTATTGTTAACTCTGAGAGTGCAGGAAGTCCCAGGTGAAGAGCAGGCACTGAAAACATGGCCCAGCTTTAAGGAAAGCAAAGGAATTGCTTTGTGTAATCCTCAGTGTCGTGTGGAGGATTTAATTCTATCCACAAGAACATACCTCTCAATAAATAAGCACTTGTGGTATGGAAATACAGGAGGTGTGTTTTGTTGAGAGGCTTGTGCTTTGCCCTGATCTCTCAGCACCCACAATGGGGCTCTTGTCTGCTCTGCCCTGGCTCCTGTAGCCTGCAGAATTTGTGGCATAACTTCTATTAAACAGGCATGGCACTGTTATAAATGCTTTAAATCTGTCATCAAATACAAGCTTCAGATAACAAAAACCATGTAGTTTTACATCCTGAGTCGTCTTGACTTGTGTGAAAAGTGGATACTCACAACTATGGGTTTTTACAGTCAGGACATGTTCTGTTTCACTTGGCTGCTTTTAATGGCCTGGAGTTAATGCAGTTCCCTCACCTCAACTTTAGTTTCATACTGAGATGTGAGATAAAAACAGAATAAACTTGCACAGCTTTGCTTCAAGTTCATTAATATTTGTACTGAAATTAAACCCAGCATTGTGAGATCCCAGAGAGAGATGAGAACTGACCCACTGTTGATACAAGTATTTAAATGTAGCTACAGCTGATTTTTTAAAAAGAATCCTCTAATCTGATTTTGAAAGGGTTGCATGGTAACATTCCTGCATTCTTTACTGGGGAGAAAAGGCCTCACAACTGACAGGAAAAAGGAATTTGGAGGCTGGCATGTCAAATGTCTTTAAGAAGCTGTGATGACTCAGCTGAGTGTGTTGCTGTTCAAACTGGTGTATTTAAATTATACTGTAAACTATATTTTGTGATAGTGGTGTTTCTTGGCATCTTACCTTTCAGCAGAGATTTCCAGCTCGTGGTTCAGTTGCTCTGATTTCTGAGGATGTGCATTTAGTGTGAATAGGGTGTGTCTGTAACTGTACTTGTAGCTGCTCTTATTGTGGATCAAACTGTTTCACCATTCAGCATAGCTGAGCTGAATTTTTGCAAATATTGATATTTATTTTTTATTCTCCTCAAAGAGTGTGGGGATACTTTCAAAGCAGTTCCAGTAAATCTTCATTTTACCTAAGTTCTCTTCACATATTGCTAGTTTCTAAAATCACTTTTTCTCCATTATATCCATCCCACACCGAGCTCTCCCTGCTGGAGTTTCTCCCACATTCTAACAACATTTAGTACATTGCACTGTTGGTTCATCTCATTCCCTTTCCAAACAGAGACTATTTTAAGGATTATTCTGCCAGCAGTTCCAGAATTGTGTGTTGGTTTTGGGCCACTGTCTAAAGGTGATGTGTCCATTCCTTCCAGCCTCACTCTCCTGCTCCCTCCGTGCTGTCCCCATGTGCATTTTGCATCACTGCTGGTGCTCTTCGGTATCTTGCACCCACTTTATCTCAGCGAGCAGACAGATTTTTCCCCCAGGATTTGGCCAGAATGTTTTCTGCCAATTTAGCAAACTGAATGGGGAGCAGGAGCAGGAACGGCTCCTCGGGGCTCAGGCTGACTCATTGTGTGCCCACACCCCGGCGATGAGTTGGGAACAGGCGGGGGAGTTACCAAACTCCCAGCTCAGCTGGAGACAGGCGTCGGGGTTTCCTAATTAATGGGCTTGCCCATTGTTCTGGGGAGGACTCCTGATAATGCTCTTGAGGGTATCTTATCTTGGTCATTGTTTCATTTCCTGTTTGTTTTCTGCTAACTCTATCTTGTTCCTTTAACTCCATATGTTTCTGTAGAATAGCACCAAAGCCTCAGTGTGAAAGCTCCTGTCTGGACAGGATACTTGAAAGACCCAAGTAAACCACAAATTCCAAATATTCTGCTGAATTCATGGTTTTATGTTAAACAAATGCCTTCCCTGCGTGTCTGTCTGTGCTGTGCAAGCAATAATTCACACATGTCCAATTATAAGAGTTAAATTTGTCAGCTGTCTCCCTTTAACATCTTTTTGTTTTCCCTTCCCCTCCTTCTGTCATTAACTGAAAAAGCAGGGGTTTGGAGTTTGGCTTGGAAGATCTTCCCTGCTGGAAGCTGTTGTACCCAGATAAAATCTCAAGCTCTTCGAATGATGGTGACATCATAACTGTGTTTTTTCTTTAAATGAGGGCAGTTTCTCATTTTCCCTCTGATCTTCCAGAAATTAGAATCACAGAATGGTTTAGATTGGAAGGGACCTTAAAGATTATGTAGTTCCACCTCTGTGCCACAGCCATGGGCACCTTTCACTGTCCCAGATTGCTCCAAGCCATGTCCTGCCTGGTCTTGGACACTTCCAGGGATCCAGGGGCAGCCACAGCTGCTCTGGGCACCCTGTGCCAGGGCTTCCCCACCCTCACGGGGAACAATTCCTTCCCAATATCCCACCTAACCCTGTGTTCTGCAACTGGCAAGCCATTCCCCCTTGTGCTGTCCCTCCATCCCTTGTCCCCAGTCCCTCTCCAGCTCTCCTAGAGCCCCTTTAGGCACTGGAAGGAGCTCTGAACTCTCCCTGGAGCCTTCTCTTTTCTGGGCTGGACATTCCCAGGTCTCTTAACCTGTCTGTGCCAGATTATTGCTCCTCTGAGCCTTCAGAAGGTGCCTCAGTTAGGCAGGTAATCAGTGAAACAGATTCTCTTCAGAACATTGTGTGTGCTCACTTCCCAAGGCTGTAGCTGATTCCATTTAAATGGAGTTCCCTAAAACAATGGGAGAGCTTCTTCCTGAAAGAAGGGAGTCTCCATTTGTTTGTAACTAAAATCCCACCTAGACACCAGGCCTTTGGCAGCAATATTTATGTGTTGAGTCCCATTGAATTACAGATTATGTTGGTGTGGCTGCTTTCACGGGGCTTGAAAATGTAAATAAAATAGAGGGACACTGTATGAATGAGAGGTTAGAAACAGCAGGAGAATGAGGATTCAAAGATTATGGCAGGAAAAATCTTTTGAGGGCTGAGAAAGCTGGGACAGATGTGAGGCAGCTTTCCAGCAAATATCAGATACCTTGGAATACATTGAGCTACTCAAAGTTACCGAGCAGAGTTTATTAAGATGTGGAATTCAGTAGCTGGATGCAGACACATCATCTGGTTAGCACTTTGAAGCTGAAGCATAACATGAAAAAGGAGCATAAATAGGAGAACCTGGGGTTTGTTCCAGTTCTTGCCAAGTTCAGGTGACTCTTGACTGGTTTGGTTTCCAATTTCAGTCCTGAGACTGAGATGTTCAGGCCATGTTATCACATTATCAATGTCCTGATCTCTCCTTCAGCAGTGGTAACAAATCTTAATTTGTTGGCAACCATTCCACTAAATCCTAATGTAACTTGATAGGAAAATTTGCCATTAGAGGCATATTTTGACAGTCAAGACTGGTGACCTCTGTGAAACGTGGATGGCAAGGATGCTGCTTTATGTGCAGTTTTACTTGTTTGAGGAAACTGGATTTATTACAGTAGAAATATGACTGGGACTGTCATCCAGAGAGATGAAGATTGATGAAAATAGTTTCTAAATCTGTGGCCTCATTCCTGTTTTCTTGCATTTATCTTCTGTCTCTTCATGCTCCAGATCCTCATTTTTTTAAAATTTAATTTTCCCAAGGACCAGGAAAGGTTTCCTTGGAAGCTTTTTGTGCCTCACATGTTTTGTCAGAACATCTTTTCACAATTTGTCAGAAGTCTGCAGTGTCTCTCTGGTGACTCAGGGATTGCTCTATAACACTGATAAGATGATGTTTAATCATGTATTCTAAAGCAGGAGATTTGGGTCACGGGATTAGTTTGTTAGGAAACTTCAATCAAGAACATATTAATTAGAATGCATCCTGCATCCAGACAGATGTTTGAATTACTAGGAAAAAACGGAATTTTGGATGCAGAGCACTGCAGGAAACAAGACATTTAAACTTTTTAAGGAATACTCGTGGATATAAGTTGAAAGGGGGATGTCAGCTTGTGGCAGTGATCTTGCAAAAACTCCTTTTTCCCCACCCTATTCTCTCTGTGTTCATTTGAGGAGTTGAGTTCATACTCCTGCTTTAGAGTTTAATAAATTGGAGAGGAAAACAAACTTTTCAGCTGTGCAGTGTTAGTACACACCACAATTCTCCTGTGGTTTTACTTTTGCAGGGATAGACAGTCGATACAATGAAGGGTGCAGGGAGCTGGCAAATTATCTGCTCTTTGGTTTGTACAACCAGAACAACAACGACTTTGAAAGGACAGGCTTTCCTGAGGAAGTTCTGGATGGTGAGTAATGTCCTCAACATTTTTACCTGTTCTGGATGGAAGATGAGTAGAAAAAGGGACATGGGGAAAAAAAAGTCATTAAGTCTCAAGTTGTCTTAATATATCTGTCTTAATATATATGAAGTCTCAAATGTCTTCTAAGAAGATATTTTCAGTATATGCTTGAAAATATCTTCTTAGAAGCACTGCTGCAGAACTCATTTTTGAACACAAAAAAGATACATTTCATATGTTTTATGCTCTACAATTTATCTCAAAAGTTGTAAACTTACACAATTACAGTCCATTAGTTCAGTCAATCTGTGTATGTACAGACAGATGTATGTTTAGTTATTAATCACGTAGGCTGTGGACCTCAGTGCTTGTAAAGTACTTGAGCTCTTTTTTACTTCACCACGTTAACTCACCTTTGTCATACTTGGAATGTGGCCAATCCCTGTGATCACAGCTTATTATTCCCTTATTTGCATGAAACTTTTGGATATCTCCCCCCGTAGGCTGTGGTGTTGATCGTTTTTAGTTGAAGCAACTCTGATATAACGTCAGGCAAGAGCAGCTGGAGTTTAGAGTTCTGGAAGTGCTCTGGGAAGACTCATCCTGACCCTCTTGGCTGCACAAAGGACAGGCTGATGCAAGTTCTGTGCAAGACTTGGGAATAATCCCCCAGTTGTCTGGAACAGTTACAAGTGCTCTTGTACTTGGAGCTGTCTGTGGCTGCCAACTGCTTCTTCTGCTTGTTTAAAAGAAATCAGGAATTCAGATAGCTGAACATTCAGATAGCTGAACAATTTTCTTTTTAATGAGGTACATGATAGAAAAAAATGTTTTCTGTGCAGTTTCTCTTGTGTGTGGAGTCCTGATGCTGGAATATTTGTTCTGCTTGTTGCAGATATAATCATATTAATAAAACCTGACAGTGTTCATCTGTACTGCAACCCTGTGAATTACAATCATCTTTTGCCCTATGTGGCACACTGGAGGAACTTGCATTTCCACTGTCTGACTGAAAATGAGGTAAGTGAAAAATGAATGCAGGCAAGATTTGTTAATGAACTTGTTAATGAACTGATCTTTAAAGTGAAAGTTTTAAAAACATTCTTTCCAGAAGCTTTTTTTCTCTTTCCTCCTCATCAGGAGGGTAATACGTGTTTATATCTTGGTATTAATCATTTGCTAAAGTGTGCAAGAAGAATATGTTGTCAATACTTTTATTTCTTGGAGCCTGAAGACAAATTGCTCCTCTCTCCCACTAATTGCTGTTGTTTTGACCTGAGTCGGTGATCTTTGAATGAGGAAAAAAGTGTGGGTTGTGAAGAATGCAAAATGTGAGTCAAATATCACAGTCAGTGCTGAGATTTCCCACATCAGCCTTGTTTGCTGCCAAAGCAATGTTTGCATTGGTTGCCAGTTTTAGAATATTAGAAAATTTGGCTTAGTAAGTCCTTAAAAATCAAGAAACTTCATTATGTATTTTCATTTTAACTATTAAATCTTTCTGTCAAGAATTATTACTCTCACTTCCACGACATTCCATGACTGATGTGAGTTTCATCTTGAACTTAAATGTCAAAATATTCTAGAAAAAGTCCATTTATTGTTGTGAAGTATTTTTAGAGGAGTAAAAAAAAAATGAAAATACTCTTTGTCTGGGTGTAGAATGAGGACCTTTTTATTTCAGTGGAGACTGGAAATGCATCTTCCTACGTTGAGTTCTGTGTAGTTCTTTTTCTAAGTTAGAATTATACTGAATTCTGCAGGGAGTGGGTTTGGAGCCTGTGATGGTGAGTGAAGCCAGTGGAAAAATGAATGGGAGAGTCAGGGAGAGAAACCTTTTGTTCCCTTTGAGTTTCCAGCTTGGAAGTGATGGGGCTTTATAATAGACTGATTGTGTTTTTGTGTGTCTGGTTGATAGCTTAGATCATGGAATTAAGAAATAATTCAGATTACAAGGGACCTCTGGAGATCATCTTGTCTAACCTTCAGTGGTGAGATCAGGTCAGGTTACTCAAGGGCTTTTTGCAGCTGGGTGCTGAAAACATCCAAGGATGATGAGTGCAGAACTTCTGCTGGCTGGCTGCTCCATTTTCCCACTGTCCTCCTAGTGAAAAAATATTTCCTTTTGCAAAACCCAAACATGTCTTGTTTTAAGTCATGACTTTTGTCACCACCACTATGGGGAACCTGACTTCACCATCTCAGTAATATTTTGGTAGGTTTGAGGTGCAGATATTGAGCAACCCTGGATCTCTCCTTCAGGGACAATTGCTGCATCCCACTGATTGTGGTGGCCCTCCACTCATCTTGCTCCAGTTTATAAATCGTGGATACAATTCCAGGAGTGCATCAGAGAGGGATAATTCTTATCAGGATAGAACAGCTGAGCTCCAGGTCAAAACATGCCACAGCAAAACCTAAAGCCTGGCTTCACAAGGCTTTTCTGTTGCCAAAATCCCTGCTGAAAGGGCAAATCTGATGCTGGGGGAACACGTGGACTTCGGAATCAGGAACACAGAGAAGTTCTTACCACATGGTTGCCAGTGCAACTGCAATCCCAGCTATTGAATTTTAAGCTTCATCTGCTTATGGGCTTTGATATGATTCATTGTGGTAAGCAGGAACCTTAATCACACTGTGTTGCCTTGAAATGATGATGTAACTGGCAAGGTAGACCTTGCTCTTTGTGGAAATGAGGGGAAAGGTTTGATTTTTGGAAGCTGAAAATGCAGTTCTACTTCACTGCTGTTTGGTGTAAATGAACTGAACACTTCCAGTCTCATTCCCAATGTATAAGAATGGCCAGTTTCCTAAATTGCTGCTGAAAGGCAAACAAAACCTTGCTGTGTCAGGCTTTAAGTGCATCCTGTTTACAGCAGAATTGCCTGCAGTGGCTTTTAAGTACTTTAGTGATAGAAGTAACTTCATAAAAATGAAACCAAAAAAGTGCAGGGATTAGAAACAAATAAAGCAGTGCTGTACCTGGCTCTGGCAAAACAGAGCTTCTCCTTCTTTTTTCCCTTCCTACTTGCTTTAATTAGACCACAGGAATTAAGGAGACTATCCTAGTTATTGGGGGAAAAAAAATCCCACATTACTAAAAAACGCCCATGTCCAAAGTGGCCAAATAGGATAAAATACAGAAATTTGCTGAAGTAAATTTTGGGGTATCAAGAGTTGAACTGACTGTATTTATTCCTGCAACAGCAGATTGTGAGCAAGCCTTTAGCACCCTGCCAAAGTCCCAGTTCTTATTCCAATGGCATTTTTAAGTCTTGAGAAACTGGCAGTTGTTTGGGGCTTGGCTTTGAACTGCAACTTTGATCTGGCTTCCTGGGATTGAAGAGAGAACACAGCACGGAGGAGCTGGGGCTGCATCTTAAATTCAGGCTTGGCTTAAAAGAACTTGTTCTCAAAATAAATGTGTTGGGTGTACCCTGAAGCTCACAAGAAGTTCACAATCGTGTCATTTGCCTTGATAAGAAGCTCAGAGCACTGCATATAAAAATAAAATAAAATAGGCAAAACACCTCTGCCTTCTGATCTTGCTCCAGAAAACAAGTGGCTCTTGAAGAAGCCAGCAGGGCTAGACCTGTTGGTTCCAGACTTGCTGCTAAACTGCTTTTCAGGTCAAAGGCAGTGTGTTTTCACTGTTATAAAAATGACTTTATGTGTGATTTGTCTCTTCAGTCTTGTTTTTATGCTTTTCTGAGTTAGGATATTTGCTCTTCAGTCTGCTGAAGTCTTCAGGGTTGCATGAGGGTTTCTCCTCTTTTTGCCTCCTCCTTTTTCTGCAGTTCACCTCTCCCTCAGACCAAAACTGGTTCTCATTGCCTAATCTGTGACCTGGGGCTTATTCTGTCATTGATTTTTCTTGCTCTGTGTTGTTTAGCTGGTAATACAGTATCTTATTTTAATTTTTTTTTCTTCAGTGGCACGTTTTTCGTGGCACATCGGTTGGTATCCTCAAAATTACTTTTGTCTTTCAAATCTAGATGTTGAAAGACTTCACCGAAAGCTGAAAGTCAAGTCTGTAATTATGCCTTCATATGTCATGATTAAAAACCTTGCTTTGAAGTTTGATTTTTTTAAAAAAATTCCATTGGCTTGAGTACTTTCCTGCTATGATGGGATTTCCAAAATACAGAAAAGAGGTCCTCAAGCTTTTGGAGGCTATAGGTGGTATTTTAGTGCTTTATGTGCTGCATCTTCTCTTTCTTCCCAATCAAATTAGGGCATGCCTAATCCAGTTTGATTTTTAAATGGCTTCTTTCAGTATGAAGATGAAGAAGCTGCAGAGGAATTCAAGATTTCCAGCTTTGTGGACATGGTCCGGGATTGCAGCCGCATCGGGATCCCCTACAGCTGCCAAGGTAGGGTTGTGCTCAGAGTGGAAGTGTTTTACACCCTGCAGCTTCAGGGAATGAAGATTTCCTTGCCTTAGGAGAGAAATAAGGATTAGTAAGCCTTTAGTTTCCTTTTAGCCTCTTTTTTCTTAAGAGTTGAATTTCTTTCTGAGAACTGGAAGCCCTCAGAGTTCATCTGGGGAGTGAATGCCCCCAGCGTGAGGCAGAGAAATGATTTGCATTCAGAGCAGTGTCTTGAGCTGCTGCAGAAGTTCTCTGTTCCCATGGGAGCTCCAGATAAATCCTTCTTTATGCAAGGGAAGAATAAACATTTCTTTATGCAAGTTTCCTTTTTTAGAACTGAAAAAAACCTGCCCTGCACGGCTTCCTGTTGGGATCTGGAGCCAGCCTTGAGCTTCAGCAATGTAATCTTGCATTCTTTTTTTATTCCTAATTCTTTATTGCTTCCCTTAGGGAAGGGTGATACACTCTGACTGCCTGGAAAGTCATTAATGGAAGTGCCAGGAGGATGAGTTTTCCTCTCTCCCAACTTAAAATTCTGATTAAATAGGGGTGATGGAAGAAATTCCTCTCTTTGTTGGTGATGAGGCCCTAGCACTGGTTGAACAGAGAAGCTGTGGCTCCCCCTTGATCCCTGGAAGTGTCCAAGGCCAGATTGGACAGGGCTGGGATTGTGGAAGGTGTCCCTGCCCATGGCAGGGGTGGAATGGGATGAACTTTAAGGTCCTTTCCCATTGAAACCCTTCTGGGATTCTGTGATGTCGACAGTATTTCCTTAAGGCCAAGTATTTGAGCAACTGGAGTAAGCAAAGCTCTCTGTTTGGGATCCTGAATTTTAATTGTTAATCAGCTTGCAATGAAGTTTTCAAGGAGATGTGCAATATCCTGAGATAAAGGGACAAAATTCAGGGCGTAGAGGAGCTTCTAAAACTGCCATCTGCACAAAAAATATTTTTCACTTGAAAAGATGTTCAGTTGGACAAAGATGGGATAATTGAGACCCTCTGTGAATCCCAAGCACTCAGGGAGAGCTGAAGTGCCAGGATTTGTGAGGGAACGTTGCTGTGTTTGCTTTGCAGGCCACCTGCAGATCTTTGACATGTTCATCGTGGAGAAGTGGCCGATTGTCCAGGCCTTCGCGCTTGAGGGGATCGGGGGCGACGGCTTCTTCACCATGAAATACGAAGTGAGTGCTTCCCCTCTGTCATTTCCTTGCTGAAGCAGAAGTTGCTCATGAAGTTATTTTGATTGGAAAGCACTTTTTGAGATGATCTAGTCCTGACTCACTGCTCAAGTGAGCTGCTAAGTTGGATGAAGTTTTTTGGGATCTTGTAAAAGTGTGGCGGGATTGAGACCCCATGGTGTTGCTGAGATTCTGTTCTGGGCTACACAGCACTTTTCCCTGGATAAACCATTGTTTGGACATTCTCCCCAGGCCTCTGCTGTGATTTAGAACTTCTTTCCTTTCCTTCTGTGGTCATCTCTACCAATAACCAATTTTTTTGCCCTTAGATGGATTATTTTTTACCCCTGATTTTTTAGATGGGTTCTAGATCTTCAAGAGCAGAGCAAGAGGAGCTGGTTAGTGACAAACAGCTTGAGATGAGCTGAGAAAAAAAGAAAAGACTATTTGTTGGGTCACTGGTTTTAACTGAAAAGGTGCATCTCCTCTCACTGACACTGTGTATTCATGGGTCATCATCCCCTGCTGAATAGGGCAACAGTCAGGATTTAATTGCTCCTATATTTAATAATGATTTGCTGTTCCATTCTGAGCAACTTATGTCATTGGTTTGCCCATTTATTAATTATGCTCTGAACAGCATTTTCAGATGACAGCTTTGCATTTCTGTACTTGTTTAACACTTCTTGGATTCCATTTTTTGAACCTCTGCCATGGCAATGCAGATGTCTCATTTTTCTTACCACTCCTCCATTTTTACAGCCTCAGTGGGCTTTGGTTTGACTCTGATAGCTGGAAAGCCTCCAGAGAATTAACAGTGCCATTGTTAAAGTCTCATCATATCTAGAATTGTATGTGCTTGCTCAGAAATATGCTTTGTGAGTTCTTGTGCCTTTTTGAGCCCTGTTCTCTTTCCACTGGTTCCTTTCTTGAGGGTTTTTTTCATTCCACCACTGGTACTGTAACACCTTGTGATGTGAACCTCCCCCAAACCATTAAAAACAGAGTGCAAACGGATGAGCTTCTTTGAGGAGGGCAATCAATCACCCTTCTTGATGTCTGACATGAGTCAATGAAAATTTGACTGGCAATTCACGGGCTGTTTGGGTCTTTAATTGCCCTTTAATTACCCCAGCTCGTTTCACAAATCCATAGAGGCTCTGAAAAAAATGTTCAGGCACGGTGACACAGACAGAACCTCTCCTGTGTGACCCAGGGAGTTGATACTGTCTCCAAGCACTCCTGAATGCTTAAAAAGGAGCAGGGAAAATTCTTGGCTTCCTTTTTTAAGAGCAATCATGTTGGCTCTGGCAGTTCAGCCAGCTCTTGGCTCGCTTCCTCCTTGAAATCATGAGGGGATTTCAAATGGGAAGTGACATTCTTAACTTTTTACGTGTTTGTGTGGTTCTGTGTCACTGATGGGGGAGGAAACCAGGCTGGAAGTGCATTGGGGATCACTGTTAATGATCTATAAATTAATTCTTCTGCCATTATTAAAAGGGGAGGTTTTTAGTGCATTTTTAGCTCAGGCTTTCCCTCTTGAGATTTTCCCTCTGCTGTGTGTTCTCTTAAGATTTGAATATAATCGAAGGATAATAATTCAGGATTTTCCCCAGTCTTGTAAAGGCAGTTGCTCTTTTATTGCAGAAATCAGAGTTGCTCAGAATGCTGTAATTTAGAATATTGACGATATTTATAGGAATGGAATGGAAGTGAGGTCTGGGAAATCATTATTAACATACCTAATTACATGAAATAATAACTGGAATAACTGTAAAGCTGGGGGTTAAGAAAATTCCAGCCAGTGTTGAAGTTTTAACTAAGTGGGTGATGGGGAACCCTGTAAATGCAGAAGTGTCCCTTAAGAATGTATTTTTAAATATTATTTTCATATTCATCATCCTGCTACTTGGAAGAAGGTATTGCAAAGTTAAACTGTTTTAGCCTAAATTTACATCAGCTTGGAGCAAGTATTGGCTGATGCTCAGGATGAGTAACCCTGGAATTGGCTCTTGGCTGTCTCAACTCAGAAAACTCAATCTTGCTCTTTTGCCTGCACCAGTCCATGCAGTTCTTTGCTATTAAATTGAAAAATTTTGTGAAATGATCTGTTTGGAGGAAAGCTTTGCACCGAGTCAAAATTTTGGAACAGAGTAAAAATATTTGTGAAATCAGAGTTAAGGAGCACTGTTAGACTGGGCAGTGTCCCCTGATGCTGTCTCAGCTTAAACCTGGATCTGTGGCCTTCTTTGTGGTGTTTCTCACAGAAAATGTGTTTAAAATCTCTTCCAGTTAATGGATGTCAGTGCTGACTTGTGGAAGACCTACAGCAAAATGGATCCTGTGTCCTTGGAGGATTTGCTTTTTGAGGTAATGCAGGTGAAATATTTTGCCTCAGCTCCTGCCTGGTGTCACCACAGAGTAAAAGTGGTGTGATTTTGTTTGGTTTTAATTAAATTTATGGGCTAAATCTACAGGCCCTGCCTGCTGTTGCTTGCAGGGTCTCCTCCTATTCCTTAAATCCTCCACAAACTCTGCAAAACACTAAAGTAACTTGTCGTGGTTTCCTTGAATTTATTGCTTTATCTGAAAATCTCCNTTATTAATAAAATACTGGTAGTTCACACCAATTTGGTTGTTCAGTCAACTGCTGTAATGAAAATTAAAATTTAGAGTTTTTACAAGGCTCTCAGTCGAAGTAATCACTCTCTGATATTTCACTTTCCCTCTCTGTGTGGAAGTGAGGTTAATGTTTGGGATTTATCTTACATTCTGAGCAAACTTACNCTCCTCCTATTCCTTAAATCCTCCACAAACTCTGCAAAACACTAAAGTAACTTGTCGTGGTTTCCTTGAATTTATTGCTTTATCTGAAAATCTCCTAAAAGTTTTCCTTCATGTCAATAAACCGTGTACAAAATACATGAAGTTGCTGTGATTTTGTGTCTTAATCCTCCTTTTGCAGCAAGGAGGGTTAAAAAAAATTCTCTTTAACACAAAACCATTCTTCCAGGAGAAAAAAAAAAAAGGCATTTTTCAGATGTTTTGTAGATCCTTTAAGTGGGGAACAGTGACACTCAGTGGCTGCCCTGATGCTTTGGGAAACACAAACTCTGGGAAAGAATTCTCACATTAATACCGTGCTCTGATCTCAGGGCTAGAGGAGAGAGCATTGTATAAATATTAGTATTTATAATTATTACTTATAATTTATTAGTATATACTTTAGTATATACTTATTAGTTTATACTTTAATAGCATATATATTATAATTATTGGTATATATTAATTTTTATCTGTTTCTAGCTTGACAGCAATTTAATGTATGAAATTCAGCAATTATCCTTCATTCAGTATTTATTCTTTATTATTCAGTAATTATCCTTTATTAATAAAATACTGGTAGTTCACACCAATTTGGTTGTTCAGTCAACTGCTGTAATGAAAATTAAAATTTAGAGTTTTTACAAGGCTCTCAGTCGAAGTAATCACTCTCTGATATTTCACTTTCCCTCTCTGTGTGGAAGTGAGGTTAATGTTTGGGATTTATCTTACATTCTGAGCAAACTTACCAACCATAATTTAAAGTTTGCAGCCTGAAAGTTGTTAAATTGACTTAAATTTTCTGAAAAAAATAAACATAAGCCACACAGTTAGAAAAAGACGTCTTGAAACCCAGCATGATGTCCTTATTTTCTAAAATATATTTGTTTTCCTGAACTTATTCTTTCATTGGGCAGTCTGTATTCCAGCGAAATGTCACCTTTGCCTTCATTTCCCTTGCCTTGGGAAGTAATGTCAGATATTTTCCTTCTAGGATTTAAGGATTTTTGAACACCAGTGGACCAACTTTTTTGCAAATTTTGACACTGAAATTCCCTTCATTCTGGAACTCTCAGAATCTCAGGCGGGGGAGGTAGGTCTGCTTCAGCAATCCATGCAGAAGGAATAATTATTTAGCTTTTTTTTTTTTTTTTTACCTTAACCCATCTCACTTTTCATGTTTGAGGAGTAAAAATGCATGGTTTGGATTTTTTAAAGTCACCACCCACCTTAAAAATCCATGGTATGATGGCTTAGGCCTGCTGGGGTAATTCAGTCGAGTGTTTGCTCACTGATAATTCAATTTATGTCTGCACAGGAGATATTTGTTGGTAGATTAACTTGCATTTGGATGGAATCTGGTATGTGCAGGGCTTAACAAGTTGAATTTGCACATCTCAAACCTCAAACATAACTGAGGGTGAAGCACAGAACATGGGAGAAAATAGCACAAGATTTCTGGGGGTGGCTGTTGCTTTTGAAGCATTTTGTTGCTTTTTTTTAATGCATTTTGAAGGGTTTTGTTGCTTTTTTGATGCATTTTGAAGCATTTTGATGCTTCTTTGAAATGTTTTGTTGCTTCCTCTGGGATAGTGGAAGATGTCCCTGCCCGTGGCAGGGAGTTGGAATTAAATGGGCTTTAAGGTCCTTCCCAACTTAAAATATTCAATGATTTAATAATGTGAGAGACTTAGTGGTGATTGTGTTTGTTTGTTGGAGGTTGGAAGTATTTTTTGAGGGATCAGGAGTTTTCTCTAAAAAAGATAATTCAGGTTTAATTAATGGTAAGATATTTCACTCCTCTGTTCTTGTACTTTCTAATAATTTTTGTTTTCAATTCTTCACAGCCCTTCAGAAGTTATTTCAGCCATGGCATGATCTCAAGCCATATAACAGATAACAGGTAATTATTACTCACTATTCCCTCTGGTGTCTTTACTACCTCAATATTTTATATTATTTCCATATCCCTGATGGAATAATGCTTAAAATTCTTTTTGGTAGATCAAATCTCATACTGAAAAAAAAACCAAAACAACCCTGTGCAAAGTTCCTTGCTATCCTTGGGAAGGATAAGCTGAATTTTCACAGGGTTTAATGCTGTAGTTGTTATGTATACCATGAATTTTTGTGCATTATGATCAATTCCTTCCTTGTTCCATCCCTGAAAAAGGTTGGATGGGGCTTGGAACAATCTGGGATAGTGGGAGGTGTCCATGCCCATGGCAGGGGTTGGAATGAAATGATCTTTAAGGTCCCTTTCAACCCAAACCATGCTGTAATTCTATGAGAGAATTTAACCAAAAGTTGTTGTTTAGCTGAAGATTCTTTTGCAAAATCCACATTTTGCTGTTATGAGCTAATCAAAGTTTGTTTAGCTACTTCAGTCTCTCTGCACATTCTCCTGTGTTTGGGATAAACCATGGAGTTCAATGCCCTTTATTGCTGGCAGCATCCTCTGATGTTTGCATTGCAATAAAGAAAAGAAAATCCTTGACCTCTCCAGCTGAGTCTCGGGCTCAAAGCCAGAACTGAACCCAAAATAGTTTTGTTTGTTTCCAACATGGTCATTTCTGGCTTTTTCAAGATGGTGAATTTTAAACTAAGCAGCTTTTCAAGGCAGTTTAAGATAAAAGACTCTTCTAAGAGCATTTGGGAACAACCTTGAGATAAATTTATTGTGTTTGAAGGAAATGATCATCTTTTTAATGCAAGTAGGGTTTTTTTTTTTTACTTTTCACTGTGAAGCTTTGTACAGCTTTAGCAATTTTTTTTCCTTATAGTGACAAATTCAGCAGTTGGTCCATCCCACCTGAAAGCTTTGATCTCATTTGTTGTTTGTAAACTTCCTGTAGATATTTTGGTGATGATTCCCTCTCTCCTCCTCAGCCCAAGCCGGCAGCCCTTTGTCCTGTTTGGCAGCCACTCCACGAAGGAAAACTTGAACTCTGGGAACTTCAATTTTCCATCTGAAGGACATCTGGTTCGAAACACTGGCCTTGGTGGAAGCACTGCCAAGCATATGGTAAGGCTTTGGAGAAGTTGTCTGAGATTTTGAAGCATTGTATATTCTCTTTTTCTTTGTATATTTTTGTGCTTGTCTTCCATGAGTTAAATACTTAATTCTTCTTAACATAAAGCACCTTAGCAATCCATCAGTTTAAGGAACAAATTTGATTTTACTTGCTCTTTCCAAGTTAAACCATACTGGATTCTTAATCAGGGACTGCTGAATGAGATAAAATAATTTATTCTCTGGAAAAAGACAACTTTTGCTGTAAGTGGGTGGGGGAGAGGGAAAAGCTGTTTGTGAGGGTGTGTGTCCTGGCCACAAAGTCAAAACCTTCTGTGACACACAGATTCTATTTTAATCACATTTATTTAGCCATTTCTTAAAAAAGAAATGAAAAGCCACTTTTTTTTTTTTCTTGTAACAAATACCTTTGTATATAAACCTGGGATGCCGACACGTACCCAAATTCCAAGTGTGTGCTTCAACAACCATTGATGAAACTCTGAAAAGCCTTTCATAGTTCCAGGACTGTTCTGTTGGAGTTGCAAAGATTAACTTGTTTCCATTTCCCAGTAAAAGCTGGGTTGTGTTAAACATTTGCTGAGGTCCGTGGCTCGTTGCACCCGCGGCGCAGGGGCCGTGCCTGGGCTGGCGACCCCAGGGAGTTGGGATCCAATGGCTGGAGGGCCTGGGTGGCTCCAGAAGGCAACTGGCAGCGAAGGAGGAGAGAGGTAGAGTGTGGAGAGAGCTCCCTGCTGCCTCCAGGGGCTCTGGGAGTGGTGTGAGCCCTGAGCAGGTGGATGTGGCCATGAGGGAGTGAGAGCATGAGTGAGGCCATGAGTTCATGAGCTTGTCAGCATTTCATGTGCAGCTGCTTCAGGGATGGATGGACGTGGGGCTCCTGGGCACAAATCACGTGTCCAGAGCCTGAGAAAAGAGTGTTTTTTGCATCTTGGTGAAATCTCATCCTCCATTTGCTGCTCTAACACTGTTTCTGTAAAAACACTTCCAATTCTGTCTTTCTTTCCCTTGTTAACAATGAGATACCATTTGATACCTTTGAAAATGCAAGTACTGTGTTATTCTGATGTACTTGCTCCGTCTGTTGTCCTCAGATTCTGATGCTGTTCTTAAAAAGGTGGTTTATTTACAGGTACAGGTGATACTGTTTTAATAGGGTGTCATGAAAATAGTAAATAAGACCAAGTGCCAGCATAGTTATGGGAACGTGACACACTTTCCTCTTCATGAAAAGAGCAGTTGACATAGGAAATTGAAAACACAAGTCAGAGCTCATCTCCTTTCCAAAGTCTTTCAACCATTCAGGTCAAGTCAAAAGTGAAATAGACCTTTGAAAACGTAAGTTGATTTTTCACAATCCAGTTCCGTTTGTGTTGTAAACTTCTGTAGTCTGTCAGTGCTTAGAAGACTTAAGGGGAGTGTAGTTAATTGTTAATTATTGCACCAATTTGTTTTACTGATGTCTTTCGTATCTCATTAATACTGGCTGCTAGGTAGTGCAGTGTGTATCTCCAAAGGGACCTCTGGCTTGTTCAAGGACCTATTTTTTTGGAGCCACTCACATTCCTTTCCTGGGTAAGTGCATTAAATACACCAAGGCAGTTATTACCTCTGATTCCATAAAAATTTGTAGCAATTAAAAACTTTGCTACCTTTATAAGCATCAGGCCATGGAGTCGTAGATTGTCTAGATTTCTGTGTATGAAATCATAACACATTTTGTGGGTAAAATATGTCAGATCTGAGTGTTAAACATGAAATCTGTCAGGTCTCAGTGTGCAGACCCTTTTTAAAGTATTAATCAAATATTAAAGTCCATCTGCCATATGGATTTATTAAAAAAAACTGTCTCCAAAATACAGTAATTCAAACTGGTGGTTGTGAAGTAACTGAGGATTTTTAGAAGGATGAAGAAAATTCTTTCACTTCTATCTTTTATCCTCAGTATAATGAACTACAGTAGCTATATTCTCAGATAAAAACAAGCCATGTAAAATTTTTAAAAACCATTTTCTTATATATTTTAATTGGCTGAAAGAGTCCATGGATAAAGTCAGTCCTTAGGGTTATCTTGGAATTATACTGGGCTCAGAAAAACTGAAGAGTGGATGGTTGGAGCATTGGAATTACAGCCTGTGTTTGCCCTAGTAGCATAAAATACTGGCTAAATTCCATGTAAGATGTGCAGCAAAAATGTTCTCAGAGTGTTTAAACCAAACCTTTTTTATTTTAATACAGGAAATGACAATGAGATGCACAAGCAAGCTGAGCAAGTGTAAGCTGCCAATTTTTTGTATTATTCTTGAACTCTTCTCTCTTTCTACCTCGTGGCAGTAGGTGAAACCTGCTTTTAGTGGCTGTTGGCATTTGCAGAGATGTTTTTATTCAGAATAATATGCATGGGACAGGGTTTCAAAGGCAAAATGCTTGTAGGGTGTTTCAGTGGGTACATGAGGAGTTAGTGTGACAGCAGCAGAGTAGGAAAGGAGATATTAGTAAATTTTGCTCAGATTGTAGGAAAAAAATAATCTTAACGGTTACTTGAATAATTTTTAAAGATACTTAATGTAAACCAAGAGATAAAAAGTCTCTCACACTGTAGCATCTTGCACAGATACAAGAAAAAGTAATTTTTGGACCAATTTCATTAACAATATGTAAGATTTCTGATGCTTAGTGAAAATGCCAGCAGGGAACACTCAAACTTGTGAAGAAATTCACTGTGTTAAAGTTAGATCAAAGTAAATTTTTCCCAAAAGTTGGGAAGCTGCAAAGCTTCTGCACATTTTAACCTTCTCAAAATCACACTTTGTTTATTTTCCATGTTGATGTCAGCCTCCTCTGCATGTTGTAGATCCCTGTCCAGCTTGGAGAGCACAGTAGATAATCTGCTTTGGTCCTGCTCTCTCTCTTGATAAACCAGACCTTTCCTTAGAGGTTTTGTCCTCCTTGTTAGTTGGGATCATTTCAGGAGCCTGTTTTTGCTTCTGCAAAGCTGTGTGACCTGGTAGCAAGATTATTAAAGATATTCAAGATGTGTCAGTACTGTCACACTAAATGCTGGTAATTAATCTTGGTAATTGTGAGACATAAAAATGGAGTTACTGCACTGAGCAGCAGATTTTCCTTTTTTTAGAGGAAACTGAACTCCAACAGTTGTTTTTTCTTGCATCTACGTTCAGCTCAAGCATTTTTTGTCCTCCTTCAAAAATCCTTTGTACTAAATACATTTTAATCAAGATGAGTAGAGAAGCTCTAAGCAAAGCAGGGGTTGATAAAGGCAATAATTTAAAAATAACTTTTTCTTGGAAGCATCCCTGTATTGGTTCAAATAATCTAATTTCAACAACAGTAGCATAATTGGCTTTTTCTGACAAACCTGAACTCATGATTTTCCACTTAGTTTGCAGCTGAGTCCTGGAACTGCTTCTTACAGTTGTCAATGTTTCATAAAAAGTGAAATAAAAAGTATTTTATGAACACTATTCATTCCAAATTTGGCTGTACTGATTGCCTGGAGTGCATAAACCAGCTGTGTAAATTGAAAGATAAACTGGGATAAATTTTGTGGTTTTATTTTTATTTTAAGAAAATGCTTCAAAAGCAGCACAACAGAAATTCTCTGTTGTGCTTTTTGATTTTGGGGTGGATTTTTTCCCCCCCTTTTCATTGCTAGCTTTAAGATGTTAAAATGGGAAGAATAAGAAAAAGGACACCTCACTGAGGTGTTTTCTTGCAAACATATGTGAATTTGAGGAAAAATTGGAATGGTTGTAAAGTCTGAAAGAATGATAAAGGAATGACATTGCTTTACTGGGTGCAGTGGAAACATGCTAAGTGCATGTGAAAGCACAGGAAATTACAATCCAGAAACCTGAAAAAATAGTGAGAAAGCTGAATTTTAAAATCCCTTGCTGCTGTTGGGCGTGATAAAAGACAAGCTTTGGTGCATTTTGAGGTTCCTTCGTGTTTGGAATCTTCTGATGCTTTTTTTCCATCCATCAGGAATGCTTTGCATTTGGCTTAAATGCTGATTCCTTCTCTTTCCCCCCCTCTTCTCTCCCTCTATAATGACAGTGGAGTAATAAGAAAACCTGAAAATTTAGGGAGTAATTTTGTTGATCTGCTCATCTTTTTGTTGCAATTTAGCAGGAAAACAGAGGCTGATGTTCCTTGGTTGGGCATGTTTGGGTTTTCCACAGTGGTTCTAGAGCTGTAAATGTGTCCATAGTTGAAAGTCACTCCTGACTTCACCTGACTTGGGTTGATTTCTGTACAATTTTTTTTCCAGTCCCCTTTTAAGAAGGGAATTGGACTGAGCTGGGATGGAGATTTCATGGAATTGTGGAATGGTTTGAGTTGGAAGAGACCTTTAAAAATCATCTCATTCCAATCTCCTGCCAGGAGAGGGAGGGACAGCAGGGACACCTTCCACTATCCCAAGTGGCTCCAAGCCCTGCCCAACCTGGGACATTTCCAGGGATCCAGGGGCAGCCACAGCTTCTCTGGGAATTCCAGTCCAGGGTCTCCCCCCCCTCACAGGGAACAATTCCCTCCTTGAGTCCCATCCATCCCTCCCCTCTGTCAATGTGAAACCATTCCCTTTGTCACTCGAGGATGTGATTCTTAAACCCAACTGCAGCAAAAGTCAACAGTAAAACAGATTTTTTTATTCCTGACTAACAAAAGCACCAGATATATTTATGTCAAGTTATTTCCTTAAAATATCCTGTAATTAGAGCAATTTCCTTGCTCTAATTTAATTTTCTTAAACAGAAAGCTTAACTATAAACCTACTCCACTTATTCCAACAAAGACCCCTTCTTTATTATTAAGGGAGTTGTGCAATGAGAGAAAAAACTGCTCCTTTTAAAGAGAGGAGGAAGAAAACTCTGCCTGTCCAGTAAATGTTGTGTTTGTATTTCTCTTCAGTACGCTGTTGTCGCAAATATATTCTGCTGTTGTAGAGGCTGTGCTTGCTGGCATTGAGTGCTATGCTAAAACTTCCACTGAATCCAAGGTAAATGAAGCCGCCCTGTAATTGTTCTCTCTCTGTAATTGTTGATTTGGATTGCTTGCCAGGATGAGATTGATGTGCAAAGCAAAAATGCAAACCAAAAGAATTCTGATGTTTCGCTCAATGGAACAACACAAGGTTCATACCTGGCCTCCAACCAGGCTCTGAATTCTGTTTAAAAAAAAAAGAAAAAAAAAAGATTTCAGAGTGTGTCTAATTTTACCCATCTCCAGCTGGTTTTCCATCTTCTCATGAATTTTCCTGACCTCATAGTAAGGAAAATGAGATCTGTGAAAGAACAAATTTTAGCCTGGTGCATCAGTGTGTTTCTGTTTGGTGTCTCTTGTTGATCTCACGGGTGCTCCTGGAGCTGCTGGGATTTGGAAGGATGGAAAAGGATATTTTATGTTTTGTTTCCTTTTTTTTTCAGGCAAAGGAGGTGGCAGAGCAGGTGCTCCTGTCTTTGTTAGACACTCTTGGCTTGGCACAGCTGAAATCTGCTTTACGGTGTGTATTTCCAGAGTTACTCATTGCTCATTGTCTCACTGGATTGGCTTCTTTGGGGGAAAAAAAAATCAATTATAAACTGAAAAATATTAATTTTAAACTGAACTTGTCTGACTGACAGATTTTAAGACTTCATAATGCATTCAGCTTTTAAAAATCATTATTATTATTCCATTTTCCAGTTTCCTTAATCGCTTCTTTGCTTGAAGTCTATTCCTGCTTATTTTTTTCCATTTAAAAGTATCAACCACACGTTTCACCTGTACAATTTCTGTTCTACAGCTCCAAAATCGCTTTTCAAATTCAGGCTGTGAACAACCATGGCAGGTTTGTATCACTATCTTACAACTTCTTGTTATTAATTAGTGCTTTTCATACACTAATAAATTAATTTTTCTCCTCTTGGAACTCCTGCAAAAACCCTTGTTTTGATTATTTGGATTACTTTGATTATTTCATACGAGATGTGCTAAACGCATTTGTGTACATGAGGTTGTTAAGTGATTTCATATCTGTAATTCTGTGGAATCCTAAAAACATTAAAAGGAATAAAAAGCAGTTGGGCAGACTAATTTTATTAACTGTTAATGAGTAGTAGCAGCATGAGCTCATTAAGAGTTTCCTTTTAAAAATGCTTTTAACATAGTTGATGTCACAAACTTGTGCTTATTTAATCCCCATACTAATTGACTGAAATGACCTGCACAAATATAAGTTTATTTTAAAATAAAAGAGCTTTTTTGGCTGCTCTGGAGTCACAGAAAGATGATCTAATGTTTAAATATTTAATTATCATTGTTGTTCTAGAATTACTCCATTGGATAACGAAGACAGCCTGAGCTTGATCAAAACGGTAAGAAATAATAATACTTGTTTATTTATTTAGAAAATAGAGCTCAAGTGTCTGTTTTTCTGGGGCATACTGAGATTTTTGTATGAATACAAATGTAAGGGGAGAGATGAGAGAGATTTCAGATGCTGGAACAGATTTAACATGAAGTCAGAACAAAACATTAACACAGATTTGTGATCTCAGGCTTTAACCACAATATAGAAAAAGTGGGTTAGGATGTTTGAAAAATACAGATTTTGCTGTTTCAATTGAAATATTTCAAGTTCTGCTTTCTCTTCCCTTCCCTCCAACTGCTGGATTGCTGCAGGCATCCATGATGGTGTTTGACATTCCAGACCTGCTCACAGGAAGGGGATGCTTGGGATCTGTTGTGTTTTCAGAGTCCTTCCTGACATCACAAATACAGGTCAAAGAAAAAGGTGAGTGGTTTAAATTTTAGCACCACTCTTGTCCTTCTGTTGGCTTTGCTGTGATGGGAAAACCAAAGGAATTCCAGTGGATGTTTTTGCTGTTACCCTGATGGGTTTGGAACATTGAGAGCAAAGGAAGAAGCCATGGAAAGATCAGAATAAATCAGGATTTCTTTGGAACTCTGTAGCAGCTCTATCTGTGTCAGAGCACAAGAGAACTGGGAGTTAATCTGCTGTGAGGGTTTCATTTAAACACGTAGAAATCCTTAAAATAATATTTTCATATTGACTAAAGAAATTTCAAGTCTTAAAAGCAACATACTGAGCATTCTGGGTGGCATTACTTTAGTGACCATGGTAGTATTAGGTCAAAAGTTGGATTTGGTGACCTTGGAGGTCTCTTCCAACCTTAATAATTCCCTGATTCCACTGCTTTGCTTCCCGTGGCTTCCCTGCAGATGGCAGCATCCATCCAGACTCCAGGCACGTCATCCTGACCGCAGCCTTCCCGAGATTCGCTTCCTGGCTGGTGAGTGAGAGCACACAGCCTCAGCTCAGCTCATCCACAGAGCAAAACTTGCTCTGGGAGCGTGGATGTCTGAGAGAAAATATGGAACCTGAGCATTGAAACAGAATGTTGTGGCATTAACATAGCCTGATTTTTTAGATTTGGATGATAAGTGAAAAACTAAGTGGAAACAAGCTGATGGTTCCATCCACAAATTATTTCATTTTCACCTTGTCAGGTTTTTTTAAGCTGTTTAAAGGTCTGGGTGTTTTTGAAGTGCACAGTGTGACTTTTAAAAATTCTGTTTATTTTGGAGCATTTTAGTTCACCCCAAAAAAGCAAATTCAGATTGAAGACCTCTCATGCACTACACTGTGTGAGAGATAGAATTCCAAAGAATGTGACAAAGCTGGGCATTGCCCTTTGGCAATGCATGCTTGAACAGTAATAAAAAATAAATCTGCATGCTTTCTATCTATCTAATATTATTTTAGGCTATAAAACAATTTAATGGGGAGAATGTAGTGCAAGAAATTATTTCGATCCCATGGTAACGCAATACTGAGAGCACAAAACTGTTTTTGAAACACTCTGGGCTCAGGGGTTTTTCTGTCTGTGGTACCTGTGGTTCTTGTTGGCCTCAAAACTTCTTTAATGCTTTATATTTAATGTTAGACTTGCTTTATTTATATAAATCACCATTCAAATGGAGGCTGTTTCTGGCTGCAGGTTGAAGACAGTGATGTGAAACTGTCTGAAAAGGCACAGCAAGTATTGAAGGTAAAATTAAATATTTTTTGTTAAACTAAAGAAGTTACACTTTGATGAACCAGAATTTGAAAAACTTGAGCTACTACCAAACTATTATGTGTATTACTTCTCTTCTACAAGACTTGCCTGTTCTGCCCTGTCTTTTTCAAACTTTGACATACAAAATAATATATTGTGTGTAAAAGTTTGAGGGTTTCTTTATTTCAAAGAATCACAAGACCCAAGAGCAAAAAGAGTCCCAATAAAACGATGATTTCATGGAAGTCTCACTAAACATTACTCATGGAGCTCATGTGTTTCCAAAAGCCCCTTAAAACTTGATGCAACTTTCTTTTAACTTAATTAGCATGCTAATGTCTAAAGGAAAACACTCTAAGCACTAGGAAAAAAAAGAGTTTGGAATCTGGGAACATCTTAAATCACATGAGTTTCACATTTGTGGTGTAATTTGTGGTTCCCAGGAATGTTCATTATAAATAGATTTATTTTCATGTAATATACTTTTAGCTCAGTAGATTGACAAACTAAAAACAAAAAGCTCAGCCTTGTGGTTGTGACAATAACTTGTAACTTCATAGCTGCTGGCAAAACCAAAATGGGGGGGAAGGCTTTTAAAAATTATCCTCTTGCCTTGCTCTCTTTCCCTGGTCCTTCTGTATCCATGCAGGATAAAACTCCTCTTTTAAAGTTCTTGACAGATGCTGTTTGAAAATAAAATATTTTCTCTTGGAGCAAAAGCAGGAGAAAATGTTGCTGCCTGGATTGTTCCTTGATCCAGTCTGTGATGTTGCTGTTTGGTTTATCTTGTTTAGGAAGACAAATCTTTCCTGGGCACTTTACTCACTGGAGATGATGGAGTTTATGTCTGTTCCAGTAATCCACAGGCCATGCCTGCAGAAGGTGAGATGTAGTTGAGATTTTTTTTTTTTTGCTTGTTTTTTCTTGTTTAGTTTTTAAACATGAGAGAGATCTTCTGGGATTCCCACTCCAGTGAGCCAAACTGTGCCATCACCTTAAGATTTCAGTTTGTCTTTACAAATCTCTTGTGTTTAATGCCACGTCTGGTTCTTTTGTCCCCAACTTCTTCCTGAAAATCCTGGTCCTGGAAGGAGAATTCCTGCTGAGCTTTGGGCACTGAGGCTCCTGGAAGGTGGGAGGTGGCTTTTTCCCCATAGCTCACGTTCAGAATCTGCAGACTGGCTCTTCCTGTCCTTAACAGATGAGGTGCCAGATGTTTTCTGCCTTTTCTGTCTCTTTTAAACATGAAGTTGGAAAGATTGGCCATTCCAGAAGTGCTATGTGGGCTCTCAGCTCAGGAGGAGAAGGCAAATATTCCTCTCAAAGCCTCCTCCTGGAGCTGATGTGTTCCAGTTTTCTGCCATTGTCATTTTCTCTCAGGAATTCGGAGTTTGTCAGCAAAGGTGCTCACTGTGGTACAGAAAAATGCTTGATTTTGGTCCTTCTCAGATCCAATCCAGTTATAGCTTTTTGACACAAGATTCCTGGCAGCAGTCTTGGGATTATTCCTCTTCTTTTGGTGCCTTTTCCTTCAAGAACTTAAATAACATGAATATCCCAGAAATAAGACTGAGGCTAGTTTGATAGGACTGCTGGATATCCCTCCCTCCTCATACCTTGAATTAATAAGATACTTTTTAAGGCATAACACTTTTATATTCTCTCTATGTATTTTATACAGAGAAGGTGTTGCTGTCACAGTGCTGATGTGCAGCAGCAGATGGTGAATATCTGACATTAAATGCTTGGTGCTGACAACCTTTAGAGGTGAAAACCTTCAGCTTTATTGTCTTTGCCCTGGAGTGGTGAGGATAAATAATGATGTGCAAGGCAATTCGACAGCAACCCTCACATAAGGGAAGCTGCTTTTGCACTAATTGATCAGATTTCAAAGAGAAGAGGTTAATGCAGAGTGTGATATTCAGCTGTTTTGCAATGCAGTGCTGTGGGCACTTGTTCACTCAGTAAATAACTGGAGAATGCTGGATAATTTTTTTTTGGCTTTGTTAAAACTGGCTCTGTGCGCCTCAAAGGAGCAATTGACTTTTTCCTTTTTTTTTTTCTTTTTTTCTTTTTTGGAGGTTTGTGAAGTTCAGTGTTTCAGTAACTCTTGAGCTGGAGAGTTGCAAGTAGGTGCTCTAAAGAACATTATGAAACAAGAAGTGTGAGAATTTTTTTAGTTGTCAAGTGACACTGAAGCTGATTTTGTTCCCCAGTTTGTTGTGCTCAAATTTGGGTTCTGCTGAAGTTGCAGCCCTGTGGTCTGGCACTGTGAGCTGCAAAAGGTGCATAAAATTCATGGAATAGTTTGGGTTGGAAAGGACCTCAAGGAAAATTTAGTTCCAACTCCTTCCATGGGCAGGGACACCTGAACTAGCCCAGGTTGCTCCAAAAAAAAATTAATTATTAAGTTTAACTTAAAAGGTAAATTTTAAGTTAATTTTTTAACCTTCAAATTAAAATTAGTATTTAAATTTTCCACTTGAACGTTTTGACACTGTTCAGTTTGTTACAATTTTTAAATTTTCAATTGTTTTGGATGCAGTCCCTACTTAAGTTCTTGTATTGTCAATTTTCTATTTGTAGAAGTCTGGAATTTGACAGGATGGATTTTTTTTTTCTTTTAATTTAAAAAATGTGCCTCAGAATATTTGTGATAAGTGTTTCTGTTCTGAATTCAGATGCTGTGGTAGTCATGATTCCTGCCCTTGGTGGTGAGATCCAGTAAAGACTGAATGGTTGTGCTCAATATTGCCCCAAATCAAATTTACTGCTTGTTAAACACAACAAAATCCTGCAGGAACACAGATTTCTTCCTCAAGAAGAAGAGACAGTCGTCATGAGAAATTGAAATATTGATTTATACCTCATACAATTATTTTTCCTTCAAATTCTAGGCAAATTATATTTCTTTTCTGATGGAATTCTGTTCTGTGATCCCCACCACGGCAGCATTTCCATTTCCAAGAACCACATGAGTTCCATTTCTCTCTATGATGGGGTGAGTTTTTTGTCTCTTCTTTCTGTCATAAAGTTTCCATCAACTTTTAACAATGATTCTCTTGGGTGCTGGTGCAAAGTTTAGATTTCAGTTGTAAGTGTCTGTACAACTGTAATGACTGATGCAAATCTCTGCAGTTTTGGTGCTGATTAACTGAAATTAGTGGCTAAGGAGGAGAGAATTTTGTATTGCAGTTAGCAACGTGGTGTTAATAGTGTGAAAAGTGCTTTTTATTTAAAGAAAAATTACAGAATACGACATTCATCAAACATCTCACAGTGTGAGGGGATAGACAGAGAAGAGTTCAAGGTGTGGTGAAGTCATAGGGTGTTTTGGAGGGTGAAATGCTGCCTTTTATTAAAAATATATTTGAATCTCTCACTTGGCCGCCAATATTCAGGCTCAGTGGGAATTGAGAGGTTGTTGAGGGCAACTCAGCCCTGTCCACCTCGAGGCAGAGACACTGGGTTGACCATCACTTCTTCAGGGTGGAAAAGAGATGATTTGTGTTGGTTACAGTTTCCTAAACACTGGGGAAAAAAAAAATCCATTTCCTTTAGTTTCTCTTTTGTTCAGGTACAGTATTCCCCATTTATTCAGTGACCTCCTGCAGCATTGTGCTGGGTGATTTCATCACACAATACAGGAAACCAGGAAAATACAATAAAAGTGTGTGATTCAATTGAGATGAAAACACAGCAGCTCTGAGAGCCTTACCTTAGCTGCCTTTTCTTGGACATCATATTGATTGCCCCTCGGTCGTTTAAGAAGCTATTTTAACACTGACCTTCCTTTGATTGTTTGAGTCAAGACACTCACTTTCATAAAAGCTGCTATTTCTGGGACCTGGCCATCATTCTTGAAATGATGCCAGATTTTTGTGTGAAGCTAAGCCTTGACAGGGAGTGTATTATTGTTCTACTGACTTGGCAGAATGTGAGGGTGGAGGGTTTTTAAACTGTTAAGAAGTGACAGGAGGAGCAGGGGAATCGTTGGTTGTTCTTTCCAGAAGTTATTGCAGCAAGATGGATGGAAAAGAAAAAGGAGAATTTGATGTTCTGATTAAAATAAAAGATACCAAGCCTCAAAGTGATGCAAAATGTGTTTTTTTCGCAGCTTTAGCGTGATGCCAGTGAAATACTCTTCTTTTTATCTTGAAAATTTCTGCTCCTGCAGACTCCTGTGCTGTGAGGAACTGGGCACTGAGCTGCCCCTGAACTCCTGAAATCCCTGGGGCTCATGGATGGGAGGGCAGGGGAGATTCTGGCCATTCATCAAGTGAACAAATATTACCAAGCAATATTTAGGTTTCACAAGGACATTAGCATCTTGTAAAACTTGGAGCTGGCTCCTTTCAATCTCATGTCTGTGGGGATTATTGCTGCTGCTGCTTTTCAGCTTTTTTCAATTTGTGGAGCCCAAAATATTTACCAGGAGCAGATTTGTTGGACTCTTCTCATGCTGACAGCAGCGTGGATGAGTTGGCCTTGGAGTCACTTCTCAGGAAATCTCTAAGCCATCCTGCAGAATCTAGGATCTGTGGATTCTGTTCCAAAACCCATTTTCTCTTAAAAGAAATGGTTCTCTGTGAGGAGAATATTTTTGTATGTTCCTCAGTAACCTCAGTGACTTTGAGAGGATTATTTTTATAATTAATCCCTCAGTCAGCAAAGCAGAGAGATTCTGTTTGCAAATGTCTCTGAGTTGATACCAATTCTTATGTAACAGTTCTCCAACTTGAGCTGTTTCTTCTCAACAATGAGTACAGTGAGTTCTTTACCCATTTCTGTTGAAAGTGAAGTGGATGCCACTAAAATTCTGATTTGAGCCCTACATAATTGAGTTCCCATTTCCCAGAAATGTTTCATGCTTTTGAATTGTTCTGATTTTCTAATAAAAGTTCGATGTGAAAAGGGTTACAAGTCAGAGCTTGAACATAAAAACACTTCAGCATCCTGCAGATTTGTATATAAAATCCTGTCCTGGATTCTAGAGTCATGGAATGGTTTGGGTTGGAAGGAACCTCAAATCCCATCCCATTCCACCCCTGCCATGGGCAGGGACACCCTCCGCTTCCCCAGGTTGCTCCAAGCCCTGTCCCAGCTGGCCTTGAGCACTTCTAGGGATGGGGCATCTCCCACCACTCTGGGAAAACCCAAAACAAACTAAAAAATAACCCAAGAAAAACAAGTCAGTGTTTTCTTAGAACGAAAACAGCCTGAGTTCAGTGCTTCTGAGGGAAACATAATCTCAGAGCTTCAGCCTCCCTTGTCACCTTTTTAGCTTGCGTTTAACTCATTTTTCACGTGGTTTAGATAAAGGGTTTGTTGTTTGAAGCAGGAGCAGAGGAAGGGTCTAGACTTTGGTGTGGACAAGAGAAGATTTTGAAATTCAAGCTTTGCTTTTGGTACAAAAGTTTAGTGCTTTGATCCAATTCAGATCCTTTATTTTAAGCTTGTGATATCTCCAGTAGCTGCAGAGTAGAAACTGAGGGGTGCTTCACCCCTCCTTCTCCATCCTTGTGCCATGCAAAGTAGAAAATGTTAATTTTAACTTGTCCTGTTTCTTCCTTTTGCAGGATTCCAACAGCGTTGTTGCTGCTCTCTTTATAGACTTCAAAAGTTCCCTGCTTCCTCATCTCCCTGTTGAATTCCACACCCAGAACAACTTTCTGATGATTGCACTTTTCCCCAAAAGAAAGATTTATAAAGCTTTTTATTCACAGGTAAAGTGAAAAAAGTTTGGTTGGGGTGGAGGAGAAGCCACCTAATTGCTCTATGTGTTTAAGATGTGTGAGAAACTTGAATTTCTGTGTGAATTTCCAGTGATGGTGCTGCTTGTTGAGTTTGATGCTCCCCATGTGCTTTCACTTTGCCTTCTGAAGGCAGCGAGGGCTCTAAAAACTCCTTTTCTGAGCTGCATTTCAATGTAGCTCTGGTGTCTAATTTGCTGCAGGGATTGTATGGAGTGGCAGAGGTTCCATTGTGTGTTTTTGTGGTCAGACACATTTGGATCGGGATCCTTGGGGAAGTGGAGTTAAAGTTTTTAAGTCTCCCATATGGCATTGTATTATTCCCTAAGTAGGTTGGCTTCATGCATTGTGCTGCAGAGGCTTTTAATAAACCCAACTTTATAACAATAGTGCTTTTGAGGAAATGAGCCTGGAGATTTTAGGACTTCACAAGGGTTTTAGGATGTGCTCATCACACTGGGTTGGAAAAGACCACCTAGCTCAGTGAGTAGTCCCCACTGGTCATATTAATGGTACCATAAAATGTCTCCTCCTTTTATCTTAAGTGTTTAAATTCCTCCCACTGTTCCACTCTGTGAATGGTTGGCAATCTGGTGTTTGTTTGTATTTGAATTTTCAGCCTATTTTATTAATTCTGCTTTTATATCTGTTTTATTTTTCTTTTCTCTACCAGAACGCATCCTCGAGATACTCATAAATCTCAAACCTTTCTGCTTCATTTGGCTTAATAAAACAAAACCAGATCCTTTTTAATCTATGCCTATAAAAAGGTTTTTTTTTCTTATGATAGTTGTAATGCTTTTCTTTTGATCTGTTTTTTGGTTGTAGATAATCCAAACTGTGTGTGATATCTGAGATGAGAGTGTTTGTTTCCTCTGCTGCTTTTTCTCAGGGCTATTTATTCCTGTCCTCCTCTGAGATAATTTTTTTTGCTGAACAGTTCCACACTGAAGTTCAGTTTGGGCAGTTTAACTTTCTCATCTGGCACCACACTGTTGCTTTGCTCAAGCAGATGAAACAAATCTTTTGTCTTCAGGATGTTCTCTCTTGAACAAAACTCTTCATCAAATTGACTGTACCTGATTATGTAAACCATGGAAATACATTATTGTGTTTTGTCAGTATTTACCTTCAGGTGTTTATTGATTTCCTCCAAAATTCTTTCTGAGTGTCTGTGTGCCTCGCAGTTTACAAAGATCCACTAAAATGTAGGTGCTGCTTCTACTCTTCTCAATTATCTGGCTTGACACCTTACTCACTGCACCTATACTTTGATTATTCCAAGCGTCCTGGAAATAGGGAATTGCACCTGCCCTGTTACCCAAATCTGGGTTTGTTAAGAACTGAGGTGTTGAGCCCAAAGAGCTGAAATTTGCTGTGCAGACCCTGTGAGGAGGATGGAGGTGATGCCTTTCCTGTCCTCACTCTGAAGGGTACAGGAGGAGAATTTGTTTAGGCTTTGGGATGTGTTGATTTCTCTCATTTTTTTTTCTTTGATGCTGTAGCACCCCTTTTTAAAACTTTCCTTAAGTTGTACAAAAGGGCCTGATATATTTCCACTTTTTAGCCTGACCTATAAAGTTTTCACTCTGTCCCCAACCCTTTGACTCTTACAGAACACAATTTTCCCTTGACCATTCCTTTTTTCCATCCCTCCCAGGCATTTCTTTGAGTCCCTTCTTGTGTGTTTTGAAGTGGTTGTTTCTTCAGTTGTGTGGATCCTTCTGAGTGAGCAATATTGCTTTTGTTAATATCAAAAGTATATTTTATTTTGATGGTTTTTATCTCCTGCCCTTGTGTTTGAGATGCTGCGTTTTTAATGGAAAGCAGTCATGTCCCCCCCTCCAGTTGTTTTGTCTTGCAGACAGTTATTGTGAAAAATGACAATGGCTGTTGCTTTTACTTATGAAAAGAAGGGAAATTCCAAACTCTGACAGGACTTTGTGATTCATCTGAATCTGATTTCTAGGTTCCCAGTGCCATTCAGATTAATGTGTCTTGGCTGGAGCGATTGGATGTGAGCCAAAACATTCCCTAGAGGAGCGAAGGGTTTCCTTTTCTTTCGGGAGGGAAGAGAGTTTTTCTTAAATTTCGAGTAATGATTGCTGCAGTCTCACCTTGTGAAAATGACAGCAGTGCTTCAAGGAGACTTATATTAATTCAGTTCCTGCTCTAGAGCACTTGGGCTATCAACAGCTACATTTTTATCAGGGAAAATGAGGCCGTTGCAGTAAATTCCTAAAGCATTTCCAGTCTAGCCAAAGAAAAGGTTGCAAAATCTGATCAGTGGATTTGAATTCTTTATTAGTTTGGGTTGGAAGGGACCTCAAGGCACATCCCACTCCAATCAGGAACCTTCCACCATCCCAGGTTTCTCCAAACCCCATCCAACACTTGGACACTTCCAGGGATGGGGCAGCCACAGCTTCTCTTGCAGCAAAACCTTTATTGTGCAATGTTTAATGGCTTGTGAAAATGTGTCTATTTTTTTTAGGTGAGCGAAACCAATTCCTCAACAAATTCAAAGCAGCTTTGGGAAAATAATGCCACTCATGCAGAGATTTGGTTTCTTCCAGGTTTTCTCTTCGTGGCGAAACCAGACAAACTCAGGATTATCTTTAAGGGTTGTCCAGGAAGAATTCCTGTCTGAGGAACAGAAGAGGCTGTAAGTTCCTGCCAGTGCAGTGCAGTTATACAGAAGCTGCAATCAGAAAAATCTGTTAGTTATTGATTTTGATAATAATTAAATTTTGATAATAGTTTCAAAAAAAAGAATTGTTGCATTCTTAGTGCAACACTCACTATTGTTGTTGGTACCATTTAGTGTGTAGCCATGTGGTTTAAAGAAGAGAAATTTTTAGGTTTCTCCTTTAACTGATTGATTAATTTCCTTCTTTTAGGCATTCCAGTGTTCAGAAGCTCTTCAATGCCTTGACTTTTTCTTCTGGGGAAAGATGCAGGGAGCTGAAACTGTCTGCTGCCATTCCAGAACTAGAGAGGTGAGAAATTACTTTTGCCTTCAAGGGATTCATTTTGTCAGAAATGATACAAAAATATTTTGGTAGATGTGATAGCCATCTAAAAATATTTCTTAAATAATTCTGTCTTTACACTAGGATGTTTTTATTCTGAGATGAATTATTTCCTCTCTAGCTTGACCTTTTAATACTCTTGTTTTAGTAATTTCCCAGCCGTTTGTATGGCTGAAATCTTTTGCTGTCAATTGTAAGGAAATAAACCTTTTATTTTTGGAAGGTTTGTGCAGCACTTCACAGTCAGCAGCGTCAGTACCAAGCCAGTGATGAGAGCACATCTTCCCATCCTTCTCCAACAGTCAGAAACCATTTCTGACAGCAAAGCAGAAGGTGACAAGGTAAGGAAGCAACTCCACAATAATTCCTAGCCCTCATATAGAATATTTGGAATATTTTGTCAGTAGTTCTGCTGTAGTGTAATAAAATACTGATCATGTTCAGCCATGCTCTGCCTCCTCCTCCATTACCACCAGTTTTTTGCCTTGTTTTCCTGGTTATATACTTAATTCTTACCCGTTTAAACAGTATTTTGGAAGAGCAAATGGGCTTTCAACCTGATGAAATAGAGGCAGAAAATGAGGTGTAGATCTTTAAGTGAAGTGTTTTCTCTGATGTCCAGAGAGACTTTGCCCTAAAGCAGCAGCTTGTTTTTATGAATTGCTGAATAATGTAACTGAATTGTTCTCTGGAACATAAAAGTCCTTTAAATAGCTTAGAGGTAGCACATGATATTTAATATTTGCTGATATTATCTGTACAGCACTCCTTTCTCTATAGGGGCAATAACAATTGTCCAACTTAAAGCCTGCTTTAAATAGCATTTTCAGAGAAAATATTGCCTTGGAGCTTCCCAGCTTTTGAAATATGCTGGAAACAAAGCCAAGGCAACAGGAATATAATCTTTCCTTGGAATATAATCTTTCCTTGGAGTATTGCTGGGGTCTGGTTCAGAGACCATTCTGACAATTAATAAACCCTTAGGAATGTTTTTAAATCCGATTTTTAGGTTGGTTTAACTGGGGATTTTTAAAAAAGAAAGAAAAATCTATATGAATCATGGAAAACAGCCCTTTTTGGTATCTGCACCAGTGCTCCTGTGGTTATTTGGTGTTTAGACTTCCCTTGTGCCCCATTCCTGTGTTGCAGGTGATCATCACCATCATCACTGGGCTGCCAGGATGCCGTTCCAGCGACCTGTGTTCTTTCCTTGTCACTTTTACCAAGGAGCATGGGAGGTTGGTGCATCTCTGCTTACACTGATCACCAAAAAAACCCAGCTTGGCATGAAGGAAAAAAAAAATTATCACTGTTTCATTTGGTGGTTTTTTAAACCTAATTTCAGCCTGCCAGGTAGATTTGCCCTTAAATTTACACATTTAGACAGGAAAACAGCACAGGAGATTTCACTGTTGCCTATTCCATGTGATGAATAGTTTCCATTTATTGATTTGTAGTGATTCTAAAATGCTTTTTTTTATTTTTGAGAAAGGACTGTACTAACAGTCCTTACATCATTGTTTTTAATTTAGCCTGATTTGAGGTACATTCGGGACATCTGTTGTATGGCAGTAAGATAAATCTGCTGTAGGAATTCTGTGTGAATTATGGGTTAGAGCTTCTGGAAAATAAAAAAAAAAAAATCTTAGCCTTTTAATTCTTACAGCCAGATACCTTAGAATTTAATCTTAGCCATGTTCTGCACTGTATTTTTACTTTTAACTCAACGTCTTGATTTTATCAAGTTGATTCAGGACAGTTTTGTGGTTCTGTTATAGGGCAAACACATAGGGTGACTTTGGAAGGTTGTGTAATAACACATCTCCTCATGTTTTCCTGCAAATGTCATTGTTACTTTCCATTTTTGCAGTGAAACATTTTCACGCCCAGAGTCTTGAATTGGATTTGTCTAATTCTGGTTTGCTGCATCACTGCCAGTGATCAGAATTACTCATACGACGTACAGCTTTGAAAGAGCTGGTGAACACTGTTTTATTGAAAAACAACAAAAAACACCCACAACCCCCCTTGGGCAGTCTTATAAAGAATGTGCTTATGCTGGAAATGATAAAAAACCAAATAAATTCCCCTTTCCCACGTGGCCAAGTGGAACGAGATCACGATGAGATGACGAGAGATGTGGAATCTTTGGGCTTGTCAAACTTCATTTTGGGAAAAGAGGAAGAGAACAGAGCAGTTGTGTCCTAGCACATGAACTCCTTTCCTCGTTGTCTGTGCTGCAGGTGGATTGTTTATCGGCAGACCATGGACAGCCCAGAGTGTTTCAGTGCCTCCCACTTCCAGCGGTTCCTGGCCGGGGTCCTGGAGGCCCAGCAGAACCTTGGGGTCCGTCAGGCCACCCATGCTGGGAAGAGCAAGAGGCTCCTGGTGGTGCTGCAAGGGTAAAGGCTTCAAACTCTTGGAACTGTTGTGTAGAATAAGGGAATTCTGGTTTACTCAGCTTTTCTGGCTCTGTTGGTTTAGTTGTTGCTTTGGGAAAAAGGTGTCTGTAGCCTTCATTTCTGTGTTCTGGAAGCAGTGTGCACTCACAGCTCAGAACCCCCCTGTGCTGGGCTGATCCCTCAGTGTGGGCAGCAGGAAAGGGGAGATTCTGTCCCTGTGCCCTGCTCAGGTGAGACCCCACCTGCAGAGCTGCCTCCAGCTCTGGGGTTCAACATCAGAAGGACCTGGAGCTGCTGGACAAAATCCAGAGGAGGCCACAGAGATGCTCCAAGAGCTTGAGCCAGGCTGGGAGAGTTGTGGGAGTTCACCTGGAGAAGGGAAAACTCCAGGAAGACCTCAAAGTCCCTTGCAAGGCCTAAAGGAGCTCCAGGAGAGCTGGAGAGGGACTGGGGACAAGGGTTGGAGGGACAGGACACAGGGAACCCACTGCCAGAGGGCAGGGTTAGGTGGGATACTGGGGAGGAATTGTTCCCTGTGAGGGCAGTAAGGCCCTGGCACAGGGCGCCCAGAGAAGCTGTGGCTGCCCCTGGATCCCTGGAAGTGTCCAAGGCCCCTTGGATAGTGCTTGGAGCACCCTGGGGTAGTGGAAGGTGACCTTTAAAGGTCCTTTCCAACCCCAGCTATTCTGTGATTCTGACTTCAGCACTGCCAGCAGAAATCAGGCTGTTAAATATCTCCTATCGCCCGACAGAGCAGGTGATAGCAGAGGAACACGTAGTCATGTGTTTTGGATAAATGCCTTTTTCCTTGTGGGATAAAGGTGAAGACTGAGCCACCTCTGACATTTCCATCTCCAGTGTAGCATTTGAGAACCAGGATCATCATCTGAGTCATTAGAAGGTGACATAAACCAGTGTGAGGGAGGCACTACCCTGACCTGGCTGGAATGATTTCCAGTTTATCCTTTTCACTGAGGATATACAAAGGGAGCCCAAGATTTTCTTTATTATGTTCATTCTGATAGCGCTAGAAACCATATTTTTTTCCATATTGGAGCCAGATTGATTTGTTTTTTGTGTGTAATTAGTAGGGATGGTGTAAAGTCCAGTGATGGGCAAAATAACTGAAACTCTGGTAGCATCACCGGCTTCAGGAACAGATAATTGGAAGTTTTCTGTTCTTTCTGGATAGTTGGATATTGGTGTCGACAACTTTAGAGCAGCTGGAGTTCTCTAAATATCCCACCCAGCTGATAACTGACAGTAGAGAAAAGTTTGTAACTGGCAGAGAAATAAATACCTGAAATTAAAACTCAGGTTCACCTGAGCCTTGATGTCATACAGAGATAAAATAAACACTGGTTGAAGTACTGATAACAAATGGGTGAATTAATGATAGAAACATTGAGATGGTGCTAAGTGAGAGATGCTGTTATTTTATTCCTTTTTTGACTCAAATTCTGCTTAATTTGCTTGGCTTTAGGTGTAAAATGTTTGTGTGATATTGTGCTTTTTGTGCTTCCTGCAAGCTGGACTTTGCAGTTGTTCTGTGCAAAGTTTACACTGTTTTTCTGTGGAGCTGTTAAAAATTTGTTTTTAATGTAACTTCCAATCAACTTGATTTGTCTGGATTTGCCAGGTTCTGAGCTGTTTTCCATCTCTTTTGGTAGCTCTTTGAGAAATCCACTTTTCCTCTGAGCCATTGATTTCTGCTTGGCTGGGGAACTCTGTCATTCTGGTTCTCTGAACCCATTTTTCATTTTGGTTTCTTGCAGGTACACTGATGTTATTGATGTTGTGCAAGCTCTGCAGACTCACCCTGACCCAGATGTGAAATCTTCTTTTGTCATTGGAGCAGTCAACACCTGTGTGGAGCCTCTGAGCTGCTACATGGAGCACAGGTGTGCTTTGAAATCTTCTTCCGAGTTTAAGATCAGATATGTCTATTTTTGGGATCACTTTTACAATAATTAGCGATTTGTGATGGTTAAAAGCCACTGAGCTGACTTAAATCCCATAAAACTGCTTAATATTCCATCTTGGAGGAACTTGGAAGTGCTGTTTGGTTTATCAGGATGGCACTTGGTTTCCACTGGATATATAATTATATAGAATATCAATAAAAGTTCAGCTCCTAGAAGAATAAATACAAATCCTCTGGTTAAGGGCTTTGTAACAATTGGACAGTCTGTTGTCCTCTAAATAATTCTCTTTTTTGCAATCTTTTTGTAAGACAGACTAAAAATGGAGACATGAATCTCGGTTTGGGTTATCAATTCTGCCACTACTTTTGGATGTTTAAAAAGACTTTGCAGGTTTAAAAGATGGAATTTAAGGGAAACAATCCCTTAAATGGGGAAGAGAGTGACAAAGCACGGAAGCCAAAGCATTGCAAGTGTTAAAATCTGATATCCTGGGTTACTGCAGAGCCAGGGTGGGGAGGAAATGGTCGCAGAGCCAAGTCACTGACCTTTTGAAATAGTTTGATTTCATAGTAAATGTGTGTGCTCCAGCCTGCAGCAAACATGGAAATCATTTCTCAGACCTATCTGTAAAATTGTAACACTCCAATTTTTTAATTATGCCTTGCAGCTGATTTGATAAAAGTAAGTTCCAGCAGTTAGAGTTTTTGGAGTTGGTAGCACTGCTTCTGTTTGTGATCAAACTGTGCCTCACAGCTTAGAGGTGAACTGCCCAAGCAGTTTCTAAAAGTGCATTCCTGACATTTCCTGGCTGTTCTTAAACACTAACCAATGTGCTGCTTGTGCTTTGCAGTAGTCATTAAATAGACCTTACCTTGCTGCTTCCTCTTGTCTCCGTGACAAAGACACCAAATAAATATTAAAGACTACATAAAATATTGGTGAATTGATGCTGGAGTGCTGTTTAAACTTGTTCTTTCCCTAATTATAGGAAAGACAAGTTCCATTTCTGTTTTATTTTTAACTCACTAACGTGTTACGAGTCATGGTACTGTGTAGTGTTCTAGCAGCAGCAGCCTGCAGTCCTCTAACACTGTTTGTCTCCTGAAGTGCAGAAGCAATTGAAGGAAGAGGCTCAGCCTGTGCTGTAGATAATTTTTGTTTTGCTTTGGAGTTTGTTCTGATAAGAATTTACCAAGTGGCCACACGGTGCCAATGGCAAACCTTGCAGTGGGGAAGCTTTGGTGATTTCACTGTGAGAATGGAATAGAGTGGATTTTGTGTCTGGCTTGGAACTTGCACTCAAAAAAATCAAACCCCTTTCCTGCCTCAGAGCTCAGCACTGTAGAGATCCAGCTCTTCCATGAGCATGGGATGAAGCTTTTCCCCATTCTGAATTAGCAGACCAGGGCAGGGGAGAGGGAGTTGGAGGGAACAGGTAAAATAAAAATGCTCTCTTGAGGTTCTGTGTCCATGATAAAGCTCCTGAAAATTATTGTCACTTGTCTGACACAGCAGCAGAAATTGGCATTCTGTACATCCAATCTCTCTATGAAAAGTTCCCACACTTTGACAGACACAATTCTTTAGGGCAAACTTTAAATTCCTGTTGTTTAAATAAGAATTCAAATAACATTGAAGCACTTCTGACTCCTTAGAATACAGAATAAATTGCATGGTGGGAATTAGCTCTTTAATCTGTTGGAGAATTAAAACCATCTACAAAAACTGATTTTTGAGGGAAAAGTCCTGAAAGACATAACCTGTGAGGATGTTGCAATTTTATGGATTGAGGAAAAGAAGCATGAAAATGGTTTGGTTCGTGAGACTCTGTCAGTGTCTAAGTGAATGTAAATGTTTTACTTAAACAATAATATCTGTTGTTGATATGTGAACTTTTTGGTTTTTTAGGCTCCTTTTTCCCAAGTTCTTGGACCAATGTTCACAAGGTATGTGTCACTTCTCCTGACTTTGAGCTCTACAGAGCAATAACTGAGCCATGTGGCCAAATAAATACCTGTGTTTATTATTTTGTGCTATTAGTACGTGTAGCCAAAGGGTCATGATAAACTCTTGGAGGTAAGAACAGACAATCTCTGCCTACACTGTCAAACATCAGAGGCAGAAAATGAAAGAATTCTGGAGCATGATCCATTTCGAAGTCCTCACCTGCAGGATGGGTTTCCTAAGACCATGAATTAAACTGCTCACCTTGAACTCATAACTGGGAGTGAAGTGGATTGGAGTTCCACCCTCCTTTGGGGATGTGTGAGCAAGTGGAGCTTTCCTTTCATTTCTGCCCTATTAGAGAAAAATGAGTGGTGACCTTGTTCCCCAAATCCTCCTCTTGGTGTGGCCTGGAGGGTCCTTGCAGGGCTCATCTCACATTGCAGCAGCCAAAGCAGCTGAGCAGCAGGGCTGGTCAGTACCTGTGTGTTCAGTTTTATATCCTGAAATGAATCATTGGCTGCATTGTCCTCCTTGTCAGGCTTGGGAATTCGAGCAGGGATTTGGCATAAATGAGGATATGACCCTTCCTCACCTGCCCTCAAATCCTTGCCCCATCCCTGCAAATGTTCAAGGCCAGGTTGGTTTTATTTTGTCTTCATATTTAAATGCAGTTGTAAGAGAATCAGAGTACTCTTCTTGTGGGTGCTTAAACTCTGATTGCTCTGCTTGGCAGCCAGAGTTGTGCCAATTCTTTTTCATGTGTGAAAAGAACCCAAAAGAATCAAGTTGTGAACAAGCTGGAGAGAAAGTAGGTGCTGTTATATAAACCAGTATTTTATTTGGAGAAAAATGTTGGTGCTCCAAATTGGGAAACTATCATGTGTACAGCCACCAGTCAATTTGAAGACAGCAGGAGAATGTTAAGAATATAAAGAATTATCAATCACTACAGAGAAGCTGAAAGTGCAAAAATGCCTTTTTGTTTTATGAAAAAATAAATTTTAAAAAAATACTCAAAGCTTTGTTTTTCTTAAAGTGAATTTGTAGAGACTGGATTGGGTGAGAATTGGTCATTGTTGAAGGAGAAAAACTGCAAAGTGCCCAGGCAAGAGTAGCTAATTTTCTTACAGTCAAAATACTGCAAGAATTACAAATACTGCAAATACTGGAGGTTAGAGGAATGTTCTTGTGGCAGGGAATAATTTCTGCACATTGCCAAGTGTTGTCATCCAGTTTTCTGATACAGAATGTGACATCAGATGCCCGAGAAGTCCCTTTGTGTAAAGAAATTGTTTCACATAAATAGGGGCAATTTTTGTTTAAGAGTTTCAGGAGTAAAAGTATGCTTTGAAGTGAGATGTGGCATACTTTTAACTTTCCAGACAGATGCAGAATTGTGGCATGTGAGTAGAAGAGAATTTAGATCTGCATAATTCGTAGAATGACAGACAGGTTTGGGTTGGAAAGGACCTTAAAGACCATTTAGTGCCACCCCTAGCAATGGGCACTAAATGAACACCTTCCACTGTCCCAGGGTGCTCCAAGCCCCATCCAGCCTAGCCCTGGACACTTCCAAGGAGTGTGTTCTACTGGGCATTGTACAGATCTGAAAACAGAACATTGTGGGTGTAAGAAAAGCCAAGTGCAGCCACAGGCAAGTAGGCATTAGTTACAATTTGGATTTGTACCTTCTCCTCAGAAACATCTTCCAAATGTGGGGAGTGAGTTGGCTTTGCCTTTTGCTTTCTCTATAACACAGGGACATGTTATCCATGTGACATTTTCTAAAATTTTTATTTGGAGAGCCCCAAGATTCACAGAGGCAGGTGGGGATTGGGAAGAGCTGACAAAGCCTCGAGCAGCAGAATGACCAAAATGAGTTATCCTGTGCGTGCTTGCTTAAACTTCTCCAAAAAATCCTGCCACCATCTGTGTGCTGTAATTCCCTTTTGTCTCTTTTTTTTTTTGTGTCTTCCCTTTCTTTCTTTCTTGCACAGAAGCTGTAAGATGATACCTTCATAGTCTAAGGGCACCCTGGCATCCCTTGTGAAACAATTTCATATAGAACACAAATTAAGACGTCACCATTGTTAAATATTCCCATTGTAAGTTTGGGAGCAAAGAGGAGCCATTATTTTCATAAAGCATATGTATTTTTAATCCATCCCTCCTGTTCCTTTCCTGCTTCCATTGAACACTCTATTCCCCAGGCTGCAAGGGTTCTTTTCTTTAGAGGAGTGTATAAATAAAAGATTTAAACAAAACTGGGTGGTCTTCAAAATGCATCTCTTAGAAACAGAGATGGCAGTGGCAGTTAAAATAGAAGAGGTTAAATTTGTTCATTACTGAAGCTTTGGAGGCACCTTCCAGTTCTCAGGAAAGCGTTTTTCTCTTGGATTACACTCCCTGCCCATCAATCCAGGGTGATGAACTGGTGCCTGTGATCCCAACACCTCCAGGATTTACAGCTGGGTGTGAGCAGAGCCAGAGCTCGTGGATTCCTGGGCTCTGAGCAGGCTTCTCCTACTTCCCAGAGTTGTGTGGGAGTTTCCAGTCAGGAATGACAGGGAGAGCCCTGGGCCAGGCACACAGGGAGCAGAGATTGATGGAGAGGGAGCAGGAGTGATGAGGAGGAGATGAGGTGTAGAGGGGTGTGATTTGCTAGATTTGATTTTCACCTTCCACTGTCCCAGGCTGCTCCAAGTCCCATCCAACCTGCCCTGGAATATTCCAGGGGTGGAATTGTTATCTTATTCATAGCATGATTATCTTAGTCATATTTCTATCCTAATTTCATTATTAATATCCCCAAACCTGATGTAATTTCAAGCCTGCTTGTGGGTTAAATTTCAAAGGCTGCTTGCTGTTCTCTTTCCCTTTTCCCATTCCTCCAAGAGCAAGTGTGTATTGGATAAGACATGGATGTTCCTGAAATTGGAATGGAAACTTCTCTGCAAAGTTAAAAGAGAAATACAGTGGTGGAGATTTGTTCTGTTAGAAAAGTTCTGGCTTGGAAGGGTCAGTGATGCAAAGAGCAGTGACTTGGGAGCCTGTTGTGTAATGGAAATGCCCCAGAAATATTTGGTGCAGGAATTTGTGTGTAAAGCAGCCTTTGCATGGAATAATGTGATTTTAGACTTGTGTAAAGACCAGACATTACTTCAGGCAGCAGATCAGGTGTGATTAATTGTTTTATCTTTGCTTTAAATAGTTGGAGGCAGAGGAAATGCATCCTGGCTCAGTTGTTCATGGATGTTGAGGATTTTCTGTTCTTCTTTACACTCCACTTGTAGTCACAGGAAAGTGTCAGAGCAGGGCTGCACATCTTGAGCAGAGAAGTAACATTTATTGTAAAATTACAGAATTGGCTAACTTAGAAAAGACCTCTAAGATCATCAAATCCAATCATCAACCCAGCCCCACTGCCCAGTTCCCCATTACCCTGTGTCAAGAGCCACATCCACGTTTCTTTGAACACTTCCAAGGATGGGGACTCCACCACTGCCCTGGGCAGCTGTGCCAGGGCTTTACAACCCTTGCCATGAAGAAATGTTTCCTAATATCTCATCTAAACCTCCCTTGGCACAACCTGAGGTTGTTTCCTTTCCATTTCCTCTCCATGCCTCACACATTCAGGACAATACAGACATCCTAGGGAGTCACCAAGTGTTGACACTGCAATTTCTTAGAGGAACTGGGCTGAAACTCAAATCATACATAGTTGGAAAGCAGGGATTCTATAACTGAAATTAACTGGATGGTTTTCTGTTATCTTTTTGATGTCTCATGGGTTCACTCTTGCTGTCTAAGCACCCTTTTGGAGTCTTGAAAGACAAAAAATAAGCCATAACCCTTCTATTGCTTTTGGAAGTCCAAGACTAGTGTCCAAAATACTGATTTTTCGCTGTTTAGTCTCTTACTGCACATTGAATTCACCAAGAGACTTTACACCTTAGTGTTCTCTTTTTTTTTTTAAACTAGTCATGCTCAAATTGATTCTTGTATGGTTTTGTTATTTGGATTAATTGATTCTGTGGATTGACTCTGAATTGATTCTGTTAGATGAAAGATTCTCTGCTTGGTTTTTGTTGTGGTGAATTTTCTATTTGTCTTCGATAAAAGAATGTAGCGAGAGGGAAGGAAAATCAGAGAAGAATGGTTGGAATATCACTGAATGGTTTATTAGTCACTGTTTACATGCCTGAGCTGTGTAAATTATCCCTTGATTTCCTTCCACAGGGCTGGTGAGTAACGTGGTTTTCACAAGCCATGCCACAGAGCAGAGGCACCCACTGCTCGTGCAGCTGCAGAGCCTGATCCGAGCAGCAAATCCTGGAGTTTCCTTCGTCCTGGCAGAAAATGGAATTGTAACGAGGTAACCTTCATCAGGATTTATCGCTTTTGGCACACGGGCCACCAGCGCTCAGAAACTTCTGTTCTCTTGTTTTTGCTCTGGTGATTTATAGGAAGGAAATGCAGATTTTTCTTAATTGCTTCTCGTGCAAAAAGGATTTTCCCTTTACATTTATGGGCTTATAAATGCAGGGATTAGGAAATGTGTTTTGTTTGCAGAGGGTGATTTATGCTGCTGTTACTGCCATGCTAAAGGAAAAGTGCTCTTAATTTTACTGTCACTAGCACATTATGTTTTATGTAAGTAGATAGTGGCCATTTTATTTAACTTAGAAAATGAAAATCTTCATTTTTATCTCTTTACAGGAACGAAGATATTGAATTAATTCTCTCAGAAAGCAGTTTTTCAAATCCTCAGATGATGAGAGCTCGATATTTAATGTACCCTGGCTGGCAAGTATCTAGACTGAGAAGTATTAAAACTATTTTTCTAATTAACTTGAAGATTAAAATGTTTCACTAACTTCATTTATATTTTTTTTCCAAGACTACTCATTTGGAACAGGCAGCAGCTGTGTAAATCATTTTTAAGAGAGCTGATGATTATTCTTGGTGGATAAAAGATTGCTGCCCTTTTATGGGGGGAAAAGCTCCTTTCTGGACACCATTTAAATCAATGGCAAGATTACTGTTGCTTTACAGAAGAATAGGCAAGCACCCTGTGGGAATAAACTGGGAAGGATTGGGATGGGTGAGGTCAATAATGACTGGAGTAATTTCATCCTGACAGCTATTCAGCATTACTGGAATGAACTTGCTCTGTCAGTCTGGCCATTAGCAGGGCAATTATTCACAAAACCCAGGAACCTCAGTGACAGCCTTGGCACAGCTGAGGCACAAACCCACGTGGCACCAAACTTTCCTCTGAACACCGAGGGAGATTTCTCCTGGCTCAGGACTCTTCACACATCTTGTTGCAGTTATCTGTGCTGCACCTTTTTGGCAGAAAATCTGCAGCTGTCAGCCATCATAACTCCTGGCTCTGTGCTGGAAACATCACTGATTTATCATACCTTGCAGTCCTCTGTATGTCTTTATTAATAAATTTGGTTCTGAATTGGATGCAAGTAGCCAAGGAAAGCTACTGGAGTGAACCAGCACAAGGCTTGGGAGGAGGATATTGAATTAATACCATCAGAGCTGCTTGTGGACTGCATGGAGCCAAAGAGAGAGAGAGCAGGAAAAGAAAGTATTTCAAACTTTTGGACAGCTGTTAATCTGTTTGATGACAGTGTGCAAGAATTGGATCTGGGTAGTGTGGAAGAGAAAGAGCAGCAGGAAGAGTATCAAAAGCATCCAGGGAGATCTTACTGCAGCCTTGCAGTACCTAAAGAGGGCTCATAAATAAGGGAGTAGAATGAGTTTTTACATGGGTGGATGGTGACAGGACAAGGGAGAAGGGTTTTAAGCTAAAAGAAGGGAGATTTAGATTAGATGCTAGGGAAAAGTCTTCCCTGTGAGGGTGGTGTGGCCCTGGCAGGTGCCCAGAGAAGCTGTGGCTGCCCCTGCATCCCTGGAAGTGTCCAAGGCCACTTGGACAGGGCTTGGAGCACCCTGAGCTAGTAGAAGGTGTCTCTGCCCATGGCAGGGGGTGGGAATGAGGTGATTTTTAAAGTCCATTCCGACTCAAACCAATTCATGACTCTGTGAAAAGGAGTCCTGAGTGCTTTAACCAACCTAATGCTGTTGGCAGCACATTTCATGGAGAGGAAAGCTCTGTGTTTTCCTTCCTCTGAGCAGGGCTCATCTGTGGTGAAAGAACAGCTGTTCTTTGTTGGATGAGAAGCAGAAGCTCCTGGGGTTTCTGTCTGTTGAAGGTGTTTGTTTTTGTCTCCAGGTACGAGGGCAAGTACGGGGCTGGGCCCGTGTTCCCTCCCATGGTTCAGATCTGTGTGTGGTTCAGTCGCCCTCTGGAGAAAACACGATTTGTGACCAAATGCAAAGGTACCAATGAACTTTGCCTGACTTGATTGAAATCCAAGTTTGGGATGCTGAGGGACAGAGGGGGAAGGAAGGCACTGACGTGACTCAGTTACTGAATCACTGCTGAAGTTCACTTTTAATTGAAAACTCAGCTTTCCTTCCTAAAAGTACAGTAAATTCTGTTCCTTAGTGTCTGCTCTGGAAAATTGTCCCATGCTTTTTGTTCAAATGAAAATCTAATTGAATTTTTGGTTTCTAGCTCTGAGACAACTTCCTATGTTTGCTTTTTATTTTATGTTTCATTGTATTTGGTAGTGTTGAAATACAGTTTTATTAGTGACCATTAGCTTTTACTTTTTATGCCAAATAATTCTTTGTAGCTACTAGAAAACAGGCTCAGCTCTAGAGTAGATACATTATCAATCTTCTCCTTGTCTCCTTAGCCAAGCAGTGTTAAAGAGGAGGATTTTGCCTCCCACACACACTGTGAGAGTTCCTTATGCCAGACACAGCTAATTTCCCAAACTCCATGGCAAAGAATGAGAAAATAAATGTTAAATAGTGGGACTCCAAGGGACGTGGCAGCTTTTCCTCTAAAAGCATTGGGATGTGGATTAGAGATTAATTGCACAGGTTTTACCAGAAGCTCCACCAAGGAGAAGAAAAATAAGTTGAGATAATCTGTTTGTCTTCTGTTTCAAACAGCAATTAAGTCGTTGCTCAAGCCAAGTCCTTTTTCTGGAAACATTTATCACATCATGGGCAAAGTGAAGTTTTCAGGTAAGGGCAAATTACTCCTGAGGTGATGCGATCACACTGCGTGTTATGGGGATTTAAAAAAGCATTTGTGTCCTGGATTCTGTCTGCACCAGTGTTGATGGTAGATTAGATGAGCAATTATCAGGCCCTTCCTTCTGTCTTCTCCTTGTTAGATGCTGATAAAGTCATTGAAGTCTGTCACAACACAGCAGCAAATTCCCTGAGCCTGGTGCCTGTTCCGGAGGGGCCGACTCCTCCTGATCCCAGAAATGATCCCAGAGACTGCAGCAGTCAACAGGAATATTTCCTTGTGTTCATTGGCTGCTCCCTGAAGGAAGAGGATATCAAAGATTGGCTCAGAGAAACTGCAAAACAGGTTTGTGGACAGGTTTCCTTTTGTTCACTGCTTGGCATTTCTTAACAACCAAAGGAAAAATCTGAATGTCTCCATAAAACATTTGGATTTCTTAATTAATCTCTTTTTTTTTCCCACCAAGGTATTGACAGTTTAGGGAGCAAATGGATTTCAGGAAGGGGACTAAGAGTTTACAAATGTGTGTTGTAATCTCTGTATTGTTTTAGTGCTTGCTACAGCTTATTCATGGATTGATCTGCTCTTGAATGCTTGAGCAAATGGATTATGTCCAGGATAAACACTGGATGATTTAGCTGAGCTGTGATTGCCAAGGGCTGAAGTGTGCTGTGAAATAAACCTTCTTCAAGTACCTGAACGCTGGCAAAGCTGAAAATTTGTTTTGATTCACTAAATTAAACCTCCTTGGAAGTAATCCACTGAAATGGAGGGTGGAGTCCTGTTCATTTTGTCATCCTTAATTACTCAAGAGTATTTCTGCATGGCTGATGTATCCATGCAATAGGGAACAGGGAATGTGGCTGTTGTAGGAAGCTCAGAAGGCACAGTTTGCACAGAGGGACTGCCACAGCTGATGGATAGAATCACAAATCCACAGAATCACAGATCCATAAAATCCTGGAATGGTTTGGATTGGAAGGGACCTTAAATCCCATCCAGTTCCACCCCGCTGCCATGGGGAGGGACACATTCCCCTATCCCAGATTGTTCCAAACCCTTTCCAGCCTGGCCTTGGATACTTCAGGGGCAGCCACAGCTCCTCTGGCCAAGCTGTGCCAGTGGAACTTTTTGGAACATTTGTAAGTTAAAAATACTTCATGTTTCTTCTATGTGGATTGGGATTTGCACAGTGTCTCCCTCCAAAAATTTGTGTAGGAGGGGAAAGGTGTTTCCTCCAGACCGTGGCTTGAGCAGTTTCTGAGATTTTTATAAGATTTCTGAGGTTCCTGATGCTCAAGTTCTCATCTGTTCCCTGTGTTAATTCAGAGAATTAATCCGTTTTCTGTGCTGATTATCTCATACTTTGTACTTACCACAAGGGGTAATATATGGAGACAAATGCTTTGCCATGTAAGAAAACTCTTTGTGGAATACTGCTTAAATTTTATGAAAACTTGGAACTTAAATGCTTATCTCAAGTGTGAAGTGTTTCCTCTTTGAGCAATTCAAGACTATAAACACTTTTTGTACAGTCATGGCTAATTGAGGGTTTCAGATAGCTCTAAGAGTTACCACATGCTGCAGGAAAGAAAGGGATTACAGAATTTCTCAGACTCAAAACTAAGTTGCTTTTCTGTTCCTGTGCCAGCTTTCTGACACTGAAGCTCTATTTAAATTGTCTTGCTTAAAATACTTAGAGAATTTAAAATTTCTGAGTGTTTTCTGTAAGATCAGTGAATTTTTACTTTTGTTTTCAGAACATAGTTGTGAGTACCTTCATAGAACTGAATAATTTTAGAAATGAATTTTTGAAATACATGCTTCTCTTTGGTCGTTTGGTGTTTGGGGTTTTTTTGTTGTTGTTGGTTTGGTTTGGTTTTTAATTTATTTTTTAACTGACTAAGCTGTGATATCACGTTGTCACATAACTGAAATCTCGTTCTTCATACAGAAACCTCAGAGGAAAGCCCTGAAAACCAGAGGAATGTTAACCCTTCAGGAAATCAAAAACATTCACGTGAGTAAAAGCAATAATTTACAAACCCTTCTTTTGGCTGATTTCCCTTAAATATCCATCTGGGTGACAGAGCACCTGCCACAATGAGTGTGCTGAGCACTAAATTATTGCAGCACTTTTGGAGGTACTTGGGGCACAACTGGAGCTGTCCAGGAGGGATTGGAGATATAAATCCAATCTCAGAGCTCCAAATTCACTCTGGAAAGTAGGAGAAGATGTAAAATTGACCATCTTTAGTTGCTGTAATGGCCCTTCCATTTTCTTTTATCTATTTGAGTTTGTAAGGACTGTCCCTACAGGTGTTTAATTTAAATTCTTTCCTGCTGCAGGTGAAACGCCACTTGGATCCACTTCCAGCTGGTTATTTTTACAATGGGACTCAATTTGTGAATTTTTTTGGTGACAAAATGGATTATCATCCATGTATCCTTTAAAATGGGGGACTTTGGGGAAGGTTTTAGGTAGGCAGTGAACTGTGCAGCTCTGATATGTGAAGTGCCAAAGCAGATATGGTAAAGAACCAGTTCCTTGCCAGCTAAAGCTTAGTGTTAAAGCCTTTTCTGGGAGATAAGATCTCAAAAACAGAATAGAACCAACAAAACAAACCCCAAACTGCCCATGAGCTCACACAGGGAAAAAATTTATGGACCACAGCTTGTCAAAGAAATATTTTTCAAACCAAATAGTGCTGTAATAGCACTGAATGCCTGGGCATGACTGATAAAACTTCCAAATGAATGTGATTTTATGTGTGCATACACTCAAGTGAAAACAATCATATTTTTGTCCTTAGTGTTACCCTGGCATTCCTTGCCAAGGTTCCAGTGTTGGAACACTGTCCCTGTTGTCCTTGGTCACCAGCTGGGGACACAGGTCACTGGTGGCCGTGGCAGTGCTGCCCTTGATGATCTCAGAGGGCTTTTCCAGCCTTAATGATTCTGGGATTCTCTAATTTTCATGACTGCCCATTGCTTTTGTCTTTGGTCACCAACTTCCAGATTGGTTTTATATTCCCAGTTTACTTTTCACCGTAACTTCACCAAACTTGGTAAAAATCCAGGTGGGTTCTGTGATGCTGCTTTGGAATAAGAACAGAGTTATTTTCTGTGCCCTGTGGGACAGCTTTAAAATTTTAAACCAGCAGATTCCTGTCTGCAGGGCACAAAAGCCAACAGCAAACTTGCACTTCAGTATTCACTGGGAAATTTTTGATGCCCCATCCCTGGAAGTATCCAAGACCAGGTTGGATGGGGCTTGGAGCAGTCTGGGCTAGTGGAAGGTGTCCCTGCCCATGGCAGCGGTGTGGAATGAGATATCTTTAGCTCCTTCCAACCCAAACCATTCCAAGATTTTTCACCTCTCCCTTGGTGTTCGGCAGTGTAAGCTTCAGGCCTGATTGACCCTTTCTGGAGGATTTGAATTTTGGGCAGAGTTTTGGACTTCTGCTTCAGCAGAACAGCTGGAGCTGTGTCCACAGAGTCCTGGAATGCTTTGGGTTGGAAGGGACCTTGAAGCTGATCTTGTTCCAGCACCTTCCAAGGATGGGGAGTCCAAAATCTCTTTGGGCACCCTGTGCCAGGGCTTCACCACTCTCCCAGGAAAGAATTTCTTCATGATATCCCATCTAACCCTGCTGTGGTTCTGCTGTTCTTAGATCCTTCCTGCTGGCTGGAAAATATCCCTTGTGCAGTTCCTTTATTCCCTGGGGACACTGAGTTGTGGTAGCTCTGACTGCAGACTTGCAGAAAGTAATATATTGAATTTCTGCTTTCACCGAGCATCCCAGAACTGGCCCTTCCCTTCAAACCTGGATGTTCTTTTCTACTAAATCCCATTTGCACAAATGTTTTTCCTTCACCTTTCCCAACCAGTAATGGACCAGTTCATGAATGATTACTTGGAAGAAGCCAACAGGGAAATCGAGAAGTACAACAGGGAGCTGGAGGAGCAGGAGTACCACGACCTCTTTGAGCAGAAGACTTAAGCACGTGGGTCCTGGATGTTTCTGTCCTTGTGTCAGGAACCAAAAATGCTGTTTTGTCCTTCTGACTCATGAGAAATTGAGTGAAATGTCTGTTTTCAGCACTCCTTCCCAAACTTAAGGGATCGTTCCCCTAAGGTTGGCATTTAACACGGTAACTGCTTAGCTGTTTGTACTGTCAGGTTTGCTTCCACTTCACCTTAATTCCAGACTGTACAAAAGCATCACCTGGAATCTCTGGCTTGTGGTGGAAATGTGGGAAAAAGAAGAAGAAGGAGGAGAAAAGAAGCAAAACTGGATATATTGCCTAAAAAGGTCAGAATGTAATTGTGGAATTGGGCCGTGGTGCAGATATCAAACAGTCCCTGGGTGTCCCTTGGAAATGGTTGCACAGAAGCATCAATGAGCAGTGGGGGAATTCAGGGTGTGGGATTGGGGTGTTCCCAAAGCGAGAAACTGGGGAACAGACTCAGAAGAGTCCCCAATCCCAGAACTGTTTCTGTGTTCCTGAAGCAAAAAATGGGAGAATAATTTAAAAAATTAGAAAAATCCCTAATCCCACAGCTGCTGGGATGTTCCCAAAGGGGGGAACAATGGGAAAAACGCAGAACTGAGTCCTTAATCAACAGCTGTCGGTGTGTTCCCAAAGCGAGAAATGGGGAAACAGTGGGGAAAACTCAGAATTTGGTCCCTAATCCCACAGCTCTTGGTGTGTTCCCAAAGCGAGAAATGGGGGAACAGTGGGGAAAATTCTAAAGAGCCCCTGATCCCAGAGCTGTTGGTGTGTTCCCAAAGCAAGAAGTGGGAGAATGATTGAAAAAAAACTTAAAATCCCTGAATCTGCAGCTGTTAGGATGTTCCCAAAGCGAGAAATGAGGGAACAATGGGAAGAACTCAGAATTTTATCCCTAATCCCAGAGTTGCCAGGTGTTCCCAAAGCGAGAAATGGGGGAACACTTTCTCAGAGTCCCTTGATCCCACAGTTGTTGATGTAGTGCCAAAGTGAGAAATGGGGGAGCAGAGGGAAAAGCTCAGATGAGCATCTCATCCCACAGCAGCTGGAATGTTCCTAAAGCGAGAAATGGGGGAACAGTGGGAAAAATTCAGAATTGAGTCCCTAATTCCAGAGCTGTTGGGGTGTTCCCAAAGCAAGAAGTGGGAGAGTGATTAAAAAATTGAAAATCCCTGAATCTGCAGCTGTTAGGATGTTCCCAAAGCGAGAAATGGGGGAACAGTGGGAAAAACTCTGAAGAATCCCTAATCCTGGAACTGTTGGTGTGTTCCCAAAGCGAGAAACGGGGGAACAATGGGAAAAGCTCAGAAGAGTCCCTAATCAACAGTTGTTGAGATGTTCCCAAAGCGAGAAATGGGGGAACACTTTTTCAGAGTCCCTAGAGATGTTAGGATGTTCCCAAAGCGAGAAATGGGGGAACAGTGGGAAAACCTCAGAACTGAGTCCCTGATCCCACAGCTGCCAGGGTGTTCCCAAAGTGAGAAATGGGAGAACACTTTCTCAGAGTTCCTAATCCCACAGCTGCTAGGGCATTCCCAAAGTGAAAATTGTGGAAACAGTGGGAACAACTCAGAAAAGTCCCTAATCCCAGAGCTGTCAGGGTGTTCCCAAAGCAAGAATTGGGGGAACACTCCCACCCCCACCTTTGCCAGGGCACAGCCCGTGTCAAAACCTCAGCATAGTTTGAGTCTGCACTCGAAATTCTGACTTTAAAGAAAAGCTATTTGTACATTTTAGGGTGAAATCAGTGGAGAAATCTTAATTTCTTCCCAGTGCTCTCAGTGGGATTCTGGAAAGTATTTCCTGGCTGGCTGCAATGTGCACCTTGCTGTTGCTTAGATTATCCCTGGAGGATTCCTGTTTCAGTCCTAAAAACTAAGCTAGGCAAGGCAAGGGGGAGATTTCTTCAGCTGAAGGATTCCTTTTCATGAAGATGAGTGATTTCCAAAGGTAAAAAATAGCAAAGGATGTTACTTGAAAAAGGCAGGAACTTGTTTGTGGAGCTTCCAGAAGAATTTGCACGCCGTAACATTTCACTGTGCTGGTGAGAAATCAGCTTTTAAGTACTTGCAACAGAATTTTTATAGTTCCTAAACGATAGAACAGGAATGCTGGCAGCCTGTCCTGACTTAATTCAGTATCATTTTAAAGGAGGCTTTATAAATTCCTGACTGAAGGGTTATAAAGTAACCTTAGCAGCTACTTACAGGTAATTATTGGAGTTTTATTTGAATAAGCAGATTATTGTAGCATGCATGTGTTCAGAATTTAGGTGAGAACAGCCCAGCAGGAATTTTTTATTTTCGTATTCCTTTGCCTTAGGGACAGCTCAATCTTTTACTGCAACTGCAGTTTTTATTTCTGACCAGATGTTTGTGATACAGCAAGAAATGGAATGAAAAATCTCTTGCAGGACACTTAAAATACTTCAAATGTATCTGCACAGCCTCATCCTGTGGCAGGAAAATGATATTTAACCCCTGCCATCAAACCTGAGGCTAAATTAGAGTTTATGCTTTACTAAAGAGATGTATTTTTTACCTTTGGAATATGAAATCAGTGAAATTTCAGTGACCTGAAGCACATTTTAGGTGATTTTTGTCTTCATTGCTGGGTGCCTGTCCTGTGAGTGTTCCACAGTGCAGAGATGGAATTCCAGGTGCTGCAGGCTGGGATAGAAATACTGATAAAGGTTTCATTCCTCACTTTCCTCCTAGATTTAAAAAGCTGTCTGAATTGAAGACTTTAATATTCTATTTTACTTTTTTTTTTTTTGCACACCACGAGACTTTATATAAAAAAACTACTTGTATCCTGTTAGAGGCCAGTAAAAGCCAGCAATTAGTTTGTGTTTTTAGGCTTTCCTGGGATGTATTCCCTGGATCACAAGTGTGGAGCATCCTGATAAAGCTCGTGAGTTTTTTTTATCTATGCATGGCTAAATTTTAGTCTTAATATCCTGTAGTGCCTGTAGAGCAAAGGTAGCTAGCAGTGGGTTTGGGAGGGGGCTGCCAGGGGTTTACAGCTAAATCCAGTTGGTTGCATGAAATTACTCACAGCCCAGAATTTTTAGGAGTCCCCAAAATTCTGGTGGTGGCGCTGCAATAAAAAGGGGCATTTTAGGAAATTGAACTCCAATTGGAATTGCTTTGCCAATTCACTCAGAGTAAACCCAGCTGTTCCAGTCCCAGTCCTCTCATCTGCAAAGCCATATTTTTAGAGTAGTGGGATGTGATGTGGGAAGAAATTCCAGCGGTTGGGACGGCAGGCACGTGATGGAGGCTTTGTCTCAACTCCTGAGTGGATACAGAGTAGATTTAAGTGCAATTGAAAATAGATTAAGATGCTGTAGCTGATTTTTTTTTTTGCTCTGCTGAACTCTTTTTAAGAACTCCAATTTGTGCAGCTCTCAAATCCATATGGATGGGGCTGGTCCAGCTGGAATTCCAAGCCCTGTGAACAAAAAGGAAATAATTGGGAGTGTGACTGTGCAAATTGAGCTGTTCCTTAAAAACTGGAGCAGGAGAGCTCAGAACAAAGGCCTAGAACCCTCCTGTCCTGTGCTGCATGTGCTCTATGGTCATAGCTGTGTATTACAAAGACCTTTCACCAGACTGGTACTGGCTCAATTCATGTATTTTGGTATTGAAAGAAATTGATTACCTCAATTTTTATCATTTATTTTTGAACTGTGACTTTCAACCAGAACAGGAAAAAGAAAAAAGAAAAAAAAAACCGAAATAGTGAAACTGTGACAATGGTATCCTTTAAATGTAGTAGTGCCTTGCAGATGACACCATTTATTCCCCAAATAAATGGATGTCAGGGGTTGCAAACCCCATTTCTTTTTTTTAAAGGAAAATAACGGTTTTGGTGAAAGGACTTAAAAATTTAACCTAGTGACAAATATTAGCACAAATGGTTAAAGTGTTTAAAAGAAAACTCTTTGAGGACTGAAATATTGTAAATGCCTGATGCTGCTGCTGTTGAAGAGCAGTTGCTGATTTTTTGGGAGTCGATTCTAATTATCAGCAGCGCTTTTTAAATTTTATTTTATTTTATTTTATTAGAAGAGTGTAACTTTTGTACTCTGGTCAGAGCTGTTTGTACTGTATGGAATCCCCAGCCCAGGGGGATTTGATGTCCTCACTCCTTGGAAGTCGAGGTGAGGATGGAGCTACTCCGAAGGATGGAGGTTTGAACTTTTTTTTTTTTTTTTTGCTATTGAACAATTAAAAAAAACCAACAACAACAACAAAAAAGCACCATTTCTAACCCACTGATGTTTGGATACAGCAAAAGTGCCATTACACCCTTCCTTTTCTCTTTTGACTGTACTTGGAAAAATTTTGTGTCCAGGCATTCCTGAGCTTGGGAAGTGCTGAAGAGTCCTCAAGGGGTTTCCACGCTTTGCTGACCTCTGTTAGCAGCTTGTGGTGGTGTTTTTTTTTCTTTCTCCTCACCGAGAATGAGTGTGATCAGAAGTTACTGAAGTTATAGGCATTCAAATGTGACAAACTTAGCAGGGGAACCTTTGCAGCTTGAGCTGCTCTGCAATCTGGGAGTATCTGAATTTTAAGCTGTGCAATTTGGGATTAATCCAGTTTTACACTTTTGCAATTAACACACCGGATTGCAGGGAGGAGTTAAGTTGCGTGTGAGGGTTCCCTAAATAAGTTGGGGTATTTTTATTTTTAATTATTGTTATTTTTTAATTGAAACTTGTCTGAATTTGCACAGATTTAAGCTCTAGAATACTTTGGTATTCTTGAAAAGGGAAAAAAAAAATTGTGACTAGTATAGTGAATTGTGAACTGTGAGTTGGTAGAATCACAAGGTTGATCTAATCTTAGGTTGTTAAAAATGTACCTCAGAAAGCTCGTGAGAAATCGCTTCATTTTTACACGACAGCCGGATCCTGACGTAACACTTCTCACTTTACAATGTGCCAAAATTCACTTTGATACTAGTTCTCAATGCTTTAATATTTGCAACTGTTAAGTTAAAAACGTGTTATTTACAAACACTACTGTAACTTCAGTTCAGCTGAATGGTGTGATTGAAGCTTTTTGCCTCTCGTATTTATTACACAACTTGATTCAGTAAAGATTAAAAAATGACCTTTCCATTTATTTTTGTATTGTTTTACATGTTTATACCTGCAGTTTGTGTGACTTTTACACCTGTAACTCAGATGTGATGGAAAGAACCAATAAACAGTATCCATCCACTGCCTGGCTTTGACTCCTTTAATAAACTCACAGGTTCCTAAACTGGAATTTTAAACTTCGAATGGTTTTCATTTAAAATTTTCAAACTGGTAGAAAGGTGTGTTGTTTAGATTCAAAAAAAATGTAAAAATTGAAGGTTTTGTGGGTTTGTAGCAGCTATTTTAAATTTAGACCTTCTTGCTTGGGCTCTTAAGTGGGTAAAATTCAAACTAGAAGAATATTCATCTGCTTTGTGCTGCTGTCTCTGTTTTTCAGCAGCTGTGAGCATAAGTTGATATTTACAGATTGACAAATACAAGGAGGTGCTAAACCTTCCTCCTTGTGCTCACAGAAATGAGGATGCAGCTTCAAGATCCATGGATCTGAAATCTGGCTGCCATGGAGAGGGCAATCCCACCTTACCCTTCTTTTCCCTGAGGGGCTGAGCATGAATCAGATTTTTGCTGGTTAAACTGAGCCTGCAGCTGATTTTCTGTCTCTGTTTTACATCACTTTTTGCATTCATTGGGGGGAGGGTTTGTGCTCAGTTTGGTTTTTATGAACAGTTTATGAAAAACCAGCCCGTTAAATCCAGCCTGCTTTGCATATTCCAGGTGTGCACATCAAGCAGCAGCTTCTGGGGCATGGACTCTGGACTGAAATCGAGGAATTTTCCCTTGCTGGGTTTGGACAGCAGCTCCCACCTGTAAATCAGGAATTTCTGTGGCAGCCCTAGGGTGGCAGCAGGGCCAGGGCAGTGCCTGTCCCCTGTGCTGGCACTGCTGGGGCACCTCCAGCGCTGAAGGGGGTTTTGGGGTCTCCAGGTAGAGGACAGACATTGAGGAAGGGTCTGGAGCACCAGGAGCAGCTGAGGGAGCTGGGAAAGGGGCTCAGCCTGGAGAAAAGGAGGCTCAGGGGGGACCTTGTGGCTCTGCACAACTCCCTGACAGGAGGGGACAGCCAGGGGGGAGCTCTACTCTCAGGGAACACGGACAGGAGGAGAGGGAACGGCCTCAGGCTGGGCCAGGGGAGGTTTAGGTCGGATATTGGGAAATTTTCCTTCATGGAAACGCTCAAAAGCTCTCCAAGATGTACNCTTCATGGAAAGGGTTATTACACATTGCTCAAAAGCTCTCCAAGATGTACCAAGTCCAGCCATTCCCCCACCACTGACCCATGTCCCCAAGTGCCACATTCTCGTGGCTTTTCAACCCCTCCAAGGATGGAGACTCCACCACTGCCCTGGGCAGCTGTGCCAGGGCTGGACAACCCCTCCCATGAAAACCAAAAAGTTTAAAATGCTTTCAGAGGGTTTAGATGATGGGGAACTGTCTTGAGTTTCATTTCTTAAGAGAGATGAAGTAGGTTTTCCTGACCATACCCCAAATCAGGGTTTTTAGTCCTGTTTCTTGCTCTCAGTTATCCCATTTTGGTCAGTCTGGTTGTATCTGGAAACATTTCCAGCTCTCCTCAGCTTTTCACGAGCTCCTCTTCCTTTCATGTGAACTCATCTGGAATTTCTTTTGCCTACGTGTCTGCCAACAAATAGTGCCTCTTTAGCTTCATAAATTACCAGCCTAATTAAAGTAATGAATTCCCAACAGGAATTGCATGGAAATGGGAACACTTGTTAATTGAATAGCCCTGGGTTCGGCTCCCATTGTACACGTTCCATTTCACAAGGTGCTTGTGTGATCCCTCCTATTGAATTTGGCTTAAAATAAACCTTCAGGGCAGTTTGATGTCTTGGTAGGAAAGAAAACACCCAACGGGCAAGGCCTGGAGGATTTCAATAGCTTTATTGCTCCTGGACAGACAAAAAAAAAAACAACAACAACAAAAAAGTATGGAAAGTAAAATGTGGGTGACCCATTCAGGGCTAGGAAATCAGCAGGCACACAATGCATTGTATAGATCACTGCAAAACCGCCCCACACGAGCGAAACAGGAAATTTCTAATGGTTCAAATTGAGCCTTCGCTCAACCCCACCAAGAAATCTTCCATTTTTTTCTGTGTTATCAAAGTTAGTTCAATATTTGCTTTATATACATCCTGTTCCGGACTTTGATTCCTCTATACAGCACCTTCCTGCCTTCTAATATCTGATTTATTGCGGAGCCCTTTTTCTTCCAAAGGTTTGGCTTTGCTTGCTTTAACTCTTTATCTTGTCAGCCTCGGAGCTGGGCCTGGCCATGGCCTTTCCTTGGGCCTCTGCTTGCTTTGGGAAGCTCTGGAGAAGGGGTAGCAGAGGAGCTGGAAAAGAAGGGAGAGGCTGCTGGGGATGTAGGGATGGGTCACAGGATTTTTGGGACAGGGATGTGGAACATCCAAGGTGCTTGAGTGCATCAAACCAGAAGTTGGGACCTTAAAGATCATCCAGTGGTAGTGCCCTGTCCTGGGCAGGGGCACTTTCCACTCTCTGAGATTGCTCCAACCTGGTCTTGGACACTTCCAGGGATCCAGGAGCAGCCACAGCTTCTCTGGGCACCTCCCAGGGAACAATTCCTGCCCAAGATCCCACCTAACCCTGCCCTCTGGCAGTGGAAGCCATTCCCTGTGTCCTGTCCCTCCATCCCTTGTCCAAAGTCCTTCTCCAGCTCTCCTGGAGCCCCTTTAGGCACTGGAAGGTGTTTGAAGGTGTCCCCAGAGCCTTCTCTTCTCCAGGATCTGGAGGCTTCCCACACCCTCCCAGTTGGGCTGGATTGGGATCACTGCCCTCTCCATCCTCTGGAGTTCTTGGCAGCCCTCACCCATCCCAGGGAAATGAGGAGGAAGTTCTCTGCTCCAGGTCAGGAGGGATGTCACCAGCACTCAGGAAAGGTCCCAGAGGCAGGCTGGATGCTGAAGGCTCCTGAAAGATGTGTTTCCTGTGCAACAATAGGGAATTCTGTTGTATTTCCCTGAGGAACCTATTGAGGTGAGTGCTGAAGTTCCTCCTGAACCAGCAGACCATCCCTTCTCCCTTTGCTGGCACAAAGAAGAGCACAAAGACAGAATTGCAAATTTTGGTGCCTCCTAAATGCCTTGGGCTGCCAGAGCTGACCTGCCCCATTCACTGCATTCCATCCTGAACGGACCATTGGGATTATAGCACACAGGGAATGGCTTCCCACTGCCAGAGGGCAGGGTTGGATGGGAAATTGGGCAGGAATTGTTCCTTGTGAGGGTGATGAGGCCCTGGCACAGGATGCCCAGGGAAGCTGTGGCTGCCCCTGGATCCCTGGAAGTGTCCAAGGCCAGGTTGGAGCAACCTGGGATAGTGGAAGTTGTCCCTGCTCAGGGGGTGGAACTGGGTGACCTTTAATGACCCTTCCAGTTCAACCCATTCCATGATTCCCTGCATTCCTTGCAGCTTGCTTTCTGTTGAAGATGGAGTAAAAAAACCTCTCCTTGAATTATGCAATTTTCTCCCCCTAAAATCTAAAAGGCCCTGCTGTCCCCTGCCCTACCCCTGGCAGTGGGATGTGGTCATGACAGAGCAGGGCTGGTAAGAGATTTCTCTGCTCAAAGAGAGCTTGGTGTGTGCTGGAGATTAAAATCACTGCTGCAAAGCAAATGAAACACAAATGGTTTGGGCTTGGCTGGGTTTTGGGAAGGGTGTCCCTTCCGCTGGCCGCCGTTTGTTTGCTTAGGTGAGGTGGGTGCAAGTTCTAACAATAAACTTTCCTGGGAACGTGATGGCTCTGGGAGAGGTCAGGGAAAAAGGACAAACCAGCAGTGGGATGGGATCCTGGGGGGGAATTTGGGAGGATGGAGTGGGCACAGAGAGTTGGGATGTGCTGCTTCCTGTGTGTGTCTCATCCACCCCACATGGAGAGAGGGTCATGGCTTTGGGCCTTGTGTCCTTTCAGCCCCTCCTGCCAAGATAAGTCATTAAAGGGATTGGAGCAGCATGGAGTGGCAGAAGAAGGGGTGCAGGGTGGTTATGGATGCCCCTGGATCCCTGGAAGTGTCCAAGGCCAGCTTGGAAGGGGCTTGGAACAGCCTGGTCTGACCTGACCATGGGATTTTTCTCTCCCTGTTTCAACCAGGCTCAAACTGCAAGTTTCCTTTTCCTAAAATATAATGATGGAATCGTGGAATGGTTGGGTTGGAAGAGACCTTAAAGATCATCCAGTTCCACCACTGCCATGGTCAGGTCAGACCAGGCTGTTCCAAGCCCCTTCCAAGCTGGCCTTGGACACTTCCAGGGATCCAGGGGCAGCCACAGCTGCTCTGGGCACCCTGTGCCAGAGTTCCACCACCTTTATAGCAAAGAGTTTCTTCCTAACACCAGTTCTAGGAGCCAGCCCCTCCACCTGGTGCTGAGGGCCATGAGGAGGGACAGCCCAGCATCATCCAGGATCTGCTGAACTCCATCCTGCACTCGCTGGTCCCTCTGGGATGCAGAATTCAGTTCCTGGGAAGCTCCTGCTGTCTTCTGGCTCCCAGACAGTGCTGAGCTCACCCATCTGCTCTGTCTTGGCAGCAGGGAGGGGGAGGAACAACAATGGTTTTCAATCCAAGCCCAGTGTGTGCACAAAGAGCCCTGAGGATTCCTCTGGCACAGCCTGTGGCGGGGGAAGACGCTGCTGGAGTGGGCCAAGGAGGCATTTTCCCCCTGTCCTGGCCCAACCTTTTGTTGGAAGTGAACATTCCTGCCTGTCTGCAGCCAGCCTGCCGTGGCTGAGCGTCTCTTGCTCTCCATGGAGGTGTTCTCATCCCTTTTGTGCCTTTGGGAGTCCTGCCCATCCAACATTTCCAGCACAATTCCTGCACTGTTGCAGAGAGCCTTCAAAAGCTGAGCCATGTAAACATTGGTTTGGCACTCATGGTTTTCTCCCAGCAGTTTTCCCATTGCTGTCCAGGCCAGCAATCCACATTCCCATCCTGCTGACAGGACAGCAAGGGGCAAACCAACATTTTCTTTGTGATCTGCACACTGTGGAGAGGTTTGGTGATAATTTAAATCCCTGCTTTTCTGCTCTGGGTGTGTAGTTATCTGTGCAACCTCATCCAGACCTGTTTTCCTTCCTGTTCCTATTCAAGTGTGGGTACAGGTTTCCCAGAGAAGCTGTGGCTGCCCCTGGATCCCTGGGAATGTCCAAGGCCAGGTTGGACAGGGCTTGGAGCAACCTGGGATAGTGGAAGATGTCCTTTCATGGATGGGGTGGGATGAGAAGATCCTTTAAGTCCCTCCCAGCCCAACCCACTCTAGGATTCCATGATTCTGAAGCAAAAGGAGAAAGGATGCTCTGAGCCTTTCCTGAGGAGCTCATTGCTTAATGGGTTGGAAACATCCTCAAGGCTCAGTCAGCCCCTGCTGAGTTCACAGACACCTGCACAAGGCTGAAGTTTAGGGAAAACCTGCCTCAACCAGAGCATCAAACCAGATAAATTATTGTGACTTAATTCAATTGTCTTTTTTTTTCCCCCTCTTTTCTCCCCCTTTCTTTTGTCTCTAAGTCAAAGGCTTTCAGTTATTTACGTATCATATGAAGCCAGATTTCCTCTCATTCCCAGTGGAAAAAAAGGGAGCTGGTGAACCCTGTCCAGAAAGAAAAGCTGCAGGGGGTTGGGGGAAATGGTGGTTTCTGGTTCAAAGCCCAGCCCTGGTGCTGAGTTGTTTGTGCCTTTGCTCCACCAGCAGCTTTTTGCACCTGGTTTGTGTGGAATGAACCCCCGGGATTCCTCCTTCCATGGAGTCTCATCCTTCTTTCCTTGAAGGGCTCCCTTGATCCACAGAGGGGATTTTGGACTTTTCTGTTGTGTTAAAAATCCACTCTCAGCCTCAGTGCTGTCCTAGAGCTGCCTCTTGTAGCAGAAAAGTGGGGGAAAAGCAAACAATGGGAAAAAAATACATAGTGAATCCCCTCTCAGGCTTGGGAGGAAAAACTCAGCTAAAGAAGACTCTGAACACCAAAATCCTCCCCTCTGCTCCTGCTTTTTTTATTTGACCTTTAAGATGGTGTAAAGGAAAGGGACAGCCTTGGTTCAGCTGGTTAAATTCAGGTCAAAATGCTTAAAAGACCCCAGAGTGAATTTCCTGTGGGGCTGCAGACCCCTGCACGTAGCCCTTGCCCCAAATCAGCAGAGCAAGGAGCAGAGATCCCTCTGTTTTTCCTCCCAAGTGAAGATAAAAAGAGGGTAGGAGAAAGAAAACCAAGAGCAGAGCTCTTTCCCTGCTCCTGTGTTGCCTGTGCTGATGGTTATTTTGGGATCTGAGCTGTGTTTTGTTCCCTTTTTGAGATACCTGAAATGTTCAGTTCAGAATGTCTCAGGGGAAGGTTTAGGGAAAAAAAAAGAAAAAAAAGAAAAAAAAAAGAATGGATTCAGCACATTTCTAGTAAAGTTACTGAAGTAAAACCTGAATTTAAATGTTAAAAACATGACCTGGAAACAGACCCCCAGCCTGGCTGTCCCATCTTTTGATGCCACCTCGACCACAGGTGACCAAGAAAAGGAGAATTTCGGGAGATAAAAACACCTAAAACAGCTAAAAAAAAAAAAGAAAAAAAAAAAGAAAAAAAGAAAAAAAGAAAAAAAATCCATTCTGTTGTGTTTATAAAGCACAGGTGGACAAAAATTCTGGGTACAGCAGCTGGATGTTCCCTCAAGTCCTCTCTCAGCTCTCAGAAAGAGGAAACCAGAGACATCATTGGAGTTTGAGGCTAGAAAGTGTAAAATAGGAAAGTTTGTTGATCACTGGTTCCCTTGTTACTCCTGGAGATCTGCAGCCTCTTCCCAGGAGGTTCAGGGGTGCTTGATCCTCACTTGGCTCGTGGTCATTTCCAGAAACAGGAGCCCAACATCCTCCCCTCCAGCTGGATAATCAGGAATGCCATCAATCCATCATTGCATGTGAAGATTGGGTCGGTTCTTACCCATTCCTTGCAGCAGAAACTGCCCTGAGATTAAAAAAAATAAATCCTACATCAAATATCTCAGTGGATGGAGACACCAGGGTCCCTTGGGGCTCTCTTGGGAATAACCCCCAGCTCACCCCAGGAATTCTTGCTGTGTTGCAAAAGAATTGGAGAAGAACTTCTCCTTCAGGAGGCAGCAAGGAAAATGGAAAGGTAAATTTGGTGTGTGCCAGGGTGGGGATGGAAGGTGCTGCAAACTGGAAGAGTGAGGAGAGGTGAAGCTCTGGTTGTGGAGAGCAGGATTTGGGGAGACCTTCCAGTATCTAAAGGGGGCTTACAGGAAGACTGGAGAGGCACTTTGGGCAAAGGATGGAATTACAGGAATGGCCTTAAGCTGAGGGAGGGCTGGGTTAGGTGGGATTTTGGGAAGAAATTCCTGGCTGTGAGGGTGGGCAGGCCCTGGCACAGGGTGCCCAGAGAAGCTGTGGCTGCCTCTGGATCCCTGGAAGTGTCCAAGGCCAGGTTGGAACAGCTAGTGGAAGGTGTCCCTGCTCATGGCAGAGAGTTGGAAGATGATCTTTGAACCTCTCCCAACCCCTCCATGATTCTGTGATTTACTGACTGCTCTCTTTGGGGTGTGGGATCTGTTTTCCTGTGCGCGGGGTTTGGTCCAGCAGAGCCCTGCTCCATCCCATCAGTGCACCACCAAAAGAAAGGAGGGGGAATTTTGCTTTCCCTGGGAACGAAACTCACGGGAGCAGAACCCCGGTAACCTTGGTTACCACATTCCATCCGTGGTGAGCAGAAAGGCTGAGAGGAGAAGTCCTTTCCCCACGGATGCTCCGAGCACTCCGTGTACCCACCAAGGGGAAACAGCACAGCAAGGAGGCAAGGAGGGCTTTGGTGAGGCAAGAAAAGCGTTCTCAGTGTGGTGTCACGGGGTTCTCATCACTCCAGTGCTCTTGGCAAGCCCCTCCTGAGGAGTTCCACTCTTTGATACAAGGAGAAGTTGTTCCCTCTCCCCTTTGTTCTTGCTTTGACTTATGTCCTGTGGAGATTTGTTTTTGCAGCTCCTGGAGATGAAACAACCTCTGGCTGAAAATGCTAACGAGGTGCCCATGGTCAGATGGTTTTGTAAAAAAGGGGAGTTGTGGTTTAAATCCTTAATCTTGTTGGATTTGGGAGGTATTTTTGCCCAGTCTTCAGCCTAACCAGGACAATACCTGGGTTCTGTTATAGAAATTCCCCTCTGTGGCTTTTTCCCCATCCTTTGGCTCTGGAAAGTCTCTCCTGCCCCCCCATGCAGAAATTCCTGCTCATCATTTCCTCCCTTTTCCTGTGGGAAGTGGGACTTCCACAGCCAGAGCTGTGACTTGAGCTGTGTCCTCGTTCTCCTCCTCCTCCTCAGGGAATTTCCAGATTCCTCTTTCCCCGTGTTACCAACATCGCGTCTCCAGTCTGGTGGGGAGGATGGCACCTCCAGATGTCTGTTTATCTCCAGGCCCTCTGGAGACTCATCCTGCAGCCAAGCTTTCTCTGAAAAATATTTTTAACCCTTCCTCCCTCCCACTCATCTCCCCAAAGCCAGATCCCCTGGGAACTCACTGAACAAGATCGTTCTCACTTACACGGTCTCTGGTGACTGCACAAAGAGCTCAGCTCTGCTTTCAGAAATAAACTCCTTACACCTATTTTTCTTGTCTGTACCCAGTTTTTTTTCCTTGCATTTTCACATGAAATCCCAGTTGTCAGGCCAACAAGGGGAAGTTTTGAAGCCTATTTGAATTTTAACTTGAAGTGGATGATTTTTTTTCTTTATAAATTTTTCTTTTTTTTCATCTCTCTGTATTTTGAAGTCCTTTGGGCAATGTTAGGCCTGTTTTTCCTGGCTCTGACCTGATTGACCAAAGTTTTTTTATGCTGTTCTCATAATAATTTTGGAACTTTTTTGATGACACGCAGGCTTTTATTTAGCCTGTTTTTTTAAAGCTGTGGGTCCTACCCCAGTGCAGATATTGTTGCTGTTGTATCCTACACTTGATGATTGGACCGGGTGACCTCGGGGGTCTTTTCTAACCTTAAGGATTCTGTGATTCTGATGCCTTGGGAAGGCTGACCTGGAACAGAGACTGAACAGAGATAAGATAATAAAGCAGATATTTATTGAAAGGCCTTTAAGGATACACCTTGGGCAGGACAGGGCCTGGCCAGGGCCACACCCAAAGCAGACCCAAAATGGCCACAAAATGGANTGGCCAGTCATAAGGTCTCACACTATTATAAGTTTTGGTCCATTTGCACATTGAGGCTTAATTATCAAATACAGCTTCAAATTATGAAGTCTCATCCTTCTTGTTTTCTCTCTTCAGCCCACTCTTGTTTGTGCTTTTGGGCCTAAAAACTTGTGACAGTTGTCCTTGGTGTCCAGCATGAAAAGGATTTCTTTTGTCTACCTACTCTGTGAAGAGCTGACTGACACTGAATATGAGGCTCAGAACTGCACCCCTGGGCAGCACAGAATCTGAAAAACATGAGATCTAAAACTTAAGGCATCAATTCCATCACCCCCCAGCTGTGGGAGCAGCACAGGGGAGTCTCCCATCCAAGATGGACCCACAGAATGGGGCCAAACCTCCTTGCCTTGGGTTTGTGTGGCCAGCTTTTGGTAGCCAAGGGCTGCAGAACTGGCTCTGGGGAAGCTGCTAGAGTAAATTAAATTAATTCCCCCAGCTGAGTCTGTTTTACCCTTGGCAGTAACTGGTGAGTGATTCCTGTTCAGGTTTTGGCCGTGCACAGCTCGGTGCCTGCCTGGAGGCCTCCCCCTGACTTTTTGAACCGGGTTTGCTCAGAACAAGGTGTGTTTTATAGCTGCAGGTATGCGCTGTAATCTCTTCCTCCCCGATTTAATCCTGCTGGGCAGAGGGGGCGAGAGGAGCAGAGATGTGTGGGTTTGTTCTCATTGTTGTTTCACGAGTGACGCTCGGCCCCTCCAGGGCTGTTATTTTTGGAGAGTTTGGTGCTCGTGTTTATTGCAGAGGCTCCTCCAGCTCTGGGGCTTCGAGGTGCGTAAATCTAAATAAGGATGACATTTAAAATAGGTTACACGCTCTCTCTGAGTGTGCAGAGAGGAAATACGGGTAGACTGACTTCAGATCCTTCAAGTGAAAAATCCCCCGTGGGAGTGTCATTAAAGTTCTCAGCACCTCCAGGTAATTATATTCTGACATAAGTTGTTTGGGCCACAATTCAAGGTAACTCTAATCTGGACCTCATTATGATGGATAAAGAGGAATTAATCACCGGGCTGGAAGCGGGATTGTTCCCTGGAGGCGTGTGGTCGTGACCTGCCTGCTGAAATTTGGGCAGAGATGGGACAGTTTTAGCTAAAATCGTGTGTGTAAACAGAGATAGAGGGAGAGGCTCTGGAGGCTGACAAAAGTTAACGGGAAAGGNTGTGTGTGTAAACAGAGACAGAGGGAGAGGCTCTGGAGGGTTGGGCAGCACAGCTGACAAAAGTTAACGGGAAAGGAAGGGTTGGGAAGGAAAAGGACATGGAGAGGGAGATGGAAGTGGGAACTGAGAGTCATGGAATTGAGTTGGGAGAGACCTCAGAGACCACTCAGTTCCACCCCTGCCTTGGGCAGGGACATTTTCCACTATCCCAGGTTGCTCCAAACCCCATCCAGCCTGGCCTTGAACACTTCCAGGGATCCAGGGGCACCCACAGCTTCTCTGGACACCCTGTGCCAGTCATTTTTCTTCTCCCAGACAAAATTCTTGCACAAAACACAAGAGAAATTACAGTTTTTTGGGAGCTTGCTGGGTCTGCAGGTACAATTTCCCTTCCAGAGCTGCCCCTGGACAATGGACAGCTGGGAATGGAGCTCTGGAGAGTGGAGGAGCAGGATTCCATTTCTCCTTGGAAAGGAAGGCTCATGCACAGGTACTCAGCTGATGGGAGGAGTTTGGAGGACAACAGCCACTTCCAGCAGTTTTCCAGGCTGTGACTTTTAGGGCTAGGTTCTGGATTGTCTGCTCAGCCTTGCAGGGTGCAGAGATTTTTTTGTCTAGGGTTATTCCCAGCCCTGGCACAGCTGCCCAGGGCAGTGCTGGAGTCCCCATCCCTGGAGGGATGAAAAAGCCATGTGCATGTGGCACTTGGGGACACGGGTCAGTGGTGGCCTTAGCAGTGCTGGACTCAATGATCTGAGTGAAATGATGGAATAAATGATTCTGTGAGTCTCATTTTGGAAGATACACAAAGGGTCTGAAGTCCCATTGTGCTTCTCTTTCCTTATCCAAAGTGGACAGCCCGATGTGGAATATTGAGAACATGGCTGAGAAGAGAAAGATCTGGGGATCTTTTCTTCTTCAATTGCTGTTTAGCACCACAGGCAGGAGTTCAGCCAATTTTGATTGGTACAAGCTCTTCCCCTGGCTGAAAGTGGTCCTTGTACTTTGTCCAATGTGGATCCTGGTATTTTACCTGCAGGAATTATTTCCTGGCCCCCCAGAAAAGGTTCAAACCTGCTCAAGCTTTTGCTACAACTCAAATTTAAATTGCCAGACCTGAAGAAAGCAAATCATGTTCCCTCACTACCTTTGGTGCAGCACCCAAAAAATAGCCCAATGTTTTTTCCTTTGTTATTGCAACCAGAATCTCCCTTCAAAGCATCAGTCCAGGGCAGGTATGGAGCAGTATTTCCTCTGTGCATCTTTTAACCCACCTAAGCAGGAACATGGGGTTGTATTTCAGGAATTTAAGGGTTGTCAGAGTTTAAGGGCAGAGTTGTTGGTGCTTTTTGTCCAGTGATGAGATGTTTTGCTTCCTTGCCTGTTCTCTCTCTTTGTTTCAATCCTTTTTATATCAATCCTCAAGATTTACACACCATCCTTGATAACAAAGGCCTGGAAGTTATTTTAAAGATACAGATGATTAAATAGTGCATTTCCCCCTTTTACTCTACCCAAGCAAGGAGGCTTTACTTGCTTCGCTATATATTTACATTTTAAAAATCTTGCTGCCATCTGAAGCTGCTGGCTCCAGTTTGGGCTTTCTTGGGTGTTTTTATTTATTTTTTTTTTTTAAATTCGTTTTTTGTTGTCGTTATCCTCTCAAGAGAAAGAAACAGCGCGGGTTTCCAAGCTCATCAAATAAATGTCAAATAAAACATTCCAAACAATTATTCAAGCTGGTAATAAGCAGTGAGACATCCTTCCTGTAGAGAAGCTGAACAATGGTTTCCTCTGACAGAAGCACAACATTAGGAGCCTTCCATATGTTGGTGCTGATTTAAAGGGCGGCAGCATCTCCGAGAGGGATCGGAGGCCCCAGTGAGTGTCTGGATATCCTGTGGGAAGAAAAGCTCTGTGGGCAACACCCTGACTCCTCCCCCGAAAAAAATCTGGGAGTTTCATCCCTGTCTCCTCAACATCCTCCGGTTTTGAGAGCATTTTCCTCCTTGCTTGGGATTTTTAACTCTTCCCAGCACATCTAGGCTTGCCCTGAACCAGGTGAGCCATCCCTCACCTCCAGCTCCAGGATGGCTTCCAGAGAGGAGCAGAGCTGGCTCCCAGTTTGACCAGTTTGATTTGTGTCCCCACAGCCCTGGTGAACACATCCCCTTCCCATTTTTGCTCCAGCAACACCCCCTCTCCTCCACGGGCTCTATTCCCTGGGGAAGGAAATTCCCTTCTCCCTGGGATGGGAGAAGCAGCAGGTAACAGTGACAGATAATGGCCAAACTCCTTATTTTCCTTGCTTCTCCCCGTTTTCAGATGCCCAAATGTGGGAGCACAACGCTCACACTGACTTCACTCCTCAGGTGGTGACCAGGATGGGCCTCTCCAGCTGAACCTGGCACTGATGGTGTTGTCCTTGCTCAAGCTGGTGGCCACCTCGATGTTGGGGACATATGGAAGGTGACAGTGGGGACAGAGTGGCTGTGGCTTTGTCCTTGCTCAAGCTAGTGGCTACCTTGATTCTGGGGACATGTGGAAGGTGATGGTGGGGACAGAGTGGCCGGGGTTGGAAAAGCCGTGGCTCCTGGAGCTGATCCCACTCCTACAGTCCAGGCTCAGCCCCCAAGGGAAGAGCCTGTTCTGGCTGATGGGTCCCAAACAACAAGTGAGGAAATTGGCCTCGTTCCTGGGTGTGCTGCCTCCTAAATCCTCTCCTAAAAACAAACACAGAGGGCCAGGAGTAACCCTGGAGAGGGCAGAGCTCCTTGGGTAGTTCTTGCTCAGAGCAGCATCTAAATCTTTATTAACCAGTTCAGACATGGCCAGAAAAGGTCAGGATGTCTGGAGAGTCAGGAGCAAAGTTCCCCTTTGGGCTGCTCTCCTTGGTGCCAAAATCTCTCACCTTTGGGTGAAAACCCCAGAAATTAAAAGGGTTTTGGGGCAATTTTTCCTCTGTTGTGTGGCCCCAGGCATTGGATCTGGTAGAAGCACACCCAGCTGTTGTCCTGGGAGTCAGTGTGGTCAAACAGGCCCTTGGTTTGTGGAGTCACCTCGATGGTCATCACCATCCCATGAATACCCTCTCCATTCATGCTGTCCTGGATTTTGGAGAGCTGGAGATGAACCCTGTTCCTTGTTTATAGGAGATTCCAAATCACTGCCATGTTTTAGGAATTAATTTGATTTTCCCATTATTATCATTAGTAGTGTTATTAATTTTTTAAATTTTTCTAAATTTTGGCCTCCCCAAATCACAGAAACCCACAAGCTTTGGGGTGTGTGCTGTGCAGGGAGGAGGGGAGAGCAGGAGGTCCAAAAGAGAGGTGCTGGTTGTACAGCAGTGCTGGGGCTCTTTCCCAAAGATTTTTGTTCTTTGGGTGGATATAATAAACCTCCTGCTCAGGATCACCACTCACCACCCAGTGACCACCACCACCAGCAGCTCAATCTGCTCCTCCAGGCTTTAAAACCAACCTGGACCCACCTTCCCAGCAGAAATGAAGCTCCTCTGGGGAGGCCACTGTGGATGGGAAATGTTGAGGTGGCCTTGGGTCCTTCCCAACCCTCCGTGTGCCGTGTCCTGCTCCTCACAAACCCACCCTGCAGCACAAGGGAGCGGGTTTTGGTGCAGAGAGCCTTCTCAAGGCATTTCCCTCTGCTCCTGGGCAGAAGGGATATCTGGCTGATTTTGCAACAGTGACAGGGGAAGGTTTCCCAAGCCCTGAAGAAGCTGAGGCTGCCTGAGCTCAGCACCTCACGAGCTCCACACCCCACATGAAGCCACAGGTACGGGACAGCCTGGCAAAAAACCCCTTGTTAAATTACATTTCCCACCTTTTTTTTTTTCTCCTCCAGGTATAACCAAAAACGTGAGGAAAAAAAAATAAAAAAAAGCCACAGAGAGCAAGACTTGGAGCCCTTTGAGCTCTGCAGAGCCTGGCACTGGCACATGGATTGAGCTGCGTGCCTCAACCCAGCGCCCTCCAGGGCCGTGCAGATGCAGCCTGTCCTGCCTTCCCCAGGCTCCCCCAGTGCCCAGGGAGGGATTGTCTCACATCCAGCGTGTGGCTGCTCTGCATCCTCCCATCCTCACCACGATTTTTGCTGGAGAGAGAGGGCAGGAGGGAGGGAGCCCTCGGCTGGTCTCGGCACCCGCGCTCTGCACAATGTGCATTTGTTCTGGGTGCTAACACGAAATGACAAAAGACCCCAGATTCATGCTAAACAAAATTGTCCCCTTGCTAATTATTAGATTATGAAATGTGTTTCATAATGTAATGAATAATGGGGGGGATAGGATGCTTTTTTTTTTTTCCTTTTTTTTTTCCTGCTTGAATCTGGATTTTTTCATTGTTTGCCCCAGAGTTTTTGTTGGTAGGTTGAAACAGAGATGCGAAAAGAATGGGAAAAGGCTGGGTTTTATTTGTGCCTTGCCTGTTAAAGCTGTGACTTGGCTCACACAGTAAGTGCAAACAATTCTCTCCTGGCAAGCGTTCAGTGGAGACATTACTGATGACAGACTTTATTAAGTGCAGGTTTGCTTGTTATTAAATTCGCTCTGTGCTTGTTTCCGAAGCTGCTGGCCTGGCCGGCTGCATCCCATTAGGATCTTTAGGAAGAAAGAAAGGAACAGAACATTGTATGCAGCACAGCCAGCGATGAGGTGATAGGGAAGCCAGCGCCGGGGAAGGAGACCCAAGGAGATAATTAATTGCTACGTTTAAAACAAACATTTGTTTGGTTTATTGGGTTGATTCGAGCCGTCCCTCGGAGATTCCTGGCTTCCAGGTGAAGCTGGGCACGTGTTCCCATGTCAGCACGCTCAGGGCTGTAGGAGGTCAATGTATGTTGCATTAATTGTTTGGGGGGAAGAAAAAAACCCCACCATTAAAGTAGAGGCATGTTTCTAATTTCTCAGAGCCTTGTTTAAACTCTTCCCATTTCCCATCCCAGCTATTGTATGGACAGCACGCCGCCAATGACAGCCTTTCTGTACAAAATAAATATCTTTTAAAGTCTTAAGCTCATGACTGAATGCCTTCATTTCTGCAGTTCTCAACCCTAATAACCCAGGCCATGTTAAAAATCAAAAGGTTCGAGTGTCCAGCAGGTGGGTGCCAGGTATTTCCTAAAAATCAGGTCCCTTTGGAAGGTGTCCCAGCTCCAGATCCCATCAGAGGGTGATTTGTGTGAGGAATCTTGGAAGCACTTGAAGTAAATGGGAGCTGCTCAAATTTAGTAGAGCAGGAATCGATCCACAGCAGTCAAAGAGGAAAAATTGGCTGATTTCGGACTGAAGATCTCAAGTGTTTTTACACTGAGACTTTTCAAGTGTACCCTGTGAGGTGATACCTTGCTCCCATCAGCCTAGATCAATAAAACCATAATTTTGGATCAACATTTGGTTTGGTGTAGACATCTGGATTTTTTCCCCCATTCTGAGTTTGCAATTTATTCTTTAAAGCACATTTCTGGCTGTTGAGGCTGCTTGCAGTGAAACTGCTCAGGTTAAGTCCAGGAGTTACGGTTCTTTCCCTCCACAAGGTGAGAAATTCTCAAAGAAAAACAGAAAAAAGTTGAATTTTTTTGTTTCCCCCCAGTTCTAATGGAACAATCACTTTAGTTTTGGAGGTAAAAAGGAAACTGTGGCTGTCACCACAGTGAATTTTGCAGTGTAGGGACAAGAACTCCTCCAGCCACAGGGGGTCCAAGGAATGATGAGGCTGGGATGTGCCAGGCAGGTTTGCTCCCCTGGCATCTCTTGCACCCAGCAAGGACCCAAAACCCTGAGCTGCCTCTGGGCGCCATCCCTGTGTCCTTTGACCATCAAAAACCATGGGAGGGAGGGGACAGAACAACAAAATACTTCTCTTCCCTCGTTCTTCCCTTCGGGCCACCACTAATGGCCCTGGGTGAGAGTCTGTGTTTTGCAATTTATCACTTTGGCACCCGGATGAAGGGACTGGCTGCACTCCTGATCTCCTCTTTTCCCTCTGAGGTCACAGACATTGTGTTTGGGTTTTCTTATGCCTGAGATCCTCCCTGGAGACCTGGGCCTGGAGGGAGTTTCTCCAGGTCTCCTGCTTTTGCCACAGAGGTGACCTTGGGTGGGAGGTGAAGGGATGCTCTGAGGTGGAGAAGAACCACAAGACCTTTACATAAAAAGCAGAATTGACCTCTCAGCTATTCCCAATTCAATTTGTTTTGCACAGGCCACTCTCTGCTCAAAAGCTTTGTCACAGCCCATCTTGGCATCCTGGAAATACTGGAGCAGTTTGATTTCTGGGTAAGTAATAACCTCCCTCAGTCAAAAGCTTTCCGGGGTGCTTTGTCTGCTCTCCATTTATTTTCTATAAGGCAGATGACTCCTCTCAACCTGAGATTGCTTTATCTCCCACTTTGCTCTCTCGCTGAAATAAATTGCAGGAAAAATCCATACACTCCTAGGACCATCCAGGGGAATGGATGGACAAAAGGGTGCCCGGGTAAAAATGAATAATGTGCTGATTCCATCTGAAAAATCATTATAAAGCTGCAGTCAGAGAGAACGAACTCCACCCCCCTCCTTTCATTTAAAAAAAAAAAAACTGGAGCAGGAATGTTTCAGGCCACATTTTATCTGGGAGTCTCCCTTCCCAGCCTGGGAACACAATGAGGATTGTGTCCCAGGTATGTCGGAGCTATTTTGCTACTGTTGGTGAATTTAGATGGGAAAAGTCAGGCACAAAAGGGCTTAAGTGATTTGGTTCAATTAACTGTAATTTATGGACCCTAATTCCCAGTTTACTAATCAGAGCATCACACAATGGCCCTGATTTCAGAAATTGCTTAAATATGTGCCTCTGCTCTGCTTGATGTTAAACATGTGCATAAAAATAGGCAGATGGGCCATTTTGGAAGGAGAAATGTTTTCCAAACGAGATTTTATGTTAATTAAAATTTAGCCCTTGTGTTTCATTTACCTGCTTTGAAAAGGGGAGAGTTTGGAGAAAGGAGGGAGGGCTGAAGCCTGAAGGGCTCTGATGTTTTAAAAACTCTCTGCCCAAAGTTTTCCCATGACATGAGGGGCTGGAGGAGCTGCCAGTGAGGGCTCTCAGGGACACTGGGTTTCAATGAAGTGCTCAGGGTTAGAAAGGAAGAAAAAAAAAAAAA
>VWYP01030191.1:9924-28619 GCA_013400435.1 Pycnonotus jocosus
CTAAATTGAAGATACCTCTCAGGTCAAAAAGCATCTGTACTCATACAAATATATATTGGTCTTTGTGAGATTCTTTATTTTTAAATTTGGTGTGTGGTAAAAAATGTATATCAGTTTACCATATGTTTACACCAACTGAAATAATTTTATTCTCACTTGCTCCAAATTGTCAGGAAGCCCAAATATCATGTACTCACACAGTAATCTTTACAAGAGCAGCTTGGCTATTTGTCTTGAGCTACCAACTGGAAAAGAAGAACTAATAGCATCTATATAGCAGTTAATGTGCACTTGTGTTTAATTGGTATCAGCAGCGCTGTTAGAAAATTAAGTAGACATTTAAGTAAGCAGAAATCTTCATTGCTGTTAGGCTGATATTGTTGTTGCTGTTATGCAGGACTCATAGGCTGGGGATAACTCCAGTACACAACTCAACATAAATCAGCTCTCGAAAGCAATATTGTTCAACACCATCCTGCTTTTTGCCTTTCATTTTCGATCTACTGGAGCTTGGATACAAATAGATCATTTATATTCACACATTTATTTTTAAATAGTTTCCTAATGAAGGCTCTGTTTTCTTCCATTGGTGTGTGTATGTGTTTCATTATTATAAACCAGAATGTGTGGAAGATTACTTGTTCTTACTTGAAATGTAAATTGCGTAGCATACCAAAAACATTGCTTATCCTCAGTAAATATTTTATTTGAATTTAATACTCTTGTACATCTGTGTTAACAGACTTACCTTGATTATAATTGTTTGTTTTATTTTTTTTTCTTAGTTCCCCTTTTTGAACCTGGGGCCAAAACATGTGTAACTCTCAGTGGAATTTGTATAAATATGAAAAAATGGCTATATTTGGTGTTACAGGGACTGTTACATCAAAAAAGCTGGACACAATAATAAACTATTACACAGGCAAATCAGTTCAAAGTTAGGTATGTATGACAGATGCAGACAAATGATAAAAAAAATTGTTTATCAGTGCAATGATAAGAGAAGATGAAATAATTTTAATCTGTTTTCAATATCAAAATCCAAACTAGTTTTAGTAGTGCAAACTGAGGTTTAAGATTGTCAAGCTTCAGGCCTTACCAAAGCATCTATCAGTTTTAAAAATCATATTAAAAAACCAAAAATAACAAACCATTTCTTTGTTGTCTGTCTATGCTCTGACACAGTCTTCTTATCTTAAATAATAAACAAAATACAGCTGGACAAGCTCTGAAAGTTATGACTGAACTGGAATAATAATTTGTATTTCCTCTTTGCTCATTGTCCATATCTTTCCCAAAAAAAAAAAAAAAAACCAACAAAAAACAAAACAAAACAAAAAACCACAAAGATTTTTAGACTGATTTGATATGATGTATTGCATAGGGTACATATCAAGTCAGGTTTTAAATCAGAACAACTTTTTTGCATCTTTGTAAAAAATCACTGTTGGGAAGCAAGAAAACTTTCAGTGAATTGTCACTTATGAGGAAAAAAACCCCAAAGCTAATGAAAAATAATGGGCACTTATTCAATTTCTCAAATGTTTACAAGTTTTGAATTTTGATCAAAGTTTCTGAATAGAAAGTGACAAATCATTTTGCATTGTTCATACCCAAAGACAACTTGAGAAAATAAATATACCAGAAACATAGGTTATGGGTGACTTTCAGACTGAGCACTTACAGAATATTTAACTGCTGCAAATGGTATCCTCATCTCATTAAATTAAAACATAATAGTTCTGTTTTGAACAGTAGAGTCAAAATGGAGAAGTAAGTGATGGAAATTGCTCATAGAGTCAGAGTGAGTAGTACTTAGAAGTGGATTTTTTTTGTTGGAGAATGAGTATGTGGCAATTTAAAAGAATTGAGGTCTTCACGTAAAGAAGAATTATCAATATTACAAGAAACCTAGTGTTTCACAGCTGCTATTTTCACACCATTTGAAAAGAACAGTTACTGGAAAGACTTTCACTTAGGAAGTGTCTTTTGCCTCATACTATGTGCCATACTACATGTCTACTTTCATAATTTTGAATGTGATGTTTCCCTTTCTCCTCTACTTTTTAAACACCTGTGCAAATTTATTTCAGTACATAAGGGTGACAAACAGAGTCCTTTTCCCAAATGAGGTTTTGCCTATGAATATACTTGCTGCAGCAGCATCGCCTTTGACTGATGCTCTGTGATCCCATCTCAGATTGTTGGGGTTTCTAATAAGGTTTCACTGGTCTCATGAATGGGCTGGTCAATGTTCACAGATGTGTCTGGGAAGGTACAACATTTTTCACTGCCTTACTGCTAAATATTGTGCATGTGCAGAGATAAGGCAGGGTGCTGGTTTAGGCTGGGTAGAGGTGGCTGGTAATGAGGCTGTGTTTTGGACTTGTGTTGAACACAAGGTTGATAATATAGAGATCTTTTTGTCATTCCTGGGCAGTTCTTATACAGGCCAAGGCCATTTCTGCTTTCCTTACCGCCACACTGGCAAGGAAGCTGGGAGGAGACACAGCCAGGATACATGACCCCAAATGACCAAAGGGATATTCCAGACCATATTACATCATGGTCAGTATACAAAGTCAAGGGAATGAGGAAATGGGGATGTTTAGAGTGATGGCATCTGTCTTCTCAAGTAATAGTTACATTGGATGGGTCTCTGCTCTCCTGGAGATGGCTGAACTCCTGCTTGGCCATGGGAAGCAATGAAACAATTCCTTGATTTGCTTTGCTTCTGTGTGCAGCTTTTACTTTCCCTATTAAACTGTCATTATTTCAACCCACGAGTTTTCCAGCATTTACCCTCTGATTGCTTCCACTCTTCCACTGGTGGGAGAGTGAGCGATCAGCTGCATGGTTCTTGCTTGCTGCCTGGGGTTAAACCATGACAGTCCTTTTGGAAATTATGACAAATCTTTAGGAGGGTCAAAGCTGTTCAAGCTTCAGGACACTGCAGTATTTTAAACACAAAACTCCCCCTGCTAAGTGTTGTTTTTGGAATAGCAGCTTGCTCAGATTTGCCATTATTGAATATTATTCACCGTACGAAGGAAAATGAAGCTGTAACTCATTTATTAACTTTCTGCCATCATATGTTTCATGGCACAAAGGTTTGCTTTTCAGTGATGTGTGCTCGTTCACTTCAGTACTGATTTTAGGAGAAAGCTTGTACCTGAGAATACTATTTTAACCAAGGAAGAGAAAACTTCATAAATGTTGATGGATTTGGGTCTTCAGTACAGAATATACCTTGGCAAACTGTCAATGTGCAATAATGTTTGTAGGTTAATTAGTTAGGGATCACTTGTGTCTCAGAGGCTTAAATTCAGCTCTGAATTGTTCATCAGGCAATCCAATTGATTCTGGTGGAATTACATCCAGAAGGTCTAAGAGTCAATTTTGCCCTAAGAACAAATAAAATGTGGAAGAGAGACTCAGTGCAACACAAACCAGAGCCCACTGGCTTATTACCGAAATCTCACTCAGCTTTATTACACTCTAGAGAGAGCAGGAAGGGCCCTTTTAGAATTTCCTCATGCAACTAAGGACTTGGATAGCACCAGGAACTTTAAGTTATACGATATCACAGCTGTCTGCTAATGTTGCAAACCTTGGTTTGAATTGCATTGGGGCATGATTTCTTTCTGTGGGTTTAAAAGCTTTGAAGGTTCCCTCCTTATGCTTTGGTGTTGTAGTGGTGAACATAGCTAACTACCAAGCAGTAGATCCAGGTGGAATTCCTGGCCAAAGTACCAAAAGTGGTTTAATCCTGGCTGGATGCCAGGCACCCACCAAAGGATCTCTTCCTCCTCTCTGCAGGACAGGGGAGAGAAAATATAACAAAGGATCCATGAGTGGACGTAAGGTTTGGGACACTCACTCACCAAACACCATCATGGTCAAAACAGGCTCGAATTAGAAATATTAATTGAATTTATTGTTAACAAAATCAGGGCAGGATGATAAAAAATAAAGTAAAACCTTGGAAATGCCTTCTTGCAATCCCTCCTTCCTTCCCAGCTCTATGTCTTCCCCAGTGGGGAGGGAATGGGGATCAGTTCAACACCCGTTCTTTCACCCGCTGCTTAGGGAGAGGAGTCCATCCCTTGGTTCCCTGTAAGATCCCTTCCATGGGAGATAGTTCTCCATGAACTTGTCCAACATGAGTCCATCACAGAGGCAGCAGTCCTCCCCAGACTGCTGCAGCATGGATCACTCTTGGATAGGGTTCAGTCCTTCAAGGACAGGTTGCTCTAGTGTGGGCCCCTCTCTCCATGGGTCTCCCACAGGATCACAGCCTCCTCCAGGCATCCCCCTGCTCCGGTGTGGGTGTCCTCCAAAGGCTGTAGGTGGATATCTGCATCCCTGGGGTCCTCCATAGGCAGCAGGCACACATCTGCCTCACCATGGTCTTCACCACATGCTGCAGAGGAATCCCAGCTCCAGACCTGGAGAGCCTCTTCACCCTCCTTCTCCACTGACCTCTGTGTCTGCAGAGTTGTTCCTCTCACATTCTCACCCTGCTCTTGTCTGGCCACAATTGCAACTGTGTAATAACATCTTTTTTCTTCTTCTTAAATATGTTACCACCATTTCTAATTGGCCCAGACTTGACCAGCTTCACACGAGTCTTTGGAGCTGCCAGGGATTGCTCTGCTAGGCATGGAGGAAGCTTCTGGCAGCTTTTCACAGAAGCCACACCTGTAGCCACATCACTAACAAAGTTTGGCCATGCAAACCCAGTACAGAGCAAAAGACATGTTTTGGGGTGAGTGTATTGTCCACTCTTTATAACCTAACCTTATAAATAAACTGTGATTGGATAAAGTCATGGAAGATGTATTTGCACAATAAACTTTGCAAGGAAGGGTACGGTCACACCTGAAATGGCTTTGCAAAGGGATGGATTTCCCAGAAAGTTTAGATTTTAATCCTGGTCAGAAATGAGTTAGCTTTAATATTGCAGACTTCTTGTCTCCAGAAGTCAGTGTTAGGATATTGATAAGATGCTTGAAAGAGGAGAGGTGATATTCTAAATCCACTTGACACTCTGGAGTAAATTGAGTGTTTAACATTAAGATGAGGCCTTTTATTTTAAGGGGAGCAGATGATTTATCAAATCACACTGGGACTAAGGCATTCTGCCAAAAAACCCATTAACAGCTTTGTACTTCATACTTGCCATGTTAAGTGGTAGGACCCCCCCATCTCTGCAATAGGCAACTCATCTCTGGAAAGTGTATTGTGTTTGTTTTGCATGTACTCTTAGCTGTTCATGGAATTGTCTTGTCCACACTTCCTGGACCTGCAATTACTGTCATTTTCAGGTACAGAAGTCATGGCTTCTTTTTTGGGGTGAGGAACTTTTCCATTCTAGAAAATGTAGAATATGTCTGTTTCCTAGAAAAACAAACCTATTAATTTACCAGCATGGAGACCTTTTGGGGGTCTTTAGTAGGGAAGAGAAAAGAATCAAGCAAAAAAATAAAAGGATATTTCTTTTCATGACACATAAAATTGGTGGAAGCTGTTACAGATTTGCTGTTCCACTGCATTATTTTCCTTTTGTTTCTAGGGGAAAAAAATTCCTTCCTTCCTTCCTTCCTTCCTTCCTTCCTTCCTTCCTTCCTTCCTTCCTTCCTATCTTTCAGACAATATCACTCCAAAATGTTCCACACATTTTCATCCTGCAAAATGGAATCAATTAAACACTTTCTTGCATTCTGTACTGAGCTTTTCTTTAGGACAAAGGAATTTTCATGTTGCTTTCAAATAAGGAACATAGTTTCATGAAAATACTTTACTGAAGATTAATTCAGTCCAGCCTGAAAGTCCAACTAATTCATGTAATCAAAAAATTAAAAAGAGGTCTCATAATCAGTGCAATGTGTCACCTCATGATAGGAATGGAATAGAGGGAGGGAAGAGTCCTCAAGACTCCTTGACTAAATTTACCCATTCCTTTGGTTTATAAAATGAAGGGAACAGCCTGGTGCATGACAGTGAACAATTCATTTCCACTTGAATGAGTACCGCAAGAGAAAGTGCCCTTTTTAATCAGACAGATTAAATAGGAGCTGTTTCATGGCAAATCAGTGACTCCAGCAATTATAAAAGAAACTGGACATGAACACAGAACCTGTTCCAATTAGTTTCCATTAATGAGTTCCTTGAAGTAGTTTGTGAAAGCAGTAAACAAATGAAACTAAGAACATTTGCAATATGCTTTTCATTATCTTAAATACTTTACTTTCTTGAAGAATCTTGATAGCAGCTCTCTGAATCTGAAACTCATTTAGATGCTCATATTCATATTATCTACCTTTCCCCTTATGTCCCCCCCTTAGCTGGTGTTTATGACTTAGAATCCCCTTCCATTTTTTAGCATATGCACAAAGCATATCCTTTTCGCCTTTACTTACCCAGCTGTGTTGGGTGTATGTTTGTAAGTGTGTGTGTGTGTCTCTAGGGATGAGGTATCGAGTGAGGATCCAGTACTTGTTGGATGGACTGTGTGTCCAGGGCCAGATCCTGGGGTGTCATTACGGGGTGATAGTGGGGCTCTGTAGCCTTTTCTGGAGATTGCCAAATGATCCTGGCTCAGAACATCCCTAGACATTGTTTGGAAGACTGGTATTCATCTTCGACTAAAGCTTTAGAAACTATAAAAACAATCTGATGAATTTTGTTGAATAAGTACAAAGCCTCTTTGCCCACTCCCTTTTTTTTTTTTCTTTCTTTTTTCTTTTTTTTCTCTCTCTTTGTTTTTTGGGGTTTATCTGTGGCTGGTTGTGGAGGTTTTTTGGTGTGAGTGTGGTGGTTTTTTTGTTTTGTTTTAGATTGGGTTCTGTTTGGTTTGGTTTGTGCATACAGATTTACCCATGAAGGCCCCAAGTGGGTACCCCCAGATACCCATAGCCATCATGACTTTGCAAGACAGCCTTTTCCTATTAACTTTCAGCTGTGATTGGCTTTTTTTTTTCTTCTTCTTTGTGTAATACAATTTGGATGTTACTCTTGGTGTTGGTCCCCAGAGTGTCTTTAGACATATGAGCAAACCCTGCATCTCTTCCTACCTGGTTCAATTACATCTCTCCATGCTTCCCATCATGATAACACTGTCTGCTTTAAAACACCTCAAGCAAAAGCTGCAGAGACCTTCATGGCAATCTTCCTTTTTCCCAAATGAAACTAAACTGCTACTACTTATTGCTACCTTGTTTTCCCCAGTTCATTGCTCAGAGGGTCCTCCTGTACTGGTGAAGAAGACAGACTACTGCTCCTTCTGCTAAACTTCCTTTTCACTCAAAACTTCTTTTCCACTGTGTTTTCTTTTTTTGCCTATGATGTTATCTGTTCATAAAAATGTATTTAGTACTAAATAGTTGTCTCCCATTGTATTTTTCCAACTTTAAGGCAAAAGCAAAATAGATCTCTCAATTCTCAGAAATCTTTCTTAGTCTCCTCTCTTCATTTCTTATAAATATTAGCAATTGCCATTTTAACTTTTAATTTTTTATCTGTAACCTTTAATTGGGAAAAAGAGGATTGACTTTTGTTGTTGTGGTTGTTGCTGCTTACTTATTTCTTTTTTCCAAAACTCATATTTCAACATAAGACATCTTCAACTGGTTTTGGAAAGAAGTTTGTAAGGTACAATAATTCCTTCTCCTGTAGGTCCCTAAACCTCACTTGTGGAATAGCTTATTTTGGAACCTCCCACAGGGGACATAGTTGAAATTTTCCTTGTGGGAAATTCTGTTTGGGCTCAGATAGCCCATGGCAAGTCTAACCTGCCCCAGACCCTATGCAGGTGGACATACCACATTTTGTGAATGCAGTCTTAGTTCTCACCCTTCACTCCCAACTCTTTTCTCTTCATGAAAATTTTCAGCTCTCTGTATTCCCTGCTTTCACCCACACACTCTTAGAGTTAAACAAACTTCAGAGCACAAGCATGTTTTGTTCATGTGTTGCAGACAGAGAGGTAAACATTGTAAATGTATAAAAACATGATTTTTGACTAGACATAAGAGCCAGCCTAGAATCTGTAAGGTCCAGCACCAGCCCAAGCAATTTACACCCATTCCCAATGCAAATTAAATTCCATTTTGTTCAACAAGAAAGATACTAAAATAAAATGAGATGCTCATTGAGGTGCTGTTGTGTTCATTATGTATGAGATAGCTATATTGAAGAATCTCACTTAAATATTAATTTCTTTAAGTTGCAAAACCAGATGGTTTCTCCCAGCATCTCAAATGCATAACATTTTAAGCATAAAATTTTCAACCCCTGACCCTGTGTTCCTGTGCTATATGAGACTCTAGTTTTTTACCCTGTTTTTTTCAGACTCCTGCTCTGTCTCTAATGCAAGTATAATATTACTTCAACAAACTAGTATTATTGCAATTGCATTTTAAGACACTTCCATTTTGGTGAATGAGACCTCTGCTATTCCAGTCTGACCTGAGCTAGAATTTTGCAAGCAACAGATCGCTATTGGGTAATCCTGTTTGTATTTGGAAGAGTCTGTTATTATGAGGTAGAGTTAACAAATATGGAAATTACTGGAAACTAAAGACTCCTCCAGAGGAGCTGCAAAACTTGTCATTCTGTTCAAGACCTATTTGTTGTGGTTTGATCTGCACAGCACAAAATGTAGCAAGCCAAGCATCTGCTAACAGAAATGTACAGAATGAAAATGCAGAGAGCCCTCCCTCTGACTGGGGAGATCTAGCAGCTCTGTAATCCTCCTCTCACAGTTTGGCAGGAAAGGTACAATACTGGCAGGAAAAGAAATAGCTATATCCTTTCTGTGCCTCTGAACCCTCTACCCTGCAATAAAAATAGCAATGAAATCAAGGCTTTACCTCTCTAGCACTGAATTCAGAGAGCTGAGGAAAATCATCAGCATAGTTTTAAAACATGACATCCTAACTGAGGACTTTGAGCCTAGAATGAAAAATATATGAAAAGGTTTAGAAACAAAACCACTGGTAGTGATTTAAAGCCAAGAGCTCTCTCTGTAAGAGTGGGCAGGATTAATAATAAGAAAAATAATGAGGTTTCTGTATGCATGGACAAGGATTTTTATTTATTCTTATGCTTCTCAAGATTCCATTGAACATGTTGTGCCTGCTTTTGGCAGCTGAACAGTGTTCATTCTTTGCACAAGGCATCTGTATCTAGCAAAGATATGAGAATGCAGATAGAAATGAACCTCTATGCACTGTGATTTGATGTCACTAGAGAAGCCTCAACATCTGCTATGCAAACTGCTATGGAAGAATTCAGCTTTTACCCATACAACCCTCATAGGCATTCTTGTGTCTGCAATCTTTCTTACGCTAAGGAAAGACTGTCTCCTCTGGAAAATTGCTGATGGCACAAAGCTGGGAGGAGTGGCCAACACCCCAGAGGGCTGTGCAGCCCTTCAGAACCTTCTCTCGGTTGGAGGGATGGGTAGAGAGGAACCTGCTGAAATTCAACAAAGACAAATGCAGGGTCCTGCACCTGGGAAAAAACAAAAACAACAAAAAAAAACCCCACACAGCAATACAGGCTGGGGGTGACCTGCTGGAAAGCAACTCTGTAGAGAAGGATCTGGGGGTCCTGGTGAAAAACAAGCTGCCCATGAGCCAGCAGTGTGTCTTTGTGGCCAAGGAAGCCAATGGGATCCTGGGGTACATTTTCAGCAGATCAAGGGTGGTGGTCCTACTCAGCTCTGGTGAGGCCACATCTGAAATGCTGTGTCCAGTTCTGGGCTCCTCAGTACAGGAGAGATATGGAGCTCCTGGAGCAGGTCCAACAGAAGGTGATAAAGATGATTTGGGGGCTGGAGCAATTCTTTCATGAGGAAAGGTTGACAGAGTCAGGTTTGTTCAGCTTCGAGAAGAGACTGAAGGAAGGGTGTCAGGCGGATGAAGCCAGGCTCTTCTTGCTGATGCCAAGCAGTAGGACAAGAGAAACTGATGCACAGGAGATTCCACATGAACATGAGGAAGATCTTTACTATTTGGGTGTTGGATCACCAGAAGAGATTGCCCAGAGAGGTTGTGTAGTCTCCCTCACTGAATATAACTTATGAACTACCAAGACACAATCCTGTGCAACGTTCTCGAGCATGACTCTGCTTACAAAGGGAGGTTGGACCACTGTAGTCCTTCCCAACCTTACTCATTCTGTGATTCTCATTCCGTGAAAGAGTAGGTGGAGATGGAAGGTGTTCTTTAGTATCAATATGATCTGAAAAGAAATAGATAGGAGTGCCATGGGTTTATCACTGAGTATCAATACATTCATACTTGCATACGATGTGACTGCTGAAAATGCCTATTTAAAAGAATGTTTGATATTTTTGTACTCCAGCACAAGGATCCTGGGCCATGCTATGGGCCATAGCATCCCAAGAGGACACTGAAAGTAGCAATGGTCTCAGAAAAAGACATCAGTGTTTTGCCTGCTCAGGCCTGTGGACTTTGCTTTCCCTTGAAAGGAAGTTAGTTATTAATGTCACTATACACTACCTATTCCAAAATATCCCTTGGTTACACATCACTGAGGTGTTACATGACAATTAATATCCAGTAATATCACTGGCAATGCTGAAAGACTGTGAAAAATAATGTGAAATAAAAATGCTTCTTCTTTTATGGATATTGATACAGAATTTAATAATACAAACAGAAACAGTTCACGTGCTTCAAGTTTTAAAGTGCATTCAAACATATTAGCTCAAAAAAAGGATTAAGGAGGATTTCTAAATCCTTGTATAGACAGCTAATTTGTAATAGAAAAGGGAAAATGACCTAATGTCACAAGGTCATTTAAAATTTCAGGCCAACTGATCTTTCCAGTCAGATATCAGCTCTCCACTGGACACATAACTATGTGATGTCTGCTTCGATTGCTTGCTGCAAGGATTTTTTTTTCACATTTGCCTCCAAATGCTGATGGCTCTGGGGCTAAGTGAATGAAGGATCTGCAGCAGAAATGCTAGGGAATGAATTGCTGACAATCAGCTCTCTAACTAGTTTTGAAAATGTATGCATGTACTTCTACCTCAGCAGAGTAACGAATAAAGTGCGTAGACGTTAGAGTGTTATTGCCTTTTCTACATCTTGTCAGCAGTTTGTGATATGGAGTGGTGTATGTGTTTCTGAATTGTGCAGATAATGCCTGCCATGAATAAATATTTTGGCAGGGTAAGATTGCATTCTTATGAGCCTTAATTTGCATTTTTTGTCTGCAAAAGCCATCAGTGTGCATACCTTGTACACAACTCTGTTTCCGACAGTGCGATTGTTATTACAGAGTACTTAGCAATGCTTACCCAGTCATATTAGTCCAACAACTGACAGGTGGTTTGTTCCACACATGGATAAACTCTAGCACACGGTAAACTGCAAGTATCTAGTAGAAGTGTTTTGGCCCATCTTTGTTGACCATCCAGCCATCTGCCCAATTTTCTTTAAAGTACAGCCCATCATGACTTGACAGAAAGTGAAAGTGGTGTAGTATTTGTATTAAAGTGTTTAATCATCACTGTGACATCCCAGCAAACCCTTACTGGCCGAAATCTAAATTTGTTGGGCAGATGTATAGACTGTATATGTAGTCCAGATATTCTTTAAATAAATATAACTTTTAATACATTCAATACCAGCTGTAGTACAAGTGTGATCCTTGACTGCATAATCATATCAATCACATCAAATACTACCAAGGAGGTGCTTTGCATAACATAGTGATGAGGAATTCAGACACTTGAAGGAAAGGAAAAATCATAAGATCCCAGCAGTCAGTCCTGTTCCACACACTTTGAGGTACTTAAATCCCAGGGTGGTGTAGCACTCAACTACAGCAATGTTAGCTCATCCAGGTATCAAGGAACCTGCATTTCTAAAGGTTACATAGTCTTTAAAATAACTAATTTTAACTAATTTATTGAATAAAATAACTCATCCAGGAGTATGAAGCACAAAGACACCACCTGCGTCTCAGGAAACCAGTGGGGCACAGAAGGTTGGATGACTGTGTAGAGAAAAACTGGTGTATAGCTGCACTAGCTTAGACTCTTTTTTAGTATTTGTCCTTACTGCAGGTCTTAGGGGTGTTTATGTATGTCCTATGACCTGATCTAATCCAAATGTTTATTATTCCCATTGCACAGCTGAGTTACTATATGACATTAATCATATTATTATGTATTATTGCTCTCATTTCTTCTTCAATGTGGAGTATATAATTTCTGGGTCAGGAAGTCTCTCCACCTGTGTGTTTGCTCAGTCCCTGGCAGAAAGGAGCTGTGATTTCAAAGGGTGCTTAGGATAATAATAAAGTATAAATGCTACTTTATATTCCTTATTTAAAGCTTTAAACAGTGGCCCAGAAACTCCTAAGTCTTTTAAGGGAAGAAAATATAATAATTAAGCACTGTTTAGGAAATTCAGATATTTTTATCTGTATTTTTGGTGCTTAGGGGGATTTTTTTTTTCATGGCATCTCCTGTTTTGCTAAATGAAAAGCGGGAAATAGGAAGATAAGTTGTCAGGGGAGAACATCATGACATAGCATTTAATTTTATTTTTTATTATGTCATTTTTCCTGTCATCACTTTAGTTAAATAATCACTTCTGGGAGAAAGAAAGGTAGGTTCAGTATATAACACTCTGCTGTTTATATAAGTCTGACAGAGGTGTCTGGCTCCAAATTTTACATATTCCTAACTAATATAGTTCCACAATGACTTTGGAAGCTGATGAAGGAATCACATCCTCTTAGCTCTGGATTCTCTTTTATAGTCTTTTCTTAGCAAGTCCATAACTGAAACGGTCAGTCACTCACACAAGCAAGTGGCAAAATAGTGAAGAATGTTTTCTGCAGAGATTTTCTTGTTTTACCAGATCCTTTTTTACTAGAAAGATCTTATTACACAAATGAAAATATTGGAATCCAAAGAGCTGGTTGTATGATTTCGCTTCTGTGGCTTACTCAGCTTCAATAAAAACACACAAAAGCAGAGTGACAGATTCACTCTGCAAAACCAATACATTTTTAGATTGTGCCTATATCTATTTCACAATTATTTTGTTTGGAAACTTGTTTTACATATGATGACTTTCATATACACCTCTCTGAAGAACACCTGTGCTGTAGTGAAAACAAGGCAAAGAACTATTTTCTTTCTCAGAAATTAAATTATTTTGCTTAATACTTTTGTTTTGGATTTTTACACTAAACCCATATTTAGCTTTTTCTCTTGCTCCTGATAAGGGTCTGCTTTGTGCACTGTTTAAAGGAACTTATTTAAAGGAACTGTGGTTCCTTAAATCAAGACTCATCCAATCCCTGCTATTTGAGCTCCTTGATCACCAGAGGTGATCAGGCAATCTGACCTGGAAGTGCTTGTACTTTAAAACAACTAGTCAGCTCTGTGCCTCATAACTTCTGTTCATTGCCATTGCAAGGCAGCTGCATTTTTTAGAATCCTCATCAACTGGGTCAGAAATTTTCTAAGTTATAAGGAAAATACATCCATTTAATGATTAATGAGGTAAAAAGGCTTCAACTAAATTACTAAGAAACATTAGGGCAGGCTAAAGTTGAAAACTGCGTTTGAATTGCTGTCTTAGGTCATTAAGTATATTTTTGTGTGTTAAAAAACTCAGAAGTTATTAAACAGGTTTGTGGAAGCAAGAAATTGGGCCATTAAAATTTTTCCTTTCCCGCAAAATAAAAAAGCACTTTCAAGGCTTAGAGAGTTTTCGATATGACATCTGGGCAGCTTAGAGCTCAAACAAAAAGCAGGGTCTTTGACAAGATATTAATACTTGGATAACTTATAAATGCAGATTTTTTTTTTTAAAACTTGAGAGAGCTACTATGGGTAGGAGTGATTGGCAGGTGAATGGATTTGCTGAACAAAATCTTTACTACATCTTCCACTCTTCTTTTTATAAAAGATCTGGGTTGTTCCTCACCTGTCCCATGTCCTTCTTTCCGTTCTCCTTTCCCAGTCCAAAATGTACTGATTCCAGTTCATGCAACAGAAAGTATTTGATTTGTGAAACAAAATTAGTTTTTCCTCACATTCTTAGCATTTCTTCTTCTTTACTGAGCAAGCCTGGTGGTCCAGACTTATGTGTCAAGGCAACTGAACCTACCTCCCACTGAAATTGCTGGAAGCAAGCAGAAGAATCAACTCAAGGTTCAGTTCTAATCTTAATATAGAAATGTATCATTGTTGATTAAGTTTATCAATGCTTCCAAAAATTATAGAATTAATCCAAGATTTGTGCATTCAAGAAGCATCAGCTTCTTACAACTGAGACTCACTGTAATAATTGGAACAGACATTAAATCACACTTTCATAACTGTCTCTAAAAGTTTAGAAGACTGCTAATTACCTTATCTTTTCATTTTTCCATTTATTATTTCTATCAGAGCAGGGAAAATGACACCTGAGAACATAAGTTTCTGATCTTATTCATACTAAAGTATTTTTAAAATCAGAGGAGAATTTTAAATAGAAATCTGTTCTACATGGTTGGAAATCCAGAAGGATGGAGCTCATAGAAGAGCCCTGTAAAATGACTGATTTTGGCTCAGGTGCTCAGAGGTGATGATTATTAGCAGGATCAGTAAGCAGTTAACAAATGCTAAATTTCATGAAATTTTAGTGGACCGGCAAACTCTGATTCTATCAAATTTGTGATTAAATTAAAAATCCATAAAATTAGTTTTCTACTTTACATAGATCTCTAATGTCTGCATTGATGCTTACATTGTTTCATTGGATGCACAAATGGATTAAAACTCAAATGTATTGTAGATATTTTCATGTGGGAAGTTGAAAATCTTAAGATAATCAGCTATATATGTGCTGAGACACTGAAAAATGACATAACAAGAAGTCCACCTTCCAGTCATGTCCAGAACATCATCACGGATTAACCTGATGAATTGTGAAAGTTAGAACTCTGGCAATGATTTCAAGATTTGAAAACTGTGTTTGAGTATAGAAAGAAGGCAAAGCCTCAAGAGAAACATTATAATCTGATAAAATTTAGACATATTTTTCTCATAGTTTATTTTATACTAGAATGTAAAGTTTTAAAGAATGTGGGAATGTATCTATTTGTTCCCATTAAGAACGTATACTAGGCTCTTCTGTTTACAGTCAGAATACTTCTGGTGTAAAACATCAAAGGGAAATTGAAGTCTCTTTAATCATTAAAATCAATTTTCTTGAAAAACACCTACTGTTGTACTTCTCAAGGAAGGCTCCATGCAATCAATAGAGAGAGCCCTTCTAATGGAAGTGGCATTTGCAGCATGCTTGGTTATAGTTTTTTCTTTGTATAAAGATCATCATAATCATCATCTATGGCATTTGTACATTTATCAAGATCAATAAAAGAAACCAATCTATTTTAATTTTTTTCCAGTCAATTTCACAACATGTTTCTTAGCGTTAACAAGTTCTAAAAGTAAATGTATTCAATTATGATATTTCACTGGTTGTATAAAAAAGGACAATGTTGTTTTAAAAGTGTATTTATAGGTACTATATTGACTTTTCTATCTATCAATCAGAGACACTGGGATCAACTGCAGACCAAATTTCTCTGCTTCAACTGACAGCAGAATATAAGTTTTTGTCTAGAATTATCTGTATTACCTGCATATACTGAAGGGTAGATGACAGAAATTCACTCCATCTCCCTGTTCTCTGTAAAACATTTACGAAGAACTGATGTAAATATTTAATACTTCTAAGAATGCAGTATGATATTCAAGGACTTGACTATGTCCAGTCACTTTAATGGATTCAAATCCCACGTGTCCATGGTTGGCTGTGTATTCACAGAAGAGAAAGAGTCTGTGTTGTGTTCTCTGAGAGGCTGTGTTCCCACAGACAGGTTAGCTTGACTTCATGCACTGACAAGATTAATTGCAGACCTCTGAACCTGATATGTTTCTTAATATCCAACATGGCTCTTACTTTCCTCATTCAGGCTGAAATATGGGGCTTGCTCTTGCATAATTCAACACCAGTCTGCTCTGTGTGTGGCACAGTTTTTAGCCATTGTAAGTGCCTGCAAATTGCTAAAGTCAGTGATACGATGCACAGCAGTTTGCTTAGAGTTATTTCAGTGATTATGGAAAGAAAATAAGCTTTTTTTTTCCAAACTGTCAGAACACTGCAGAGGAGACAGAGGTCATAATTTCTAGAATAGTACAAAACAATTTTTCAGGGATTTTTTTTTTTTTTTGTGCATGTCCTCTTTACTCAGTGGGAAGTAATACAACATGTAGATTCTACTCTCTGGTATGGCCGAAGTTCACATCTGCTAGTTGAAGTGTTCCAATATTTCTTCTGGAAGCTGATGCTTTACATTTTTAATTTAATTTTTTTTCAGATAGTATGCTGACTGAATATGTTAGGTGACAAAAACCACACATATCTAGAAGCTGCCTGTTACATAATATATGAAAACACACTGCAAAACTAGTTCTCGTTAGCTGGGACTATTCCAATACTCTACAATGGCAAAAGAGCATGGAAGAAAGAAAAACAAACTTTACTTATGCGAAATATATCCAATTTATTAGCCTATAAAATAAAGAATACAACTATTCATGAAGACACAAGTTTATGCTCTCTAACTGAAGGTTTATATTGAAGATGTACAAGGGCATAGTAGCCATAGGATCACCATATAGTAAAAACCAAGAAGCAGGTATGGACAAGACGCCAGCAAGCCAACCAATGACATAAAGCACATGGTGGAAATATGGGGAAGATATGCTTTATTTTGAAAAAGAGGTCTCTTTTGGAAAATTTTAATTGGACTTGGGTAGTGTTTCATGAGTCCCAAGACAGTGATGATTCAGTTTATAAAGCTTAGAACAATTCTGCTCCTAGGTCTCTAATATTCTGGTATGTTGCTCAGTACCTGACCTCATTTTTCTCTTAATCCTGTGATGCCTTCAGATTAGTAAAATAGTGTTTGTGTTCTGTAATGAAATAGTGTGCACAACATAAATGAACAATTAATGAAAACTGTAGAGTGGTGTGCTGAAAAAGAAACTGGGTTGGAAAGAATTTCAAGGTGACACCTGCTCTGAAATTGGACTTAATGACCTCCAGAGGTCCCCTTCAACCTAAAGTGTTCTGTGACTCTACAATTCTTGGTTTGCAGGACAATTCCAAGAACATTAAAGACTCCCAGGTCGACAATTATATGTTGAAAGCAGTGGAAATTACTATCCTTATCCCCATGACTGTTCTTAAAAATCCAAAAAGAAATTCTTTGCTTATTTTTGTCATGAATCCAAAGTTCTTAGCAAATCTTAATTACAGTGATTTGAAGTTTAATTAGGATGCTTAGTGGTTTGGTACCAGTAGATTCATTTTTTATGCTGGTTGTTAATTCTATGACAACTTTCCTCTTTAAGAAGATCTAAATTAAAGTCCTCTGATGAAAAACGTCAATTCTTATGGAAGATTTCTTTAGTCCATGACTGAATTTGCACATCCATGTATAACAGACAGACATGAACTACTGAGTTTCAGCCCAAAATAATCAACTCACTGTTGGAAAACTTAACATGTCCATGACCAGTGTTGAAGTCTCGGATCAAAGAGAGGAGAACACAAGTCTCCTATATCAGTTTAATCATTGCAGAGTTCTATTCCTTTTTGTTTTTTTTCTTTCCAGGCTTATCCTATTTTCTTTTAAAGTAGTAAAATTGGATTATTAGTGTTTTTTAATCCAGTCCCCTTCTATCTATGGTTAGAGGTATCCTGATATAAGAATGAGAAATCATCTTCATAGATTACAGTGCAAGAGAAGAAATTTGATTTATATCAAAATGACAATAAGATCTCAGAATATTCCATCTCAAAATTATGACATGACATGTGCAAATATACTATAGATTATTAAGGATATTATAATGTGTTAATTGAATTATTCCTCTTCCTTTAGATTCTTTTAGCAAAATTAATAACAATAATTTACTGTCAAGCTTAAAACTTGATATTAATATTTTACCCATATTAAAATAGAAGTTTTCTCTCCATTTATTAGTTATGCAGATACAACATACCAGAGCAAAATATGCCTTGTAGACATCTGTGTAGAGGTGGCAGATGAACATCATATTCTGAATTCCAGTTTGGGCTATTTTATGCTATTCTTGTCTGAGCATGATAGATTCCTTTTTCACATGATTTATAACTTGTCATTACAGGACACTGTAGTCCTCCAGACAACATTAATCTATTGATGATTCTGAAGTGAAGAAGTGATTGATGCAGTGCCAGAAACTGGTGCCATAGGTAAGCTCTTTTCTTTTCAAACCTTTCTTGCTGAAATGCATAGCTGTACCTAGACTTGGATTGCAAAACTATTCTAGCTTCTGAGGCTAGGAATACAAAATTCATTGAGACTCTCATCTGTTTTAATTTTTATTTTTCAGATAAACTTATTTTTAGTTTTTTAAAACTTTTAAAAAAACACTTTTTAATTAAGCAAAAATATCTGCTTTTATAACTTTTACCAAATGATTTTTAACAATTTTTGGATTGTTATCTCTAATCTGCCTTGGGTTGATTTCTCTTTTGTATTTCTTACAAAAGAAATGGATAGCAATATATCTCCTTTCACATCTTTCAAGGATT
>VWYP01030193.1:0-84738 GCA_013400435.1 Pycnonotus jocosus
CGCCCCGGGCAGGGAGCGCCGGGGGAGCCGCGCCAGCCCCTGCGGCCGGGCCCGGGACCGTAGATCGGTGTGGCGCTAAGGGCCCTAAAGGCCTCCAGGCCCCACTGAACCTCCCTTCAGCTGCACAGAATCCCCGAGTCATTGTGGTGGGAAGGGAGCTCTGAGATCATCCACCACAAGCCAGGCACGGTCACCCCGAGCAGGTGGCACAGAAACGCGGCTAGGTGGGTTCCGAATAAACATCTCATTCCTCATTTCTCCAAGTCACATTGCGGCTGGAGCAATGCTTCAGCAGTAGTAAACCTGAAATTGACAGGAAAATAAATAAAGAAATAGCTATGGTGTAATTAAATGTCGGCTATTTGAAAGGATTTATAATTGCATTTTATGCTCAGCCTATTTTAGTCATAACATTTTTAATAAATTTTAAAACATTCAGAACATGTTGATTAATTTTAATGAGATGAAGTTTTATGTTTTTGCAATGAGTCAGGGAAAACATCTTTAATTTTTAGGCTTGGTTCAGATTTTGAAGATATCACCACCATGTGCTGTGCTAAGTACTTCTACAGGGGAACAGCTCTGCTATTTGTGTTTCTGAGTGCCAGAATTTTTCTCTTTCTTAACTGAAACTCTGATTATTGGCTTCAGTATCATCTCGCGATACTGTAACTTTTTTATGACCTGTAACTTTCTTGAATACAGCCTTCAAAATGGAGAAACTGGCTAGGAAATGAAGGGGGGAAATCACTCTTAATTTGTAATTAGAAAGACAGTGAATGGGCCTATAGAAATTCAAAGGCGGAAGGAGTTATGGCCAGTCTTTCACAGATGCCTTGTAATTTAGCAGACCAGGTAAGCTAAGTATCCTAAGTGCCTAGACAGGTTAGGTGCCAAATTTCCTTTTATCTCAGTGGAATCAGATCAGTCCCATTGAATATTTGCCTGCATTTTTAGGCATCTAACAACCTTGTAAAATCAGCTTGGAGGTCCCTAGAAGTAGTTTGCTCATCTAAAGAGTAAATTTGTTACCTCTTGTGTTAAATAAACCAATTAAGTGCTTTGATTATGTTACATGCTTTGATAAATACACAGAAGAAGATCATTGCTCTTAAGGTCTCAATTCTTACAAAACAATATTAAAGTGCTCTTCTGTGCATTTCAATTGAATTCAGGTTGTCTAGCAAATATAAGAGTTTCTTACCATCTCCTCATAAAATTGAAACTAAATAAAAATCTGAGTAAATACATAGTCAGTAACATATTACAGTAAATATTTGTAGATACAGTGAATCCTTATGGTTAGGAAAGGAGAGTACCAAATGCTGAGGTGAGGATGGATGTTTTAACCTTTATGCCACCAAGCAGGAGTAAACCCTTTCTTAGCAAAATAAATGAAAATTGTAAGTGCAGAGCCGGTTCAAAACTGGTATATTTACTGGCTGCTGATGCCAATCATGATTTGTATCACACAGACCAACTGCTTTGCAGGTTTCCAGTGCTGGACCAGGCTCTAAAGGTAGCATTTTCAGAAAGTGATGATTCAGGAGCCAGATGCTGCTCGTGCTTACAGGCTGTGTATGGACCAGTGATGAGACAGTCCTCCTTTGCAGATGGAGATATCTTGAGTCCCTGTCTGTCCACCAGCTGTTATTGAAATAATTGATGGACTTGTGGCCTATTTAATCAATCAGGTGACATCTTCTTGCCCACTGTAGTTTGTGAAGTCATGTTCTTTGGTGTGTCTCAGTGTCTAAATACCTGGTGTTTGGATTTGCTTCAGTGCTGTTCTCATGTTTCTTATAAAAGGTTGCAGTGCATACAGAGCTGTGGCTGTACAGCTGAGACAGAAGTTGTCACCTCCCATTCTTGTTCATCACCATGTCCACCATGATACAGACAGCTGCAGGTAAGAGGACTCAGCTCTGTATCTTCACAGCCTGGTGTGTTTGGAGTGTGCAGTGTGGGTGGGTTTGTGCTGGGTACATGCACAGACGTGTTCCCTCAGTCACCTCAGCAGGAAGCTGTAAGGAGCAGTGGGGTCACCTCAGTGGTGGGGCAGGCTGGGTGCTGCTGAGAATGTCTCCTGTGTGGACATTTGGGAAGAGGCTCATTTTTCTCCAAGTGGCATAGTGAGCCTGGGAATAGAGGCTTTTGCTCAAAAGCTTTTGCTTGTGTGAAGTCATCGTTTGGTGCAGGGGGCAGTAGGGTGATGAGGTGGGAGTGTTAAACTGGAAAGAGCTGAAATGAGGTTCACACCATGGAGTTAATCTGGGGACCCTCTTCAGTTATTTGTATTAGCAGGACTTTCAGTGAGTTGGGTACGATGTTGTTGTTTTAATTCTGTCTATGGCATTTTTCTTCTTAAGGAGCCCTGCTGGTTGTAGGTTCAAAGTTGAGATGTCGTAACCTGATCTTACCATTCCCTTTGGAGAGGGAGACCAGCTGCATTGCTCACTTTGTTCCCCTGTCTTTGGGTTGAAAGTGAGGGAGGGAGCATCAGCTGCAGTACAGAATCAAAGACTTTGGATGAGTATTTGGGGAGACCACAAAGACCAAGGAAAGGAGACACTGAACTGCAGTAGAACAAAACCGCTGCACAACGAAGCTTGATTTCTCAGCGATTTCATGCTCTAGAGCTCCTGGGTTTGGATTTTTTCTTGAGGTGCTGAAGATTCTTGGTATCATGTGCAGTCAGTAGGAGCTGTGGGGACTTAGCACCTTTGATAGCTGTGCACAATTTTATGGATGTTGACATTTCTATCCCTTCATTGGACCAAATCCAGTATTTTACAATCCTGCTGTTTCCTAATGCCTGGGTGAATTCAGTAGGGAACAAATTGTTGCTAGAATCAAACTGCACATTAAGTTACACCATCAGAGTTTATAAATGTTTTTGGCTATCGTGACAGTACCTCTAACACACAAAGTTTACAGTTCTTTCTGTGCTATTCTGGGGTAGGACCCTTGCTCCTGTGTAGCACCACTGGTGTTTTGCAACATGCCTGTCTCCCTCTTCTGCTTGCTTGTGATTCTCATCAGTAGTTTGATGACAGGTTCAACTTTGTGCTCCACGTTCTTGCAGTTGGCTTCTTACAGACCTGACCGCTCTGTGAGGTGTTAGAGGTTTGCAGCTGCAGAGCTTTGTAAGCCTTTTGTTTGATTTCCTGAGTGAGCTGGCTGGCTGCTGACAGTTGTTTAGTGGTTTTTTTGGTAGGGGCTGCTTATGTTAATAGCAGGTTAAATGCTTTTGTGGTGTCTTTGTGCTGCAACTTGTTAGTGTATTGTCAAAATATCCTCTAATGGCCTGTAGTGCATGGTTAAATAAATATCTGCTCACTGAAAATTGCCTGATTGATTATCTTGATTCTTAAATGGAACTTAATTGAATTTTTTCAAGGAATTCATAATTCTATGTGCTGAATGCAGGAATCTGGGATTACTTTACATGTTAGGACTTGGTTTATGTTTCAGTGCCCCCCACTAGAGCTCTATGTGTACAGTTAAAAAAAAAAACCCTGTATGTGCTGTGCCTCAGGTACTGTGCTCACTAATGTTCTCTGCAGGACTTAAATTACAGTGAATATGACAGGAACTCATAGAAATACTTGTAAGAGTTGAGAGAAAATGAGTGCTCCTTGTAAAGTCTTTGAGAGTGATGCTCACATCCAGTATTAAGCAGGAACTGCTCTGTTATACCAAGATCCTTGTTCAGTCAACCCAAGAAGGCCCAAATAAATGTTAATTTTGCAAGTAGAAGTTTCCTTTTGGAGAAGTTGTAAGGGGAGCGAAATGGGCAGCAATTTAGTATGGAAAAACTACTTTCAGTTTCTTGAGTCCCAGTAAATTTCTGCTGTGTATTGAGGCTGACTAATGAGTTACAAATTTGCTTGTCACAGATTGGTACACCAGCAGACAGCAGCGTGATTACTACTTTTGTTATGGTCTGGCTTTTTTAACTTTAAGTCAACTACACTTTGAAGCTAGTTATTCAAGAGTTTTATTTATCTGGAGAAGCCAAAGGTAGCAGATCACTTTGCACTGTGTCACCTTTGCCATGTGACCAAGAGACACCTGGCAGCATTGGCCACATGGAGGATGATAATGCAGGTGACTTTGGGCACCCAGCTTCAACCCAGTGCAAGAAACCTCCTGCTTCAGCTGTGGCCCTGTCTGCTCATAAAACATCACTTCACATCTGGTACAATGAGATTGCTTTAGGAAACTGGAGCACTCCCTCAGTTTGAGGGGGCAAAGCTGATTATACTGCTATCAGTGAGAGCCCTGTGTTGTCAGCTCTCCAACTTGTGTTGTCCCACCCGTGCTGCAGAGCCTTCATACTCTGGAGGGTTTTGTGTGAGACGTTCACTGAATTTAGCCCAGAGAGGAGATGCAAATTGTTTTCAGCACATTGGGTTAGTCCCAGAACCTACCATGGAGGTGAAGCACAAGGACAAATAAGTGTCTGAGAGAAGGGAGTGAATCCTGCAGCACTTCACACTGCTCAGGGCTGGTGTGAATGTCACTGTGAGTGGAAAGCTGCTCACCTTTTGTTACAAAGGCAAAAGCAAACACTTCATTGTCTCATTTTCTATCATTCCCAGGCCTGGCAGTGGGAGCTGTACCAGTTGTATATTTGGGGGGGTTTCCCTACTGCTCTAGGACAGACAGAGCAGCCATTTGTTCATTCCTTGGAGCTTGAGCCCCATTGAGTGAGATAATATGTAACTCTAAAGCAGAGTGTGTGGCTCTGCTGTGGCTAACCAGCACCCACTGCCCTTCTGAGCCGCTGCTGTGTCATCAGCCTGCCAAAAACCCAAAAGCAACAGTGGTAAAATGATGAACTTGGATGTTTTCTTTAGACCTGCACAAAGATGAATGAAGTAGTGAGAGAAATCAACTATTTGATTAATTTCCTACTGGGCCTCTTTGCAGCTATGGAGCATATGAGGTCCCTTCCCCAAACCCAGACTTTTGTTCAGTGTCAGCAGTGCTTGGATCCTGCAGTGACATGGGTGATTTGCAGGCAGCCATTTTAGTGCAAAGGAAAGCTTTCTCTGTTGCAGTAGGTCATTTTTAATATGAAGAATAGTGTGAGACCACTCCACTTTTACTTTGCAAGGAGAGGAATTATCCAGGAAAGTCTCTAAAACAGGTTGGCTTGGGCCAAGAAAGTATTGCACACACACTGGGAGAAGAGGTTTTCTAGGGGCTGAAAAACCCCAAATGCTCCTCTGTTCTACAGTGCTGACATTACCCGTACAACGAGAAATCTGCAACTTATGTATATGTGATTTTATTTTTAATCCTATTGAATGTTTTTTTGTTTGTTTAATTATCCCTGGAAGCCCTTTCCTCAGCTGGTGTGCAGAGTGGGAAGTATTTCTGTAATCAGCAACAGCAGCAAGTGAATGAGGTGGAGAGTCTTTTTTTTTGTCTCAGAGTGCTTGTTCTCAGGGCCAGGTCTCTGTCCCTTGCTGTGACATGTGACAGCATTTTACAAGCTGGGGTCTTGTGTCTCTACTTCCTCCTCCATGAGACTCTTCTGGCATCTCTGCTTTGGGTCCTGACTGCCTTATCCATCCACCCCTACATTTCCGATGGCCTGACTCCAGAGCACCCCAAGCACTAAATGCCCCAGTACCAGGTCTTTCCTCCAACATTTCCTCAGGGTCTTCTTGGTTGCTACAGCCAGCCTCCTACCTTCAGAAATCAGCATGGAAGTGTTTAAACTTGTAACAAAACAGAGAGAAGAACTGATATGTGAAAATAATCGACTGATTTGTGGTAAAAAATAGGACAATGAGAAGATACCTGACGGGTTTGTAATTTATAATCAGCTAGGTGTGGAAGAGTGAAACTCTCTCTTTTCTTCCAGTGCTGTGTGTGATGCTGAACACACATGGGAATTGCTCAAAAGCAATGTACTGAGGAATTTGATACTGTAGAACCTCTGAATTTGTCATAAACCCATTTTTTTGTGGTCTAACCTGAGATCTCATTGACAGTTTCAGTGACCTTCCGCAATTACTGTAAGGGGTGGTTTTCCAAGAATCGAAAGAGAAAGCATTTCATGTGTTTTTCCTTAAACACTGGGGATTTCTTCCCCTCAAATTCATTTAGCAGCTAGGTTTAGTCTCAGCTGCAGTGGTCAAAAGATAATTTAAAACATCTTTTGCAGGACTTGGGCTGGGCGACATGCCGATCCGTACCGATGATGTGATGGCGCTGCTCAGCCACCTTGCCACGGTGAAGGGCATGAAAGCTGCAGTCTCGAATTCTGGCAGGGGAGCGCTGGTGACAGGGGCATCAGCCTTTGTAGGGGGCATACTGGGAGGCCCCCCTGGAATCGCTGTAGGTAAGTGTGCTTTGCTTTAGGAACAGTAGAGGGGGTTAAATCTCTGAATGAAGAAATGAGGAGGTGCAGGCTGAAGGAAAGGGACATTCAGTGTTGAGATTTCCTGCTGTGGTGCGGGATGAGGGTGAAGAAGGCTTAGTGTGGGGCAGCATCATTTTTCAAATGTTTTACTAAAAATGATGCTTATTTCTGTATTTTAAAAATTCCTGATATCCATGTCCTGGTGAACTTGGTTTTTTCCACTGGGATTCATTATTCCCTGTCACTTTGCTTTTTTTCTTGTTACAGGACAGCCAAAGTCTAATAATAAAGAATTGTTTCTCCTCTAACTCTGGAATTAAGAGTTGTCTAGTTTGGAAGCTGCCTTGCAACTGAAGGCATGTGGGCCCTGGCCCGTGAAAGTCATGTGAGCAGTTGCAGGAATTTCACAGGCTTAGTGATTCTGGAGTGAATTGCAGTGTGCCTCCATCAGGTTGAGTTACAAAAGCAAGCAAATCATTTGTGAGCAGTGATAACAGAAAAGTGAAGCTGTGTATTTACTCCTATTACAGGTACAAAACTTAATTAATAGCCAGAATAGTATTTAGACAAATATATGATTGAAGTTATCAGGAACAAAGAATGGAAATTAAGCTTTTGTAAGAAATTTGTAAGCTGAAGTAAAGGTAATAATGTAAGTGGCCTCATTCTTGAGTGAGATGAAGAGAAATAAAGTTATTCTTGGATGTATTTTCTCTTTTATGTATTTATTTAAGCTTTCATAATGTCTCCCAGTCACTGTGGATGTCCTTTAGCTACCGAGGAGGGCACTGGAACAATTATAGCTATTACTTTATACTGAAAGTATACAATAATAAGCATATATAATAAGAGTAATAAGCACTAATAAAACTAAAAGCAGTGACTCAGCTACAGTGCAACTAAATCATAACCCTCTCATTTGACTTTTTAAATTGGGAGAGTAAATAAGCCAAACAGTTATAGGGACATTTACAGTCAAATGCACCTTCACTTGCTCCAACAGCCTGGCTAGGTGTGGGACTGGGTGGCAGGGGCTGTCCCTCTTGCTGCTTTGCCCCAGGAATGAGGATGAGTTACCTGCCATGTGCAGCTCTGCTGGAGAAGCTTGCAGTCATCGTGCTTCCCAAGGACTGCCTGCTCTGAGCATAGTGGACTTTGTTGCTTGGGGGAAAAAGTGTGATCGTGTAACAAATCTTGTCTCAATGGATGAGGAGCTTAGACATCAATACTTCCAGTGGCTTTTGCATTAAGTGCCCCTAAATCAGTTATTGATGCTCTCATAAAAGTCCTTTGAAGATGAATTCAAGTATTTCTGTGGTATCATGGAAAAAATTGCTAACTGAGTAAAAGCTGCAAATTAAGAATTTTTGTCTAATGAAAAACTGTATCCCTGTGAGTGCATAGATGACTTTTTAGGAACAGTCACTGGGGGTGGCTCTGTTGTGAGAGTCCCCTTCCTTCCCCTTCCTTCCCCCCCAGGACATGTGTGCTCCAGGCAGTGCTGTCAGTCCTGTGGGTTGCTACCGGGCTGCTTTCTCAGCAGCCACACTCACACCAGCTGTAGATGATCCATCCCTCTGCTGTTACCCTGATAACCTGGGACCTTCTACTGACCTGAGCATGTCTTGTCCACCTGGGCTGGGTGGGGTGTGCATGTGGTAGATGAAAGCCTGAATGTGTCTGAGGGGTTTGGTCTCTGAGCACCTGCAGGGGTGGGCTGCATGTGTGCAGGAGGCTGCAGTGTGGGACTCTCACAGAAGCAGAAAGCTTTGGTCAGTCTGGCAGTATCTAGGAAGAGATTATGACACTGATGAGGCAGTGGTTGATCTGCTGTTTTCCTTGGGCAAGGTTTTATTTAGTAGTAGAGCTTATCCTAAGAGAGTGTCCCAGGGAGTGTTTTGTTTCTGGTTTCTAGCTTGAAGCTGTTAGTGTTGATGGTATGAAGGGTTTCTTTATGATTGCTGTGGATGTAAAGAGCTTCTAAACCCCTTTTTGATGGTTTGAATATCGTGTGTAAATCTAGTTAAAGCAGACGCATATAGAGCTCTAGGTTGATTTCTAATCAAGGTGGGAACATTGTTGGTGAAGGCTGTGGATAGAATTTGAGGCTTTAACATTAGCTGGTAAAGACTAATGATTCCCTGTCTTTCCTAGGAGGAGCAGTGGGTGGATTGCTTGGATGGATAACTTCTGGACAGTTCAAGTCAGTCCCTCAGATTTTAGTGGAATTGCCTGCTGCTGAGAAGCAGAAACTCTGTGCTGAAGCCACGGCTGTTGTCAAGAACATAAACTGGACTGATGCTGCTCAGCTGATTGCCATTGTGATGGCAAATTCTAGTCTCACGGACAAGGTGTTAGGAGTGCTGACCACTTACCTTACCAATGAGCTAAAAGCACAAATAAAATATGGAGAATAATCCTCTACAGAGCAGGCTTTTTATCCTGGAATTAATTTTAGTCCCATAGCTGTGAATCTTCAACACAACTATTACTAGTTAGCAGTACAAATTATAAATATAGGTCAATCTGAGTAATGTTTGAGCATTTGGCTTTGGTGTCTGGGGGTTTTTACATTTTTATTATCATTTTTGCTTTGTGTAGATTTGTAGGGATGTATTAGATGACTGCATTATCCTGACACTGACTTGCTATGTAATTTTGGATTGCTCTGCACTAGGACTAACTTAAATTGCTGAAGGGAATCATGCTCCTCTTAGGCTAATGTGTCACTTGTGAAAATTTTCAAAGTCATTTTCTTTTATTTAGGAGACTTGAATCTCTTTAAGTGCTTTAATTTTTTTTTCTCTGTGAATGCCACATAAAGTGCCAACGTAGCTGGGGCACTTTGAAGAATTTTACCTGCTTTTTGTTCCAGCCCTGCAAAGCAAAGTTTTATAAGGAAGTCTTTTACTCTACTGTGAACTCAAAGAACTCCATCTGTACTTTGTCACATTTTATTGTAATTCTTGAGTTATCTTTTTATGTCAGAAATGAAGCAAATACTTAAGCAAATACTTCAAGGAACAGGAAAACAACCTGGGAACACTTAAAATTCAGTTTTCACCTAGTTCCTGTGCCCTAGAATGGGAGGGTGTGTCAAGCATTAAAAACTGGGGAGCTGAATCTGCCAGTTTTATATTAACCCAGGATGAAGGTTATCATTTCAGCACTGGTTTCTTGACGGAATCTGTACAGCTGGTCCTCTGTTTTCATTAAAATATTCCTAAGAAGCCTCCTAGTGATCTGTGTGTTGCTTTAAATGAAATGAACTCGTTCAAAGCTCAGGCAGGCCTGCAGTGGGCAGTGCTGGTGGGGTGGGGTGATGTGCCAGCTCCATTATTGCTGTAAGCACCAAATGCCACGGTGCTCAGTGTCCCAGCCATCGTTCACACTGGGCTTCAAGGCACTTGTGAGATGAGTTTGTAGGTAGAAAAATGTGCAGGTGTTCCTTCTTTGTATGTAAAGACAAGTGAAACTGCTCTGACAAGTTCATTTTTTTGCCTCAAATAAGGGTCTATCTCCATGTGTGTGATGAGGTTTCTATAAGTTAAGGCTGAAATGGTAAAGCTTTAAACTCAGAAGCTGCTGTTGTATGCATTTGATTAATTCACTTCTGCAGGTACCGTTTGCCTCTGATAAATTCAGTGGAATTCATCAGGGCAGTGATTGTTCTCAGCTTTTGATAACACTTTTTCAGTGATGTGCAAAGAAGCAGGAAATGAGTGGTAAATGGGCACTCCTGACCTTGTCAGAGTTTCATAATGCCAGGCTGGGGGTTCAGTTTCATTGGCAGATTACACACACTGCAACTTTTGAAAGATTTTAAACACTATATCCTTTTGAAAATACTAGTTTTATGAATCCAGTTACTTTTATTTGCAATTTTCTGGTTATTTCACAAATTAAATTCATTCTTTCCAAAACAACACACTGCTAGTACTGGCAGATGATGGAATGACCCAGTGGGATGGAGTTGGCATCCTGTGCTCAGCTGTCCAAACTCAGAATGAACAGAACTGACCACTGATTGTAAAGCAGGCCATAGGAAAAATGGGGGATCCTGTTCCTCTGGAATAGTATTTAGTATTTAAACAGACCTTTACAAGTTTCTGTGGTTTCAGACATCAATATCGTGGCCCCTATTTTACAGGTGTTCATAAATTTGGGTCCAAACGTAGGTAGAGAATGGATTTTTATCACTTATATCAGTGTAATAGATGTGGATGAAGTTTAGATCATTTTACTCTGATCCTCTGCTGTCCTGTGATACCCTAAGAGTTTTCTTTGAAATGCTTTTTATTATACCCTTAGAAATTGTAAACCAATTAGAACTACACTCTTTAGGCTTCACTGTGGAAAAAAAAAAAGGGGCATGAGTCATGTGGATGCCAACAGAACTGGGGTCCAAGTAGTTCAGAGTTCTGTACAGACCAGTCCCAGCTTGTGTCAAACCCCACTGCTGCTGAGCTCTGGAGCAGCTTTATACCACAGAGGAGCATGCTCTTAGTCATTACAATAAATTTAACTTTGAGAGGTTTTCAGATGACTGGAGTAGACCCAGAAGAAAGGAATTGGATTCTGTTTTTGTTCTCCATATCTTTATTTAACAGGTTTGATGCTCCTTGGAAGGTGGCAGGTTCCTCTTTTCAAAGTGGTAGCAGTGGGTTTGCAGTCTGCTCTGAAGCACATTTCACTGCTGGCAATGGAAGAACAGAAATGAGCTCAAGTGCTCATCTCATGTGAGTTTGGACTTAAGAGAATTAGGGAATGACCACTCCTGGTGGACAGCCTGATACTTTAATCCTGAGGGGAAATGAGCATGGCAGCCACAAGGATTTTGCTGTGTTCCAGTGGTTTATAACAGTTGGTATTGCTGAATGCTGCAGGAAGAGCAGATTGCACCTTTAGTGCTCTGACTGCAGCCCCATGCTGTTGTATCGAGGTCACCATGATTTTTGGTCTGCAGCCTTATGTGGGAATTTGGGTGAGTTAAAAGTACCCTTCAGCAGATTTGATCATCTGAGGGAGAAGAGCAGCTGCACGAGAGTGCTTTAATATCCATCTGTTGCTGTTCTTTGGTAGAGACATGGCTGTCCACCACTGCATCCCTTGTTGGTGTTGGAAACAGCCACAGGCAGGGATGGCATCTTCTGAAATCCATTCCAGCTGTGTAATGTCCAGGCTGTGTGAGGCACAGCCATTGCCTAGGAAACGAGGTGAGACAGTGCCAGCAGTTTTGGGAGGCAGCTGAAAGAGTCACTATGGGGAGATGTACATATTTATATAAAGAAACCATCTGTGATGTTGGTTATTAACCTGGTTTGGTTGTAGATGTGACAGAATCAAGCTAGGTTTTCACTGGCAGATGGTGTATTTTTAGTTAAAAATTCTTCCTTTTTTTAAGCTTTCTGATTTCAAAATAGAAAGCAACACAAAGTGTTCTGTTAGCAATGACAGGGAATATATATGGTCTTTTAAATTCAGTTCTGAATTCAATTACAGATTAGTAATTGAGATGTGCCATCTAGTGGCAATTAGATTAATTCTTAAACTCAGCCACTCAGGGCTGCCTCAGTATCTGGATAACATAGTTACTTTTTTCTATGAAAGGTAAGTTTGCATTCTTTTTTGCTTTTACTTTGCCAAATTTCTAGCTTTAATGGGTTTGTATTAGACTAAAAATATCAGCCCAGCTACAGACTAGACTAGAATTTATATGTATTCCCTGCTGAAGTTGGCTCTTTGGTGATTATCATATGTGGGCTGTGACAGCAAAAATATTTACTGCAGCTGCGTGTCACATTTAATTATAGTGAGAAAATACAGAATCAGGCAGAGGAGGGCAGTTTACTTCTTGATTACTGAAGGACAAGTGGATTTTGGGAGCCGAGCAGCAGCCAGTTGCAAAGGCAGATTGTCCACAGTGGAACTGGCACGCCAGTGAGGAGTGTGTTACCTGGAGGGCTGTGTTTCTTTGTGCCCCACGAAGGAGGGTGGCTCTTGGCTCATATTTGTCTCTTCATCTCTCACCTCTTGGGCAGTATGAAAAGTAACAGGGATTCCTTGGGCAGCTTTTCCAAGGACAGCCTCTGTCCCTGCAGGGCTGCACAGCTGCACCTGCAGAGGGCTTTGCTGGGCACAGCATTCCCAAAGGAGACAGTCTCATTCTCTCTCCGAGAGGCTGCTGGCAGGAGGGGGTGCTGTGTAACCATCTGTGCAGTGGCACACTCTTGTCCTTCCTTTCCAGGGCAGAGTGAGCTGGGGTTCCCCCATGGGCTGCTGCTGCCCTGCCCGTGCCTGCTGCCAGGCTGGGCAGCTGCTTTGCTGCCTGAGCACCTTCGTTTAATGTTCTCCTGCAGCAATAGTCTGCTGGGTGGCTTGGGACACTCACCCAGCTTCCCCATCAGCTGCTTTGGTTGAGGGGGTGAGGACAGCACCCAGCTGGTGGTGGGGGGCTGTGTGAGCTCAGTGGGGTGTGATACTACCAGCACATTGTCAGTGTTGGATTGTTTCTCAGCATGATTTCAGATGGTTCCAGCAGTGTGGTGTGTGGTACTGTGTGCTGTAGCCTGGTTACAGCCTGCTGTGCCCTGGCAGAGCTCTTGCCCTTCTCACAGGTCACAGGTTATAGCTCCTGCCATGTGTGCTGCAATGTGGGGCACAGCTGGGGTGGAATGAGTGCCATCAGCTGCTCCCACTAACACTCACCTCTTTAGGGAGGAAGCCCTGTGCTCCAGAGGGCTGGGTGGGCCAGGGTAGCTGCTCTTCTGAGGTACAATTCTGTTAGGCACACGTGGCATAAAGCTGTGGAGACCCCATGTGTGTCCACATTTCTTTCAGATGACACCCCTCTGATGATTGCAAGCCAGTGGAGATGAGCATGACTTTACTCACTTTGGTTGGTTTATAGGAAATTAGGGCTACAAAACTCACTGGAAGATTGGGAATTGTAATATTCAAAGTCATTGAGCAATTTGATTTTACACAGCCATACTCTCATGGCATACCTGCTCGGAGGGTCTGGCCAGGTTTGCTTGTGCACATGGAGGATGAGTCAAATCCTCACTTCATCTCCTGGTTCTTCTTGATTGACAATGATTAGCTAACTTTTTGGACAAATCTTTTCTTTCTTTTAGGATATCTTTTATGTCCTACTGCTGCTGCCTTCCTGCTGGCCTTCCTGTGAGCCCCTTGGCCTGTTGGGCTAACAGGAGGACTGGCATATGTGGTTTGCTGAAACTCCTGTGACTGTGCTGCTGTCAGTGCAGGGTCTTGTTCAGGAGCTGTGCTGTGTTCTCACCAGTGCGGGGCCTCCTGGGCTGGACAGCAGGAGTGAATCCTCCCTTTGATGGAGTGGCATCCCTCACTCTCCAGAGAGGCCTCTCAGTTAATTGTTCTGGTGCTTTCACATACACACACTTATTCCAATCACTTATTCCAAAATTAATATTCTTGTTAAAAACTGTGCAGATTTATGCGTAGATTAAATTTTCCTGATTTTTTCTTTTTTTTCTCGCAGAGTTGCAGCAGCTCCAGCAGTGCTCACTGGTGACACAGGGGCAGGCTCAGGGGTTGATCCTGTGTGGCTGCAGTGGTAGGACCTGCTGAGCTCAGTCTTCATTAGCAGTTTGGCAGCACTGGAGCAGCCAGAGGATGTAAAAGCAGTGCATTTTTCCCCCCAACTAAAAGCTCTTACAGAGAAAGCAATAGCTTAGGCTGTCACTGCTTGATCAGCTGATGTATAACTCCAGACTAATTGAGTAGCAGCCTTTCAGCTGGGTTGGAAAGCTTTTAAAAAACCAAAGGCCTTTGCATTGAAGTGAACTAAAGCTATTAGCCCCTAATTAAAACATGAGGTTTCATCTTTACCTTTCTAGAGATCACAGAAATCTATGTATTTTTTCAGGCTCTAAGCCAGAAATCAAACATTCATCATGTAATTGCAGTAAGTGTGGGCTAATACTTCTCATTAAGTGTGATTTATGAATTCCAGAAGAGCCTACGAGGTAAATATATGAAATTATTCTGAAGTCTGCAAAAATGAAGGTATTAATTTCTTTGGATGACTGTTCAACAGGAAGAATTTAACGTGAACATTGCAGCTTTCAACATTCAGTACAGACACTGCATTTGGACACCTGTACCTTTGCAGTTCCCTCTGAGTCACTGCTCATCTTTCACCCTTTAGCTGTTAGCAGGGGAAGCAGTGTGGCTTTGAGACAAGCCCATTCTGCTGGGCCTCAGAAGATCTGTCACCTTCTCTGGCTCTTCTGCTTGTTTGCTGGGTGACCTTGAGTAACTCCCCATCTAGATCCTGAATGTGCTCTTTGTTAAACACTTTGTAATCCATCAGTAGGAAATGGGGTGTTACAGAAATGTGATAGCACTGCTCTGTCGCTAACCAGTCTCTGATCCTGCAGTCAGGACAAGAGCATCAAAGAAGGAATGTAATAAATGTTAGTAGAGGTTCACAGCAATCAGGACAAAGAAGAAACTGCTAAGTTTTGAAATGTAGCTACTTTCTTTGTGGCAGGGGAGTGAAAGATTTACACTGATGTTTGACCTTAACTAATTAGACCCTGTACAGGAGTGTCTAACAGGATGCAAATGTTTTGTATTCCTTATTTCCTGCTCAGCTTCAGTAGGCAGGAGTGATTTAGGGTGAAATTAAATCTGTCCTGTGTTCTGACATGCTGCTTTGGAGTAGAGCACTCTCAGATTGCTTTGTACGTGTAATCTGAAGACAGAATGAAGGGGGTTTTATTTCTGTTTCAGTCAGTGAGATATGATGAATAATCTTTGTAATCTGGGTTCATTCTAAAAACACAAAAGCTTTGAAGATCTTATTTTTACCTCACCCTGCTGCAGCTCCCTGAGCAGCTCCTTGTGCTGAGATGTTGAGGCAAAAAAATTGGAGAATCAGAATCAACCCCTGATTTACAGAGATGTGAGTGTTTGCAGTGGGAGAGACCATGGAGCCAGTGCAGGTTTAGCCTCAGCTGTACCTCCCCAGGTGCTGGCATTCCCTCACAGCTGGAGGAGATCTGCCTCTCCTTAAGGAGTAAAGCCTGTCCTGGATGTAGGTAAGTTCATTCTTCTGATATTGCTATAGATTCCCAAAATTAGGTTTTATTTTCACCCAGCTAACTGTCCAATGGATGTTTCCTCTCCATTTCTGCCCTCTCTCTGGCACACACTTCTGCTTGATACTAATGGAAGTTTTCTGCAAGAGAGGAGCCCAGGGCAGCTCTGATTTTTGACTGTTTTCTGCATTTACCCAAACCTCTCTGGCTCTACAAATCCCACTATTTCAGGGCAAAAACGAGGGGACCATCTCATATTTCTGCCTTACTCTTCCAGGTAAATTTTAAGCCCTACATAACCAGTTTTTCAAAATCCTAAGTTAAAAACTTACTCCCTTTTAGAGCAGTAGGATACAAAAGACACAAAAGCTGAATGTAACATTTGGGCTTGAGAGAGATGGGGTGCAAGAGCAAATGCTTGGTTACTCAACAAAGCAGGGGATAGGGCAAAATGGTCCAGAAAATAGAAGTTTGAGGCAGAATACTTCCTGAAGTATCAGTAGGAATCAGCTGCCTGCTCTGTGCCTGACTGTGAGCCACAGCTCATGCAGCAGACTTTGACCAAACTGCAGTTTATTAATGGCTCATGCCAGAACAAAGTCAGTAATAAAAGGCGAACTAGGGAGCTGGTGAGGAAGGCTCCTGGATCTGATTTTGCTGGCTTCCATAAAAGGGGCTCACATGCCTTTTCCCAGCCATTCTCTCCAGGAATCTGTGTATAAAAATATTTGTTCTATAACCACAGTGAACAGCCTCCCATCGCCTGGCAGCTGCCTGCATGCTTGAGGCTTTCTGCTGTCTGAAATTTAACTCTGCAGGAGCCTGTGCTGGCGCTCAGGCTAATCCTAATTTCGGACTTTCATGTCCTCAAGGCGTCCCCGTGGGACTGGGGCTGCTGACAATGGCAGCAGCACATCCCTGGTGAGTATGGGGTGAGGATTAGCCCTCACATTGTGCCACTAATGGTAAGTACCGGCCAGGATAATAAGGAGCGCTCTTGTAGTGCTTTACGTCTTCAAAGTGCTCGGCTCTTACTAACTAATTAAGCTGCCTGGTGACAAAGGTATGCATTTGTGTTGTGCCTAATGTAACTGTGCTGTATTGTTGTGCAATAGACCAAAATTGGACGGTGTCTGCAGATAGCAATCAGGAAATCAATTAACCAACTGTTGGCTGCTCACACCCTAGCTTCAAAGCTGCCCCGTGCCCTTTGGTCAGCCTTAGCCTGTCTTTGGGAAGCTCAGATATTCATGGAGAGCTGCCCGTGCCAAATGTTTAATGTGGTTGCAGGGTTTTTGCAGCAGCTCCCTTTGCAGCTGCACCATCTCTCAGCCCTGCCCAGAGCATGCAGTGCTCCCGAGTTAAACCCAGGCGCTGCTGGGCTTAGCCCAAGAGCCCCAGCCCTGTGCTGCTGCTGCTGTGCTCTAGGTACAGCATCATCCTGCTGTCTACTGGTGGCAAAGGGAAACAAGGTCACACCCTGCTGTGCTGCCACGGCGAGGAATAGAGGGGATGCTCTGCTTCATCTGCGAAATTTCAAAACCTTACTGGGCAGCAAAGCCACCTTCCCACAGCACCCCAGTGCCTGCCAGCATCTGCAAACACTGCCATGAGCCTGCAGGCAGCAGAGCCCTGGGTATTGGTAAGTGCCACATACCCCTGACTGCAGAGTGCTGAACTCTTTTTCCGTCAGGAAGGAACTTGAGGTCACTGGGCTGATTTCTGACAGTACAAGCTCAGGGCTGTGCAGTGAGTCAGAAGGTGACAAGAAGGTTAGGACAGAAAGGAAACCAAGAAGTAAATGCAAATAGGTCATTGAACAAATCCAGGTAGCAGCCACATCTTGAATAGTCTGTGCAGCCTGCTTGGTCCACTCGTGTTTGTCCTTTTGGAGCCAAAGAGGGCAATGCAGAGCTGTGCAGGATACAAAGAATAACACTGTATGGGAGGGCACCTGTGTAAAGATGGGCTGGCTTAAACTGTTCGACCTGGAAAAGGCACCAACGGGGGGAGATTTTGTCACAGTTGTGACTGGCACAGAAATGAATAGGAGGAACAGTGCTGTGGTGTAGAAGGCAGGGCGCACCCCCTGAACTGGCAGAGGTGAGGGGAAATGCTTGTTCACACCATGTGACAGGGAATCGGGGAGCTAATTGGCACAGGATGCTCAAAGTGCCAGAACTAAAATGTGTTCAGACAGTGATCAGGCAGATTGAGAGCGAGGACTGGTCACTGGGGCCAGCACCAAGCACTGCCTCCAGAGGCCCCTCACAGGCTGACAAGAGACTAAAGCAGCAGCAGTATTGCCCTGTCAGTGCCTCTGAAAGGCTGTCCCTCATGAGTTTGGGATAGGTAAACTCTGGCTCTGGGTTAGGAAGGCTGCTTTCACGTTCTCCCAATTCCTGTGGTGTTGTGCCAACACGAGGGTAAAATACAATGTATGAACTGCCAAAGCAATCGCGTTCTGAAAAAAGCTTGGCGTTTTTTGTGTTGTACAAAAGGGGTTTCCTGTGCTAGGGAAGACCTGCCCATTTGCCTTTGTGTCTTTTATTCTGCTCAGGAGTGGAGCCTTCCTCTCTCACTGCTTTCCCGTGCACAAACAAGTGATTAAGCAGAGGACCTGACCTCTCCTGGTCCATCAGTTGCAATCAGTTACTTCATTATTTCAAAATTGCAATATCAACTTAAAAATTAAACCAAATGTCTCTGTTACTTGCACCACAGAGAAAATGTCTTCAAGCCACCAGAACCCAAAGCACTAGGCCACATTTTTAAAGAGGGAAATCTTTATTCACACCCTTTTAAAGTGAAAGTTGTATTAAGAAATGGTCATGCCATTGCTTTGTTTTGCAGAATCTCTCTCTATATATATTTTTATATATTTTAAAAGCTGCTTCTCTTCTCCTGTCTTGCTGTCATTCCTAAACCTGCACCCAGGCACTCTCCAGCTCACTGAGGAACCTGTTGTGCAGGGCTGGTACAGCTGGGAGGGAGGCCCTGCTCACTGCAGCCTCTTCCCAGTATAGCTGGATGAGCTGGCTTCAGGAAAATCCAACCTCCAGAGGCAAACTCTGGTGGGGAGGATGAGCAGGAGGAGAAAGTTCCAGTGCTCTGAGTGGGAGGCAGAGCTGTATGGGAGGTGATGAGCCCCCACACAGCTGTTAAACCACATCTGTTCTGGAGCAGCCTGTCAGAGTCTGTGTTGCTAATGCTTGGGCACTGACCAGCTCCTCTTGCCAGCTTCCAGCACAGGACACTTCCCCCATTTCCCAGGAGGAGCAGTATTTCCAGTGCTGGGGGCTCCCCCATTCTTCATGCACTGCCCAGATGGTTCTCCTGAAGGGTGAGGGTGCTGCGATGGGGGGAAGGTCTCAACCAACAAACACATCCTTTTGGATCCCTCCTGTGACACAGCCATGGCTGGGCTTTGGAGTGTCCCTGAGGAGAGAGGGAGGGAGGGAGGATGCCAGCTGCTGTGAGCAGTGCTTACTGGCTGATTGTCGAGTGCTGCTGCTCCAGAGGGCTGTCCTTAGGCTCCAGAGTGTGCAGTAAGGGCGGCCCCTGCCCCAGGGCTACACCAGCTGCATTCCAGATCCCGTTTTTATGGAGCTAACACACCTCCAACTGCTGTGTTACAGGGAGCATCAGCAGTACTGCAAAGTCCTGAAGTAGCCGAGCGTGACAGTCTCCATTTGTCATCCTCCCCAGATTACCGGCTCTTTGCCAGTGGATTTTGTAGAGCCTCTCATCATTGAAGCTGTTTCCTTGCAGACAGATGGCTGCAGAGTGCGACATGCCGAGTGCCTGTGGGACCCAGCGCAGACAGAGGGGCTTGCTCAGCCCTCGGGGGTTGTCTCTGCCTGCAGCCTGGTGCTGCTGAATGCACAAATGCAGCCTCACAGCCTGCGGGCCGGGGCCACTCCCCGCGGGACGGATGTGCTGACACCAGGCTGTCTCCGCTGAGGTTTGGGGGAAGGCATCTGCCCTGCCTGAGCCCCAGCAGAGCTGTGCTGCAGCCCCAGCAGGGTTAATGCACAGCGCCGCTGCTCCCCTGGGCTCCACAGACAGCTGTGCATAGGAGAGTGTGTCAGGGAGAGCAGCTGGATGCTGCCAAGCCAGCCAAAAGCAGCCTGTCCCCAGAGAGGAGACAGCCCTGCCGGTGGTGTGAGGCTCCCTCTGCCCCGGGGCTGTGCAGGGGGAGGATGCTGTGGCCCCAGTGCCTGTCCCCAGAGAGGAGACAGCCCTGCCGGTGGTGTGAGGCTCCCTCTGCCCCGGGGCTGTGCAGGGGGAGGATGCTGTGGCCCCAGAGGCTGGCACTGGGTGCCCGGGGAGCAGGGCTGGCTCTCAGGGTGTGCAAAGCCCTTCTGGGCTATCAACACCACCTGGCCCTTAGAGGCTGCTCAAACAGGAAACAGCTGTGCTCAGGGACATTTTGGGGAGGCTCTAGACGCTCACGGTAGTTTGCCTGGAGCTTGGTGCTGAGCACTCACCAAGTCAGAGGCTCTGAGGGAAGGCACTGTGACCTGGGTGCTGGTGGCTCTGGTTTCAGGGTTGGTTCTGGCTCTCACCCCTATTGCAGCTGTTTGAGCCGTCTGAGGATGGCACTTCTGAAAACACTCTGGAAATCCTTTTTATATGAAGCCTCTAAGGCTCTGGTTTTACCTTATGTGTAACTCTTCCTGTAAAAAATACGTGAACTTTTTTCTTGTTGCTTCTTGTTGTTAGAGAGAAAGAGACCTGTCTGGCCTTGAGTTAATGCTTTTTTCTTCTCAAATCCATTTTTTTTTCATAGGTTGTCACTAGAACACATTGTGTTTATGGATTGAAAAAGGAGAGGTTGGCCAAAGCTCAGCAATCCCTTGCTGCATGGGGCAGGATCACAGGTAGCAGGATGGCTGCCGGCAGCAGATGCTCTGCCCCAGGGTGTGTGCAACAGAAGGTGCTGCACAATAGAGCTTTGCTAAAGGAAAACCTTTTATCTAGCTGCCCTCCTCCTTTTTCCCTCCCTTTCCTACATTCACAAACTGGGGAGTTTGTGTAACTCTGGGCTGTGAACCTCTCCATAAGAGGTTTACAGAAAATCTGCTCATTGCTTCTTTGCATTTCCAGCCCTTACTGGAATTGAAGTCAAATGCCAGTCTTGGTGTTGCTCAGGGTTCCCCAGCACTTCACACCACCTCCCTGCCTGCCTCCTCTCCTCCTCCTGTGGCACAGAACTGCAGCACTGGCTGCCTTTGGAGGTTTTAGGAACAAGGTCACAGGCAGGAGAGGCTCCCTCCCATACACCCAGACGGCACTGGGGCTGTTCCTGCCTGTGACGTGTCACATCAAGCAGACCTGGCTGGGTATTGCCCCTGCAGTATTTACACCCTGGTGTGCAGCCTGTGCTCCTCTCCAGGTGCCCTGGACACCATCTCCAGCACACAGGTCTTGGGCAAGGCTTTCTTGCAGCTGTTCTGTGTCCACCATGGACAGGACAGCAGTGTAACATCTTCCTGCCAGCACCGTTCTTAAAGCTCCATGGCCTGGAGCACAAAGAGTGAGAAACAGAAGCTTGGACTTTTTCTTGTACTTTACAGCTCAGGGGCAGCTGGGACCGTGTCTACTCCTCAGTTCCTCCTCCTAATCAAAAATCCAGGCTGAGTGAGGAACATGAGAAACTGCCTTGCAGCAGGAGTGAGTTGGAAGAGGCTGTGAGCTGTGGCAGAGCCAGGAATCAAGCTTGGATGGAAACTGAGTGTTTGAGTAACTGGGAGCAAGACCTGGTTGGAGTAGCTGGCTCAGTTCTCCTTCCTGAGTGCCTGTGAATGCTGAGTCAGCACCGTGCTGGGAGCTGCTGGGGTGTGCAGGGAGCTGCTGGGGTGTGCAGGGAGATGCTGGGGTGTGCTGGGAGCTGTGCCTTGGGACAGCAGAACACACAGCTTTCCATGAACCTTTTTGATCCTTTCAGTTGATTTGCAGATCAAATCTCCCCATTACCTTCTCTTAAGCTTTCATGGCTCGGTGCTGCACCAGTGCCATCCTTTTCCTCCCCTTCTAACCAACTCTGGAGAGTAGAAGAGGATGGTGTCCATTGGGGACACCTTCACCCTGCTGTGCCCTTTGGGCTGTGACACCTTCAGGCAGGCGTTGAGCAAGGAACCTCTTCTGGCCAATGATCCCCATCCTTCATGTCTGGGAGCCTTCAGGAGGAGGCTGTGACCCCACAAACCCTCCAGCCTGCAGCTGTTTCCCAAGGTGAGCACTGGAGCTGCTGCTCTTCCTGGCCACGTGGGGCTGCAAACTGGAATGAATCTCTGGTGAGGCCTTTATTTAGCTAAAATAGAAAGAGCACAAACCATCAGGAAATGCCCTATTAATGCACTGGAGATACAGGCTGGAAAACTCCAGGCTGGACTGTAACAGCACACAGCCTGTGATTGAAAACCCATGTGTTCAGCAGGCCAGAAGCCAGCAGCCCCAGGCTCTAATCCCAGAGCTGAGCTCTGCAACAGAACTTCAGGAAGCAGGGGAGAGGCTTTGTTTAAATTTCCCCATGTTTTTCTGGGCAGGATCCTTTTACCATAGGCATTAAAAGTTTAAGAATTGCTTGGTTTTGTGGGGCTTCCAGTTGGTGGAATGTGTGTGCATTTCCCCAGAAGCCATCAGCAACACGGACCAAAAAAAGGGGCTGGCTTGTTTTGGTGGTTTGTCTGTTTCTTTCTGCTGGTTTTTCTCCCTGCTGTGATTAAGAAAAGTTCTTGCTCACCAAGAAGGCATTCTTTAGAGGCGTGCCTGCCCCTCATTAGACCATAAAAGCAGTTCATAGGTCTTCTGGGGCTGGCAATAGTAAGACCTTCGAACACATGAAGTAAGCTGATCTCTAACAGAACTAAGGATTAGTTTCAAAACTGCAATTAATTTCTGATTGGATGCAGATTCAGCAGCTGGGCTATTTTTGGCTCGTGAACTACTCCAATGGCTGTTTATTTTTAAGGTCATTTTCTGTTTGCATAGCATGTACACCCTTCTGGTGGGTGGGAGGCATTGAAAAAACAATCACTGCTGTGCAGAGTTAGGAACTAAGCCTGGAGAGAGATGGAAAAAACAGAACTCTGTGTACTTATTGCTTTAAAGCCCAAAAACATCTGCTTAGGTCATAAAGGTTTGCTGGCCCACTCTGAGCTGTGTCCCACCGGAAAAATACCATTCCAATTAATACAGACTACTGCAGGGGATTGCAGAAGAGTTGAGAAAAGTCTGTCAGACAACAACATGGTATAAATAGAAAGGAAGCAGCAGATTTGATGTCCTTACCTTCAAGCAGTAAATAGAAACCAGAGCAATCTCCCCACAGCTCAGGAGTCACAACTTGTGCTGAGCTGGCCAAGCCTGGATCTCAGCTCTCATTAAGACTCTTGTTCAATAATAACACACTTTATTGTCCTCTTTTCCTGGCTCCTTCCTGTTGGCCAGATCTTTATTCACACACACTCAAGTGATACAAATTCACTGGAACAGTAGCAGTTTATAAAAGACAGTAAGAATAATTATCTTGAATTGAAATTTTAAAAAATCCCATGGCCATCTGTCAAGCAATGCACTGCTTGCAACAGGTCATGGTAAAGAAACATTTTAGAACATTGGCAGTGTATTCCCAGCCATGTTGCTTTTCCAGACCACAAAATGCACAATACAAAAATATACTAAAAGTAACAACGGAGTTTGTAGAATGTCTGCTGCAAAACAATTGCTGTTGTCTGATTTCCTCTATATTTACTCCCACGCTACATTATGATAGAATACTTGAATAAACACAGTTTATTTCTAACTGAATTTGAACTTTAAAGTTGATCTCAAGTAAACTGTAAAGTCTTTGGCTCCCATCCTTGAAGTACATCAAGGACCTTGACTTTGGACTCATGAGACTGGTAAGGCAGGAGGTGAGCCCACAAGTGAGAATCCAATGCCTTGGGCAGCAGCCCAGGGGGGAAGGGGAAGTTGATGTGCTGTACTTCACAGGATCTTAATTTGGGGCTTTTTCCTGGATTTTTAAAGACTTTTAACAAGTCTTCCCTGGGCTGTGCTTTTACCTGATAGGCTTGAGTTTTTCAAGTTTCTAGTAATCTGGTACATGTTTGAGATCTGGGCTCTGCAGATCTCAAACTGAGTGAGTTGCAGTACCTCTCTCCCTCCATGTTTCACTGCTCAGTGTAATCTTCCCTGTCCTTTTCCTCTCTCCTTCCTCCTCCTGCTCTGGTACCACTGGCATGGCCTCTTTCCATGTGAGAGAGCTGGATGCTCCAGTGCTTTGCTAGGGCTGCTCACACTGAGCCTCACACAAGCTCCCACCATTCTCTTAGTGTTTCCAGCCTGGAGAGATGCAGGTGAAGGCAGGGAGCCAGAGCTGGCCTTACAGTGCAGGGATGGGCAGCTATTCCCTCAGGCTGGCACGCTTGCAGTGAGAGTCTCAGAATGCTCATGGAGAGTGGCCCTTGCTGTGACAGAGGAACACACTGTGAGCAGGCAAATGTGCTCAACTGCAGGATTTCTTGCTCCTTTTTCTCCCAAGAGCCAACCTCAAACCATTTCAAGTAAGATGTTCGCATTGCTGTGTTTCAGCAGAGAGGAAGAATAAGGCACCAAAGGTGAGCTCATTTGGCCAAGACTGATCCACAGAGCATTGCCCCAGTCCTCAGTGCTCTTCACTGAGCTGTCCTCTCTGTGCTCACATCGTATGAGGGGTTCTCAGAGGGGTGGCACCCTCATCTCTGCTCTGACACCACACACAGGGGCCAAGATCCACCTCCCTAGGCACGGCCTTCAGAGCAAACATCGAGGACACACACTGGAGGCCAGAGGTTGGCTTCCCAGTGTCTAAACCAGCTCCCAGGGAGGTCAGCTGTGGAAAGATGACCAGGATACTTCTGAGGTATAAAACTCAGTGTCTGCTGGCCACTGCTCGGCTTTCTCATCGTCAGACTTGTCGCTGTCATCGCCACTGGAGGGCTCGTAGCCCTGGGCAGCAGAGCGGAGCGGCTCCGCCTGCCTCCGGTCCGCCTCCGCCTCCTTCTTCTTCTCGGCCAGCAGCTGCCTGTAGCACAGGTTGCAGACCCTCAGGGGCTTGGGGGACAGCCGGGGCATCAGGAACCTCTGCCTGGAGCAGTCTGCGCACACCACGAAGCCGCACTTGCGGCAGTGGTGCCTGCGGGTGAGCGTGGAGAACTTGGTGTGCGTGCAGCGCATGCAGATGTCCGTGGCCTTGTCTGGGATCCAGGGGGCCGCGGGCTCCCTGCAGGGCTGCCGGCCCGTCTTCGTCAGCAGGTGCTTGATGCACTCCTCCAGATGGCTGATCCACTCCTTCCTCTCCGTCAGGGAGGCTGCAGAAACCACAAAGGACTTCTTGGAGGTTTTAATCATCCAGCGGTTCTTCATCTGCAAGGTGTCTGGCAGCGTCTCCAGAGTGACATCTTCAAGGGGGATGATGTGCTGGGAATTGTACTTCCTTTTGTTGATGATGATGCTGCCGTAGACCAGGATGTCGTTGAAAAGGAAAAATATGCGAGGCTTTGGTTTCTTGCGGCATTCTTTGGTTAAAATCCCTTCTCCCAGAAGGACCCTGCCTGGCAAGGCCAAGGGCTGTCCAGAGGCCCCAAAGCAGTTTTCCACAGCAGCGATGCGCTGGCTGTTGATCTCGGTGTTTGCAAGGTGGTCCACCATCTCCAGCTCACTCTGAGGAGAGGAAAACAAAGAGGGAAGTGGTGACACTGCAGACATCTGCACCAGGGTGAAGGTGAGTAGCCAGTGTATGCACAGGTGAGATGCCCCCAATGCAGTCTGAGGGTACAGGTAATCTCATCAGCACTCCTCGATTTAGTTTGTTACCTTCCTAAATAAAGTCTTCAAACTTTCTGACCTCATTTTGCAACACCCCAGCCTATACTGGGATGGTTCAATTTGCAGCAGTGGAAGCCCTTGAAGGCACTGCCAGGTCTTCCTGGTTGTGCTTTTTACCAGTCTCCCTGTGTGCCCTTAGAAAAGAAAGTTGCTTGGTCTGAACCTGATTTTATACAGACCCACAGATCTTGAGAGCAAGCCTCCCATTTCTGACTGCACACCTGCTTCCTCAAGGATTGATTACAGACACACACACCCCCCACAGCTCCATTTTGGGCCAGAGCTGAGGCAGGAACAAAAGAAAACTCTGTGGTATTGCTTGTTCCTGCTGGTCTTCCATGCATGGCAAAAAAGGTTAAAAAAAAAAAATTAAAAAAGCCCTCATGATGTGAATAAACCCACACAAGCTAAGCCTTTCCTCCGTTATCCCAGGACTGATGGTGCTTCCAAATGCAAGACACATCATTCTGAAAACAGTGTGAGTTCTGCTGAAGGGGAAGTGGAATGCAGCACACTCATCTCTCCCACACCTCTACACCCTCCTTCTCACACAGTCTGGGGGTTTGATAGAGTGCTGTGTTATTATTCTAACAGGAAACCCAGGTAAGGGTAACTCTGAAGTGAAAGCAGCTGCTTGCTCTTGTCAGTCTGCAGTAAGGACAGTGCTCCCTGTAAATCCATTTTTTTGTTGCCCCTTGCAGGCTGGAGGGTGCTGCCCCAAGGCCAGCTGGCCATGGGAATGTGAGTCATTTCCTCCTGCAGCGAGGTAGCTCAGCCATCACGAGGCAGCTCGGAGATCACAGGGGCATGTGCTGTTCCCCTGGTGCCTGCTAATGCTTCATCGAACCACTCAAGCAGAGCTCTCTCCACCAGCATCCCTGTGCTCCCTGCCCAGTCCCTGCTGCCACGGAGGCTGGAGGGAAGGAGAAGAGGAGGATGACAATATGCCTGCTCCTGTGTGTGTGGGACATCCTACCCTTGAGCCTCACCCCCAATCACCCTTTTGCTGTGCTGGAAGGGAAACCACAGAGCTGCTGCTGAAGGCGGCTGCACACCGTGTACCTCTCACCTGACACATTGGGCAGACAGACCAGGCAATTCCTCTGAGTTCCCAAAACTTCACCTCTAGGGTGAAAAGGCACAAGGCCAAGACACAGGTTTAGCCATGGGAGACGTAAATGAAGTGACCTACCCTGCAGAAACAGCTTCCACTGAGAGGCACTGAGTGGTGAATGCTCCTGAGGAGCTGCCTGCCTCAGGGTCCCCATGGAGCTGGAGGGAAGGATGTGTATCCTCAGGGCCTCAGAGCACTGGAAGGCACTGGATGGAGCTGGGCAGTGCTGGGCACAGCCACCTGTGGGTGAGCAGTTTACATTTACTGACTGCTCTGGCCAGGCTGCAGCCAGAGGGGGAATCCAGGGGCTGACATCACACCCCAACCAACCTGCCATGGCACAGGCGGGCAAAGGATCTTTTATTTGTCATCGGAGAGGAGAGAGCCTCCATTCCCCATGTGGATCCATCAGCCTGAGTGGATCTGTGCACGGAGAGGAGATGCCCTGCTGCAATAAGCATTGTGTGTTTTCACCCTCTCCCTCTTAAATACACAAATTAGGCTGAAGAACAAACAGGCAGGGCAAAGTGCTGTACACCAAACTCCCTGACTAGGGCTACCCAGACTCTCACCTATCCTGGGATCTGGTCTCTCCACAAATCTCTAGATGAAGAGTTTCTGAGTGAAAGAGCAAGATGAGCACACAAATAATAAAAGGAAAACTCAAATTACAGCTTGAGATCCTTGGTGTGCTAAGAATGCAATAACATGTTGTCAGGAACTTTTGGCACCAGCAACACCAAATGGGATAAACCAAAGCAGTCCCACCAGTTTCTTTTCCTCACACTTCAGGGTTATGGAGCTCTTAGCCTACTTCTCTACTTTTATTTTATGTAGTTTAGAAGCATGGCCTAACCTCTCAAGAACTTATGGTACTTGACATGACTATATTTCTAGGGATCTCTGCACACCAGATTCCAGTAGAAATGAAAATATTTAGTCAGATATAAAGACCTTGCCTGAACAGAGCCAAGAAACCCAAGCTCATTTTCAAAGAGGAGTTGTAAGCTCTGCTGCTGTGAAAGCTTTAGCTGTTGCATTGACCTGGGTCCCTGCACAGGCTAGAAAACTCTTGGACTTACTGCATAGAGCAAAAGGAGAAGGGGCTGGACACAATCCTGCAATGTGGAAAAAAAGGTGAAGGTGAGCTCTAATTACATATTCTACCTGCAGGTATGTCCTTACTCCTCCACCCTCTGGTTTGCTACCTAGGTTAAATACCTTGAGACAATCTAAGAAAAGTCACCTCTGTTCTGTTGTGGGAAAATCTTCTCTGCTAAGACTAAAATTGTTGGCTGCTCTAGCCCAGGTTATATCTTGAAGGAGTTTTCCTGGGATGCAAAAGCAGAATGTTTTCCTTCCATCTCTCTCCCCCCTCAGGCATAAGCAACTGGAGAACAGCACATACACATAATAAAAAGCAAAACAAAAAAAAAATAGTAGGAGTGGAATTTACAGTGCCTGCCTTAGGCTTGGACAAGTCACTCTATCCCCTGTGTGCTCCTTGTTCAGGTAGGGGGGGAGAAACAGTGTCTGAGGGGCTGACTCATCACATCCCACCACAAGCCAGATCCATCCTGCCCAAGTTCCACACAGCACTCAGCTTGACTGACCACATAAAACCCAATTTCATGTTAATACTGTGACTCACTGCAAACAATCCACAGTTTGGCTTTGGAAAGCAAGCACTCTGTGAATCTGGTAAATAAAGATATCTGCTGAGTGTTACTATGGTCTCCTTTCCTGGGAGATGAGAGCCTCTCCCTTTGGAACAAAGACATCTAATCTATTTTATTCCTTTTGGTAAATGATTTTTTTCCTGTTTGCTCAAGTTTGCTGTGTCGGGTCAGCAGGGTCACAGTGCTTATTATCAATTGCTGCCCATGTGCCACATGCAGCAGCAGCAGCTTACCCAGCTGAAACTAGCGTGGCAAGATGTGTTTTTCTGGCATGCTGCTTTTCAAAGAAGTTTTTGGCATGGAGAATTCTGGGGTTGTTTTTTTTCATCGAGATCTGCTGGTTCTGCATGTGATCAAGTACTATGCAGTGAATATGACTGATGTTCAAAGGAGAAAAAATACAGCTTGGCACTCCACTCCAAGTAAGCATGCCACAACACTTAACAATGAGCACTTGTTCACTTGTGATTATAAACAGCCATGTTGATGCCTGCCAGGCACAGCATTTCGCTCAAGCTCACGGGTCAACAAGTCTGGGGTATGTTTTTTCAACTCTGTATGTATCTAAGGCTTAGGTGTACTGGTGTAGCAAGCTGTTCTACCTGATCCTTCTGTTCCCGCCATCAGGCAGAGCTGACAGCCCCGGTATTCACTGCATACCTCATGCATACCTCGCATGGGATGGTGCACGACACCGAGATCTGACTGCTGAGAGCTACCAGCAGAAAATTCCCCGAGCCTCGTCTCTCTGCGGCTTTCCCTGACTCCCTCTCCCTGCTTTGCTCTGAGAAATCTCTCCTGGAGTTAGGGCTGGCATAAGCTCTTGCTCACCAAGGACAGCAAGCAGGACGCAGCTGCCCAAGCAGGCATTTAGAGCACGAAGAACAAAGTTCCTGTCCTTTTCCTTCCTGAGGGCATTCCAGCTTTCTTCTCCCTCCTTCCCGGCACGCTGTTGGGGTAAGGGGGGCAGGCTCTGGTAACCCCCTTCCTGCTTATGAGAAACCCAACTCAGCACATGCACATTTTGGGACTGGCTGTCACATCAGGCCTTTCAGAATGTCACCAGCCCCAGTGGGACGTGGACTGACTGAGCTGCTCAGCGCAGGGCCAGAGCAAGGGGATGGCCGGGCAGCGGCTTCTGAGGAGCTCAGATTGATGTTACCAAACCCAGCTGCTGGCAGCCTGAGCTCAGCTGTGGCTCTTGCGAGTGCCAGCCAGGCTCGGAGGCGCCCAAGCAGCAGAGGAAGGGAAGGAAGGGAGGGAGGAAGAGGGAAAACCACGAAACTCAAGGCAGAGCCTCCTTACCCCTCCTTCCCCCCGCTGATCCCGAGGCGCTCCCGCTCCGCGGCTCACCGGACTCGTGTCCAGCGACAGGCACGGGCTGGCGAGGGGGGAACCACCGAGGGAGGCGACAATTCCCTGTCCCTGCCAGAGCCTGGGAGCTCACGGGCCCGCTGGAAGAGGCACCCGGCCCAAGCGGGGTCTGCTCACAGCTCCGGAGCGGGAGCAGCGTCCCGGAACGGGCAAAGTTGGTAACTTAAAAGAGTCCCTTTGAAAACCCCAACACACCCGCCCCTCGGAAAACCCCAACAACACACCCGCCCCTTTAAAACACCCCAACAACACATACGCCCCTTTAAAACACCCCAACAACACATACGCCTCCCTAAAACATCCCAAATACACACCCGCTCCTTTAAAATACCCCAACAACAAACCCGCCCCTCTAAAAACCCCAATAGCATACCTGCCCCTCTAAATAATCCCAACAACACAGCCGCCCCTCTAAAACCCCCCAACAACACAGCCGCCCCTCTGGAGCGGCGCTCGGGCCGCGCAGACACCGCGGGGCCGCAGGCTCGGCACACGCGTGACGGGACCCCGGGAGGACAGGAGACACCGGGGGACGGGCAGGGCACACCGGGGGACCNCCCCCGGGAGGACAGGAGCCCCCGCGGGACGGGCAGGGCACACCGGGGGCCCCGGGCCGAGCCCCGGTGGCGTGCACGGTTCCCCTCCCCCCCGCCGCTCTGTCCCACGGCGGGCGCAGTGGAGCCTCCAGACCGCTCCTGCCCCCAGCTCCGGCCCGGCGGCGGAAAAGCCCCGGCTCTCCCCGCACCGAAATCCCTCTCGCCCCGTACCTGCCGGCCGGCCCCGGCGAGCGCTCCCGCCGCCCGCGCCGGGTGCTCCGCTGCGNATGGGCGCCACGGGGCCGGGCTGCGCTGGGCCGGGCTGGGCTGCCGGGGCTGCGGCTGGCCCTTGCTTCTGTGTGCCTTTTGCCTGCCTGTGCCCCATGGCTGCCTGTGCCTCATACCCATCTATGCCCCATACCCGTCTATGCCCCATGCCCGTCCGTGTCCCATACCCATCTATGTCCCATACCCATCTATGTGCCATACCCATCTATGCCCCATGCCCATCTGTGCCCCATAACCATCTATGTCCCATACCCAACTATGTCCCATGCCCACCTATGTCCCATGCCCAACTATGCCCCATGCCCGTCTNGCCTGTGTCCCATGCCCACCTATGTCCCTTGGCTGCGTGTCCCTGGAGTTCCCGTGCATGTGCCTGGAGCTGTGTGTGTCCCACGGCTGCCTGTGCCCCATACCCATCTATGCCCCATGCCCATCTATGTCCCATACCCAACTATGCCCCATGCCCGTCAGTGTCCCATGCCCGTCTGTGTCCCTTGGCTGCATGTCCCTGGAGCGCTGTGTGTGTCCCACGGCTGCCTGTGCCCGCGGCTCCGTGTGCCCTGCTGGCACCCACTGCCCTCCTGCTCACTCTCCTCTTGGCCCCACAAGCCCAACTCAGTGTATTTGGTTTGCTCACAGTTTCATCATCCCCTGATCACAGTGTATTCCATCAAGGAGAGTGGCACACTGGATGACATTGTGTAAAGATTGTTTTGGTGATAAAATACTCCCAGTGTTTTACAGTTAAGAAGAGGGATATAAATAAAGCTACACATTACACTGGTCCAAACCAGAAACCAGACCTCTTCTCAAGCTTTGGATCACATCTTCTAACCACTTTTGTGATTACAGTTACAGACGTTTGTGTAGAGAACAAGCTATTAACACCGGAATTGGCGTTGCAGGGAAATCTTTTGCATTCCCCTCTCCCACCCACTCTTCCCCCCGCATGGCACTGCCAGGAGGGTGGTGGGATCGTGGGCAGGGGCTGTGAGTGTCCCTCCTGCAAGGGAGCCGAGCTCTGGCCCTTGCCAGGTGCAGTCACACAACCCCAGGCCTGTGCTGATCTATAATTCAGGTGCTTGCTCACTTTCTGTAATAGCTTTTCTATTTTTAATGGGAAGTGATGGACCTGTCAAGGTATTAGAAATATTTTTTTTCCCAGGTTTTCATTTTCTTTGGTAATAATAATGTGGGCTGGGAAGCTCATGGTGCACTTTAGAACTAAAGTGCTTGGCAATCATGGGAGTTTCCACAAGACCTTATTTCTTTACACTTTGTGCTTGTGTCAGAGGAGCAGAGAAATGAGGACATGGACTAAGTTCAGGACAGTATGTGGCTGCCTAGCAATGTATGAAGGAGGGTCACAGAGAGGGCCAGCAGATCACTGACAAACCCCTGGGAGAAAGCTCAGCACAGAGGGGAGGCTGCTGGGCTGAAGATTTGGGTTATCACTAGGGCTTTGGTGTGGGGTCTTTTCGGTGGGACTGAGGGGTCTGTCAGTGGAAGGAGCATGGTCTGCCTTTGCAGGCTGGTGCTCACACCTGGGAGCTGCTTTGTGCTGCAGTACCAGCTCTCTCTGTCCTGCCTGCCTTGGGGGCAGTCTGCTGTCTCTGGGGAGATCTGCCCAGCTTAGAAATTGATTCTCTACAGAATGCTGGGGGGTTTTTAAACGAGATCTAACTGTAAATATCTGTAAACTGTAAATACCTGTAAACTATAAATAGACAAAGCACTGAACTAAATATGCCAGAGTTTGTCTTAGCTGCCAGACTGATTCAGATCCAACCAGCCACAGATTATTACCCTGAAACTGAGTTTTTTCTTCCTGTATGCTAAAATTATTCTGAATTTGCTCTGATGTTATCCTAATCATAATCTTTATTACTGAGATGTAATACTTTAGTTTATTTTTCTTGTTGTTTCTCAGTATGCTCACCTGGACAACATATCAGCCAAATACAGCTCTGGGTTGGCCAAACCACCTGGGATTTGAAGGTTTTTTTCCTTTGTCCCACTTCAGTCAGAAATGGAGCTGTGTTCTGTTGCATAAGGCAAGGGAAGCCCCAAGATACATTTTGGGCTTCCAGTCAGCACTAAGCAGCTGCAATTGAGAGCTGACTTTCTTTTGGTATTTTGTTTGTTTGTTTTGGAAGCTCTTGCACACTTGTTTGAATTCCTTACTGAGGTACAAACTGGGAGTTTCACCAGTAATCTTAAGAGTTATTTGATAGGCAGGCTCAGGAGCTCTGTTTTTCCTGGCTGTAAAACCAAACATTTGTGGGACCACTTGAAAAAGCTGCAGCCCAAATTACCAGCTTTTAATGCAGCTAGAGCAAGGTGAAGAGACTTTATCAGATTGCCCCTGGCATTTTCTCCAAAGCCACTTGTTTCTCAGTAGCAGAAATATCTTGCCCAATTGGGATGCAATAATTTCAAAGCAAGTAAAGGAAACTGCAGCTGCTCAGCTGAGTCAGCCAAAGGTAAGCTCTGCAGGGGAGAAAATGTTTTTTTATTATCTTCTAGTGGCAAAATTACTACAACAGCCTGCAGGAAAAGATTAGATTATAATAGTAACAAAAACATCTGTTAAATTCTCAGCTCAGTGTATGTTTAGTGCATGTTTGAAAAGGAAGAAAAAACAACCCAGGCATTTGATCAAATTCTTTTGAATACAACTCAATATTTAGATTCATTTTGGGATGTTAGGAACCCACTGTGATCATAGGATAGACAGTGGTTGTAACTAATTGACTACATGGGGCATTTAATCAGTGGACAAGACAGCTTTTAGCAGCGGAGATTTTATTGAATTGAGCTTGGCATACTGTGACCTAATGAAGGAATAAGACAACTTGTGTTCATCATACAGGTTACTTGTAGGGATGAGTGACCTCTGTGCTGAGTGAGAGTGTGGTGTGTGGAGGATGGAATGTTTGTCTGATCTGGCTCCTGGGGGATTCAGCTACTCAGCCTCTTCTAGAAATGTGTGACTTGCCATGATTGATTTGTGTCTCTGAAGCCCTACCAGCTTCATCAGCCAGCTTTAGAAATGAGTTGTTCCAAGTCTGACAGTGCAGAAATCACATCCATGCTCAGCTCTGTCAGTACAGGCTGGAATTTTAGAGTGCCAGTTCCCAAATTCTCACTAGTCCACACGCCTTGAAACTGCTGCCAGCCGAACCTCCTCCGGGGGATGCTTGTGCCTTTAGGGCATCTCTGAGCCCTGGTGCAGGAAATTACCCACTTCTTGAGTGGCTCTGGCTGCAAAAGGATTGTCCAAGTGATGAAAGAATTCCTGAAAACAACCTTTGCTTGCTCCTCTGCCTTTTGCATAAAGCAATACTCAATCAATGTGCTTTTGTTTTTTACAGAGACATTGCTGTGCTTTGCATGTGAGCAGCACTTTACTCTCAGGATCTTGAAGTGCAGCATAAATTCTAATAACAGTGAGGGTTTGTACCCTTCTCACAGGGAGTTCCAGTGTTGGGGAGTTTCATTTGGTCACACGGTGCTTGGTCACCGACAGAGCAGTGGGTTATTTGCTATTGTCTTCAGTAGCAACGGGCTCTGGCTCACAGTGAATCACTTGGGAGCTGAGGAACATTCCCCAGAGCTCCTGACTCACAGCCCCGTGTGCCTCACAGCTCCGTGTGCCTCACCACGGGGCTGTCCCAGCTCACGGATCTCAGGATCCTTACAAAAGCTCTTATGTGCAAGGACAATAAAACCTCTCACATTTGCAGATTCTAAAGTTACGAGTGTCTCAGTGTTTGCTGCACCCTTCCCTGCTCAGACCTCAGCCCTGCTCCCGGGTCACATGAGTACAGTGCCGTAGAGTTGGAACTTCTGTCTTGAGTAACCAAAAATGATCAATAATTTCTGAGTGGATCGAGTGGGTTGGTAGTGGTGAGTCTCCAGGCTGCACCCAAGAGCTGCCCAGTGCAGGGACTCAGAAATGTGAGCTCTCCTGAGGAGCAGGATGGATGAGCACACACTGATAAACAAGCAGGAGCTCTGACATGCTGCCAGCCCCTGGTTTTGTGTCACTCAGTAGAGAGACAGGCTCGAGTTGAAATACAAGAGGTGAAGATGAGGAAAAGCTGAGGTAAGAAAATATAAAACGCCAGAACTGTGAGAAACTGCAGGTGTTCAGTGCAGAGAGGGATGTAATATTAGAACAAAATGTATGAAATTAATGTGGGAAAAGGGAGATGTATCTAGAAAAGCTACTGGATGCATTTTTCAGCATGCTGTGAGAGAGTGCTGCACATTCTGAGCTCAGCCTTCCTTCCAGAAGGCACCATTCTGTGCACATTCTTCTGAACCCTTTTCCTACTGTGGCTGTTCTGTCTGAACAGGGATCTCCTATTCAGTGTGCTTTTATTGCACAGGATAAATCAGGGTGAACAAATAACTGTGAGCAAGTGTTTCAAAGACTAAACTGAGGTAGATTAGCCATGTCAAATATTGAAATAGGGAAAAAGCATGGGGAACAAGAGTGTGATAATGACTGGTTAATGCAAAAAGATGTAAATGACTGATGGACTGATTAGTCAAAGGCAAATAAAAGAGTGTCATCCCTGAACTCTGCTTTGCCTATGGATATGGCTTCTATTTATGTGAAGAACATGCTTTGCCCTCTTTCCTTTGTAAGTGCTACCCAGCTGAATGTGTGTGTTGCTCAGAAAGGAAAAACCTCTTTGTAAGGGACCTTGCCCCACATCAGTGTCTTTTGTGCAGCAAGGCATCTGCTGCCATTGCCTGGGGAAGTTTTGTGCATTGAGTGCATGTGCAGAGAGCTCTGTGAAATGGGAACAAAAAAAGGAAATCTTTGTTTCGTTTTATCTTCAAATATAAAGGAACACAGCCAGGTGGTGTGGTTTTTTCCAAGATGTTCTGCTGACATCCTGGAAACCAAGAGAGCAAACCTCAGCTTGGCTGAGATCCCCATCCATTGACATGCTGGATTTTTAAGTGGAAAGGTGCTGATCCGAACGAGGAATTGGGGATTTCTTCTGAGGTAGAAGAGATTTATTGGCTTTTAGAGGCTGTGTTGCTGCCTGGGCTGTGCAGGAGGTATGAGATGTGACACAGGATATATGAAGGATCACACCTTAATTTGTGAAGTGTAAAAATTGTTGTCTGGTTGAAAAACTGGAGGGATGTTGTGTAATAGGAGGTGTGTGGTTGCTGCTGGGGGACATCTGAAGGAGGAGCTGAGGATTCTGCTCTGTACTTAAACTGAAGCTCTGCAAAATTGTCCATGTCCAGGTGATACCATTCTGCCTTTTGGGGAGAGTTTTGCAAGAGTTAACGTTTTCCTGAGATTTCTCTCTTACTGGTGTATTGAAATGCAGGATACTTTGGTTTTCTTTTTCTCTTTTTCTTTTTCTTTTTTCTTTGGGCTGGGAGGAGGAGTGTTTTTGGATTTGGCTTTTTGGTTTTGCTTTATCTGTTCCCAGAATGAAATATTTCATCTCTAACCTCACCCCTGAAGAGCAGCCGGGGGGAGGCAGGGGAAGGCACTGCAGGTTGGCTCTGTACCATTTGGGTTGTTTGATTTCATTAGCTTGGGAGCCCTCACAAACGCCTCAGGCAGTGCACCTCCTCACGGACCCAACTTGAGAGAATCTCTTGCCGCTGCTGCATGCATTAGCCTTCATTAATACAATTAGCATAATAGCGATTAGCATTCATTATTCCCAACAAAAAGATAAAGCCGGTAATACATATCTCCGAATCGAATTCCTCAGCGCCTTGTCTTGGGATTGTTTTATTTTGGAGTTGTTTGCTGTTTATATCCTTCCATCTTCTAGGAAAAAAAAAAAAAAGCCACTTAATTGTAAAACTGTTTGGGTCAAAGAAATGCCCCGAGATGATCTCTCCCGCATGCTAAATAGGTGAAGTGATCTGTGGGACCCTCACAGCTCACACAGCCACTCAACAGTCGAAACTGCAAACTTCATCTTCTTCAAGCACAAAAGCTACTTAGTTTCCCCATGTTGAAGACTTTTTATAATAGCAATAAGACAACTGTAGAGAGAGCCATCTAATATTAACTCCAGGGAGTAATCATCTAATCACAATCTGGGGGTGATTTGAAGCACTCATCTGGACCAAATGCCTCACAACACCCCAGGAGTGGTTTTATTGCATGAAAGCAGTACCCCATTGAGCCTTATTGCTTAATTAAAAACAAATTCCCAAGTAATTTTTTTGCCTTTCCATAAAAACACAGTAGTACATAGCATGTATAAAACATCCATTAAATGATGGTAGATGCAAATTTATGTTGTGAGATACAATCCGTTTCTTTACCACTTGGGGCTGAAGTTAAATGTAAAACCATTTCCTATAATCTGTGCACTGCTGTGTTTAGAGAGGAATAAATATAGGAAGGAGAGGTTCATTGTAGGATGCCTTGTTTTTATTAAGTGATATGTTTGGTCCCTCACAAAGGAATTCAAGTTCTCATCCATCTTGCAGGCACAGGAGTCAGTCATGGTTGTGGCCTTTTCTGCCTCTTCCTGGAGCTCTCCTCAGCTCGCACATGTCAGGGCAGCGCTGCAGAGGGATGCTGTCCCTGTGTGTGGGATTGCCCTGGCTCCGAGCAGCGCTGCTGTGTTTGGGATCATGCAGCACGCTGAGCAGCTGCTGCCCACGTGTGCTTTGTGGGCTCTGCAGCCGAACAGGGATTCAGCCTGGCCGGGGCAGGGTTTTCCGCTTCTGGTGCTGCCACAGGCGCAGGCTGCTCTGGCTGCGCCTGAGGGGTCTCCAAGTCCTGCAGCTTCACTGGGAAAGCGGCTACAGCTGTGCAAGGGACCCTGCTGTGCCAGACTGCCCTTGGGAAGAGTGTGAATGCCCTTTCAGTTTCTGTAGGGGAATGCCCGGGCTCCCTGACACCTCTGCAGAATGCTTTCATAGCCCCAAGGACTCTCAGTGCTGTTTACATGTGAAAAGAGCAAGATGAATGTGTCCTTACAAACAGAGCATGGCAATCTGCTCGTAGATAGGGCAGGGACTTACAGATAGGGAAGCGAGGGAAGAAACCATCAGACCTAGAGAATGTTACTAATTGACACAGGCTGCTGCCCTGCCAAGGCCGTGTTAAATTCCTCAACTTACAGAAAAAGAACAAAGGCTTAATACAGTTATGAACAGTGTTTTGTTATAAAAGAAAAAATATAGAGGGGTGTGTGTTACAGGGGGGCAGGGATTCTGGGAGTCTGTACCTTCAGAGTACCCCGGCCAGTGGGGAAAGGAAAAGGAATTTAGGATAAAGGGGGGCTGCATCCCCCAACAATTTGAAAGACTCCATGGGAAATGCCTCATGGCCTGCCCCTTTATTCAAATAAAGTTACAGGGCTCCTCTGTCTCCTTTTTGCACTCAGACCTCTGGTGTTGTGAGTTTTTCCACACGCTTGTTACAGGCAGAGGAAGCAAATCCAAGTTTTTAAATGTTCATCCAAAAATCATAGAGGGAATGATGGAGCCACTGCTCAGAAGTCCTGGCTGTAATTGGGCTTTCAGCCACAACATTGAAATAGATGGAGGCAAAAAGGATTGATATATTTTCTTCAGATTTATTGCTCAGGTTGCCTTTAATTGAATGGAGTCAATCTTGCAAGTACAAATTTTTAAATAAAAGCTGAGAATTAATAGTAACTATTACTCTGGTTGTTCCAGATGCTGGAGCCTCCTCGTGGTATCTACAGGCTCAGGACAGAGGATGACACTTGTGTCAGCCTTTCCCATTGTGGGCCCCACTCAGTGCTGTGCAGACCCTGCTGGTTTTCCCTATCAAATGGTGGCTCCCCAAGGCAGCAGTGTGTGAGAATCTGCTGCTGATGAGTTGCAGCATTTGGGGTTAGAGAGGCAGCATACTTTCTCCTGTATTGAGATTTTGTAGAAAATAATGCTGGGGGTTCTTTTTTTTGTGAACACTTTGATAGAATGCTTTGCTGACTGCATTTTTAATGTGTCATTAGAGAGATGTTAAATGTTGTGTTGGAGGATTTGTTATAAAGAGGTTACAGCATTGTACTGAGAAAATGGATGAGAGTAAACTGTTGCCTGCTTCTGCTGCCCGAGAACAGTCTGAAAGAGCAGCTGAAAGAATAATTAAACATAGTACAGTTCTGTACTAACCTGGGACATTGCCAGGTCAGAAAAGGACATGAAAGGATCTGACAGTGTTCTTGAACAATAAACATTTTTACCTGAAAGATCTCTGCTGGCGTTATCAGGAATGCCATTATCTTGCTCTGATCTGACTCTCTAGGACTGGCTGCTCATACAGCTGACACAGAGCAAGCAGCCAGCAAAGGAGAGCCCTAATGGACTGTAATTCCTTTAGTGAAGGGTTTCTCTGCCCATCAGATGTGTGTCATTTCACAAAGGCCCCTTTCATCTTCATGTGCCTGGTGGAGAGGGCTGGCAGCAGAGGGGCCAGCATAGCCCTTGGCTAAGGGCAGGTTTTGGCAGAGGGACTCTCACTTGTCCAGCCCTGTCCCCCCTGTCCTGCTCAGGGTGGAGCTGCCAGGGGTCAGCAGAGCTGCCCTGCCTGTGGAGGAGCAGCCTGGCACAGCTACAGCCTGGATGCTGGGCAGGGGGTGGCTCTGCTTCAAAACCTACTGCAAAAAACCCAAACAGACAGTGGGAGATGCCCTACCATGGCTGGTTTGTAGGTATTGTGTATTTTTTGTGCTTTGGTGTGATATTTTTCTGGTTGGTTTCTTTTGGTGGGTTTGTTTAGTTTTGTGAGTTTTGGGGGTTTTTTGCAAGTAGGTTTTGAAGCAGAACCAGGAGTTTATTTGCCCACTGGGGTGGGCAAAGGCACACCTTGGTCATGTGAAATTCCTGCCTTGCTCTGACTGCAGCAGAGCTGAAGAGTCAGCAGAGCACAGACCCAGCCTGTTCTGTCAGCTGAGCATATACAGCTAAGCTTTAGCACCCAGAGCAAAAATTATATCTGCCTTTATTTGGCCTTTTCAGAGGAGGAGTCAGGAGCCTTATGTTGATGGTTCTGGGATATTTATAACTCCCTTTAAGAGTATGTCCTCCCACTGAGGAAATGAGGAATGTGGTATTTTAGCCGTTGGAAATGCCTGGCTTAGTTTGTTTCTGTTTCCCGATTTCATTTTGACATGGTAGGCAATTCAGAAAATATATTTGCAGCAAGGAAAATGGAGTTGTTATGGAAACATGGGAGTGAGGCAGCTGACACTGGGTAAGGCAGGCACCCGATTCGCTGTGCACACAGACACACTGAAACAGCAAGTTCATGTAAGGTAAGGGAGCAGTTTCTAGGCACTGTCTGCTTCATGGGTGGGTTTTCTGGCGCAAGAGGAAAAAAAAACATTTTAAAACTGTGAGCGTGTGGCTCCATCTTCTGGTATCAAAGCAAAGTGTGTTGCTCTGGATATAGGGGAGATTTCTGTATTATTTTTATGTTAGATTCTACTAAAGCAACAACAAACCCAGCAGCAACAATAACAACAATAAATTAAAATACCTGTGCCCTGGAGCCAAGCTAGATTTATTAATGTAGAATTCCTGAAGCTACAAACCATTGTGCTGGAAGAAAAGTGCCTTTTGAAACATTCTCTTAGATTTATCCCCCAGGTTTGTCTCCTAAAGCAGGACGCTGCTGTCCTGTGTGAAATGTGTTTGCTCAGGGTGGGCTGTCCCCGTGAATCCCCTGCCTGTGCAAGTGCTGCTCTCTGCTCCTGCCTGTACAATGGATTTCTCTGTTTCCCTCTGCAACAACATCTTTGGCAAAGCAGCTAAAATTCCTGATGCATCCTCGTGCAAATGCTGGCTGGGTAGAAGCAAGAATGAATGGCTCTTGGAGGTAGACTGCCAGAAGTCAAAAGAAAATGAAGCTGTTTTATTACCTCAGCAAACAGTGAATGTTGTTACAGCGCATATTGCGCATGCTTAATTGAGCTTGATTACTCAATCTGTTCACCTTAGTAACTCATTTTGGTTTAATCAGAAGTTAAGTCATTGTTCAAAACCAGGTGTTATCATTTGCTGGGTAAACCTTGAGTTTTCTAAATAATCCTAAAGAATTGCCCCAACTTTGCTTCTTTAGAACAACACCCAACAGAACGAATCAGAACAAAAGGTAATTGTCTTGTTGAGGTGCTGTCCTAAAGCTACTGTGTGCAAGTCATTGCAAATAGGAGACACTGCTCTGGAAATGCAAAATGAAAACTATGGAGCATGTGTTTTGCTTGGTTTACTTCTGTGTACATATGTGAGTATGGTTTGGTTGGGGGGTTTTTGTTTGTTTGTTTGTTTGGTTGGTTTTTGCTAGCTTTTCCTGTAAAAGAATAAAAGGCTTTGTATAAAGCACTAGTTTTCAGTCCAAACTACCTCATGGCTGAACTGTGACAGTGAAGGTGAGAGAATATAAATTTCATGGTCCCAGTGCTTATGCCCCTCTAAGAGCACTAACAAGAGTGAGAAGTTACCTGCATGCAGCATTTATCCCTGGGGAGGGTTGTGTGGAGACCTGCTTGGAAGGAGTGCATTGCTGTGTGGCAGGGAATCATATCACAAAAATCCTTCCTAAAGTAAGCACTAGCCAAGGCTTCCCATCACAGCCTCAGCAGCAAAGCTGTGCATCCAAACCAGAGGTGAAACCAGCCTTTACTCTTCACTGTGGTGCCTTTAAGGCCCCACATAAAGCATTTTAAATGGCCACAGGCTGTGCTGATAAAATACAATTCCAGCCTCCATAGCTGGTATTTAGTGTTTCTAACCTGTCCCTTAGGCTGGGGTGCATTGGACTTCCCCTTGGCACTACCTGAGGTTTTCTCTCCAGGCTGCTTCCAATTCCTACAATCTTTTTCTCCCCTTCCCTATATTTAAACTTCAGTTTCATCCTTTTTCATTGGTGAAACCAAGCTCTAATTTCTGGGGTCTGGATCTGTCTCCATATCCTGTGGATTATTCAAAAGGGATCTATTCACCTTTCTGAAAGATGTCACAAGGGCAGCACCTTTCACTGACACTCCCACTAAATAAATACTACAGACCCCTTTTATTAGGAAGTGCAAATCCTACCCGGAGTGTGTTTGATAAATCAGAGCTTTTGCAGACATCTGGAGATTGTGTTTGCAAATCCCCAGCCAGCTTGTTTTGCAGTCATTGTTACCATAATTCAGGTTAATGTTGTTGCCACTTTTTACTTGCTAAAACACATGTGGTGCTTTATTGCTTAAGAAAAAAAAGAGAAAAAGTGGCTGCCTTGGAACAGAAGTTCTTTTAAAACCCTTCCTGAAAGTTTGCTGTTTGGAGAAACAAATGTCAAATCAATTGTCCTATCTTTGAATTGCCATTCTGAAAATGCAAGCTGTGAGAAGAGATTACTTGGGTTCTGCAATGGGGAGAGTGTAAGAGCCTAGATTGAGAATTATGTACCAATGGAGACCTAAAATAACAAGTGGAACAAGTAAACTTTTAGCTTTTCCTGTAAAGATTTGCTTAAAAAATATTAGATCCCAAGTGAGTCAGCTCTTGCCAAGTTTTAAATCTCATTTGAATTTTTATGTCTGTTATAATCTCTGATATATAACCTTGGAAATAGGGCCTTGGAACAGAAATGCCGAGTCCCTTGACTATTGCCTCGCAAAAAAGAGTTGCTGTAATAGGCTGCAGTTCTGAGACAAGTTTGCAAGGCTGGCTTATGTCTGCATCTCATCATTCAAATGGGTCTAAGCTGGGCTCTTCACATTATCGGGGGTTATTTGTGTACGTGATCAGCCGTGTGCTGCTGTTCCAGCCCTCAGAGCACAACAGCACAATCCAGCATCTCCTTGTCCACTGAAATGGTGCCACAGGGAGAGGCTTGGAGCTTGGACATGCTGTTAGGTAAAGTAAAGAACAGCTTATTTTCTGTTTTGCTGTCCTTATTCTTCTGCATTTGTGCACAGAAGAAATGGAAGTTCCCAAGGAGCCAAAAGGATTCCACGTGCCAGTGCTCTTTTCCCTCTCATTATCATACGCTTGCAATCAAACTCTAATTTTTGAAATAAAAAACCTGCAGGATTCTTTATTGGGACTATTAAACCTTCAATCTTCATTATTTAGGACGGCTACTTACCTTTTACTCAATGAAGCCATAATGCAACTGCTCCTATAAAAACTATTGAAATGGCTACTGTGGCAGTGAGTACATTTTCCTCCGTGTAAAATAATCTTCTGTGAGTAAGACATAACTATCATTCACATTAATTAGGCAGCCATATAATGGGGTGTTCAATAGCTATTACATCATTTAAATTCTTCAGTGAGCACCTCAGCCACCCAAGAACTATCCAGCTGAACATTTCTGAGTCCATAATTTTGAAATAATCCTGTAGAGGAAGAATATGCATGGCAGAGTGTTGCAGACAATTTCACCAAGAAAAAAATTAATTTTATTCAGATTTATGGAATTATTTTAACACTTACAAGAAGTGCATAATCCTATTCTTCCCTCCCTCCCAGAATAATGGTGCTATAAAGTGGAGCCTGTTTTGGGGCTGTACTGTGTGTGCACCAGAGAATGTCCAAGGAGCTTGTAGTCAGGGGCCAGTGGTGGCAGCTGGACACACAGACACACAACAAGCACATTTACCCACTCATTCTGTTATAAACCTGGGGCCCTGGAGCCAGGAGGCTCAGCTGACCCACGGAAGAATGAGTGCTTGAGGTTTTGAAGTCTTTTGCCCTTAACAGTCATATGAGCCCCTAAGCATTTATATTCAGTTTGAGTTGTTGATTTAAAAATCTGAGGTGAAGCCAAAGTCCTTTGATTTTAATATTATTATTAATGTTCCAACTATGTTATATTTTTGTGCCTTTTAAGATTAATTCCTCAGTCAAAAGCATATACATATGCCATGAGAGTAAGAGCTAATCCTGAGACTTGAAAGAAATAAGGCTGAATTTATTAATTAATACAGCTGGAAGAGGTTTCTATTAACAGGCCTGTATACAGATCTTTAACATGCTGCTCAGATGCCTGTAGAAGGGAATGGTTATTGGAAGATTGGTCAGTGCCTGAAAGTGTATGAAAATAACATGTTTTAAATCAGCATGGTTGGGCAATGTGGGAATAGTTCTTGGCAGAATGAAAAAAAAAGGAATAGCCTAAAAATAGGCTGGGGAGCAGGGCAGGATAGAATGTAAAGTTTAGACTGTGCCTTTACATATCAGTTTGTTATTTTACCTAATTTTATACTCTTTTTTTTCTTCCTTCAATTGTTATAATGTACTGTACCTTATCTGACTAATAGTGGAAAGCAGCAGAGAGCTCTCTTCACAGGGAGAGCTCTTCATTCACTATTAAATGTTGCTGGGTTCTCTGTAGTGTTCCATAATCCCTATCCAACAGGCAGAGCCTGCAGAGGCAGGAGTCAAAACCCATCTGCAGGTAGTGCCAGGTGCTGTTTGTTCTGCAGCCCAGGAGGTTCATGTTTGCCAGATGTAACTGCTCCTCTCAGCAGCACATCCTCTATTTCTTTTTGTTTTATAGATCCTCTATTTTTCATGTTTGCTCATTGATTTAATTAAACCAATACACCAAGGGAAATTTCTGCCTTACCAAAATAATACATTTTCATCACACACTGTAGGGACTTAGAACTGGAGTTACCATAGGAATGACAGAATTAAAGATGGGGAGCACGAGACAAAGGCAGGTCAAACTTCTGTGAAATTCCATGGAATCTGTTGTTGCTATATAATTGAACTTGGTATGTGGGACCATGGGCTGCTGAATGCTGTAGCATGACAGGCTGGATCAGATTTTGGGTTGTCTAACAGCAGGAACAAAGGTGAGCATTTGTTATGGGGAATGGACACACGGAACTGTTCTGGTAAGGGGCTGAGGGATTCCCCTGTTCAGACAAAATCAGGGCCATCTTGGTTTTGAGCAAATACTGCTGCTGTCTCCTGAAAGCGTGGTCTGGATCAGAATATTGTGTTCTCTCTTACATTTCTCTAAAGCACTGGATGAACTGAATATATAGAGTTAACACCAGTTACTTGCTGTTATTATTTCAGTGATTTGAGTTTGTCAGAGTCACAGATGGTTTTTTTGGGGTTTCCACTCTACTGCTGTCTAACCCATTTTTTAAGGGAAATTCCCCTTAAAGAGAATTTTCTGTGTGTTTTCTTGGATATGAATTGGCTTCAATTTCAAACATTTCCTACAATGAATTATTTTGAGGTTTCAAAAAGAAAGTATGGGATTTTTGTTTTTCTATTCTTGCTTACGTGTTCAAAATTCAGGAACTGAATTGCTTACAATTGCTTTAGTTTGTATCAGTTATAAATACGGATACACAGCAACAGGGAAGCAGAAATGTGTATAGGATAGTGAGACCTTGCTCGCTGCTGTTCATTATTCCTTGGTTAGTGAGAGTTTAGGTGTAAAAATCATTACAATGGACATGTCTCTGCTGAGTGCAATCCAGAGTCGAACATATGAAGGACAAAGCGTATTAGAGACAGCTGTGATTAGTTCTCCAATTTCCCAGTATTAAATCAATTAAGTATTTACTGTCTCAGCTAATGAAGAGATGGGGAATGGCCATGAATGGGTGGGGAAGGGCTGGTGAGCTGTCATTTTCATGTATCCCAGTTTCTGAGGAAGTTCCTCGACAAGCACTGGGGAGTTTAATGTTCTCTAGGGAAAGTGAGCACAGAGCCCATCCCAGGAGGGATTTGGTTGATTGGCTGGGGGGTGGGCAGTGATCCCAGCTCTGGGGGTGGTTCAGCTGCAGTGGGTTATGGGGCTGTCTGGAACACCTGGAGGCTTTGCAGAGAGGCCTCTCAGCTGATTTACCAGCTGCCGTACAGGATCCTCAATGCCTGGGCTGTTTGGCTCTTGTTATTCTTCATTTGTCTCTCTGTACCACCAGCCTAGGATTGCTCTGGGGAGCCCTTTGACATCCCTGGGCCCTCTTCACTGTAAATATCAAAAGTCTTGCCCTTACCAAAGCACTCCCAGGCAGTGTTTGTTTTTGTGGGTGCTGAAACATTTTAAAAAATGCAAGTGCCAGTAGCTGTGGGAAATTGTATCGTGTTCATCTGTGTTCCTGTGGTAGAACATGTTCTGTCCTTCACAGCACAGTGAGACATGATTGTGCCTAATTCCAATTTGTATGGCATCCCCATTAATGTGTCTTTCAGCCCTCCATTAAAGGCCCTTAATGTTAATTAACCAGACTCTGCCAATAAAGTTCTATTAGCTTCCCCCTATTAATTTAATATTATAGGTGTTTAACAGATGTATTAATTAGATGTTACACTGAAGGCTATGAGCAAAATTAACACCAGGTCACTGTCCTGAAAGTTTCCGCTATGATTTATGGCTTCTACAGCTTTGTTTGTTTTTCCTTCTGACCTCTTACAGGAAACCAAGAGTTTTAATTTTAGAGAATGTTGAAAGGAGTAATGGGTGCAAGGTAGAATAATAACTTATGTCTAACAACTTTAACGTGTATTGTCCTTACTTCAGATAAAAATTCTGTTGGTATGAAATGAATATTTCCCCATATGAAATATCTGTCCCTGGCAAGAACATTGTTTTCCCCCTCTCAAGGGCAATACTTCATAGAATTGCAACAATGATTTTTATTTCTATACCAACTGCTTCTATTCCCTGATTCCAAAGGATCTGTTCTGGAACACCAGTATTGCCCACAGTGTGAGTTCATCCATTCAGGGGTGGTGAAGGTGGTTTGTGTCTGAGGGCTTGCACCAGGGAGGTGCAGCTTTCCTGTAACCTCTCCCAGCAACAGGTCTGGAAAGGAACTGGGAGCTCTGGAGGCCAGGTGACCGTTTGTGTAGCACTGGAATTGAGGTGGTGATGAGCTCTGGCTCTCTCCTGCCTTGTGTGCCCTCCAGTGCAGGTAAAACCTCTGACTGCCCTCCCAACCCGTTACTCAGTTTTGGGGTGTGACTGTGTGAGGAACAGCTGCGTTCTCTTTGAAGAAATTACCCTGGTTGGCTACAAATGCTTGAATGATGACAGCTAAAAAAAAATTCCAAGGTACAAGTCTTTCATTTGATAGTGAAATTGATGAAAAGCTCCTGAAAATTACACTTAAAGCCACCATAAAAGCACTTTTGTAACAGAAAAATGTTAAGCAATCTAAATACAGGGGCCACTTCCACCTCCCAAACACATCAAACCTGCCCAGTCAATGAGGGATTGTAACCTGAGCAGTCAAAATTGAAGTGTACAGTAAAAAATAAAAAAGAGGCTGAGGATAGACAAAGCACAATAACTCTGTGGACAGAGGTTAAATATTCATAAAGCAATTCTGTAGATAATTGAAATCCAAGACTGAATGAGGGTCACTTCCATGTGTGAATTTCTACCTTCAAGTGCTTCCCTCTGGTGGGCTGTGCTGTGCTCCCTGCACTGTGCCATGACAATGTGCATTTATTGACACAGATCCCTGATTTAGCCTGAAAGCAGCAGGGTGTGAGCGGGGACACGCCTGGTGTGTTACATTATACATTGTTACACATACACATTCACATGGGTTACACTGTACACACACCTGGCATCTGCAACAGTATCACCCCAGGCAGGGAGGTACTCAAGGTAAAACCCACCAGCTGAAACAAGTTATTGACGTGCCTGGCCCAGGCACAATGAGGATACAGAGCAGTTGTCAGCACCTGCAGTCTCACTGCAAGCATGTAACAGGCTGCTAAGGGCCAATTTACACAGAAGGTAACAATAACACTTATTACAAAGTTACTAAATTTAATTTTCACTGTACAAATTTACAATTATAAGCTGAAACAGAAGTTAGGTAGTTAATATTAATCGTATAACTTTAATAAAAGCCAGAATATTATATACAAATAAAAAACCCAGACACAACCAATTTTAACAGCCAATGAGACTCCTTAAAGACAGCAGATACTGCTCATCCTTCAGTAAAAAGAAATGCTTTATAAATATCTCACATGGCTGTTGCTTCTTCCATCTGCCAGAAAACCTGCTCTTTGAACTGCAGGGAAACAGCAGACATTTCTGTGAATGCTTCTGACTTCCCTGGAATCACAGGTCAATGGTTCCTTTCAACTTGAATTTTTTTGCAGATCGCTCACTTGCTCTGAGCAGGAACTTGCTTCCGTAGATGTAGGAGATGAATCCATCAAGCTCCAAGCTAAACACGTTGTTAAGTTTGGGAACAACTGAAATGCAAAAGGACAAACTGAACAAAGTGCACTAATGTAAGTCCCTGTTATGGAAATGTACTGACACACCAGGGGATGTTTATACATCTGTAGATTTGATCTTTGACACATTTCAAGGTTTTTATACTTTATCAAGAGAAGAAAAATAACCCAAGCCTCCACATTTAACTGGAATTACCAAAGTTAGTCCTCGTGCAGGAGCATACAGTTAAGTGGTGCACTTTTCAAAAACTGCTCATCTCTAATGAGATGTGTTTGTGGTAAGATACTGGGCTGTTGAGTGATGATTTCTGCCACTCTATGCAAAGAGCCAAAAGCACTGATATAAACCAATCCACTCAGAGGCTCAAAATGAAGAGTGTCCTCAAGAATTTTTTTATGATTCAAGTTGTGAAAAGAACTGAAAAAGAATGCCTCACATACCTTTTAATTCGTCCTCTTTAGTGATAATTTTGAAGACGTGTTTAAATTCCTGTAGAATGATTCCTGTTATCCCAACATAAGAGGGGCACTTTGATTTTGTAACTGAAAGAACAGAAGTATGGATTAGAAAATTTCAGATGCACTTTACGTGCAGTTAACCTTTGCAACCAACAACATGATTTTCAAGAACAGTTGTAAAGTAATTAGCATTTTAAGGAGAAAAATGTGATCTTAACTATGTGATTCTATAGTTAATGACACTGAAAGGAATTTAAAAATAAGCACCTGAACTACAGGAGCATCTACTGAATTTCAGATGATGTTCTACAAGCAAACAAACAGAATACCTGTAACAATGGCTCCGTGGAGATCAGCTTTGAGCAGCTTGCCCTGAATCATATGGGGTTGCCTTGAAGAAGAGAACAGGATCAAAGAGGAGGGAAAAAATCATATGAACTGTCACATTTATAAAATGTGACCAGGACTATTATAATCAAGATAATTCTGTGATTCTGTGAAATAGTACAAATATGCTTATCAGTTAACCAGAGTGTTTCAACCTCAATAAACTCAATGAAACTGGAAATATCTGTATGAAACCCAGACTAAAATTAAAATATCTCAACATACGCATCGGGTTTGAGTCCATGGCACAGGTCTCTGATGTACTGCTTCCAGAGCTCGTGGAGTGGCAGGAAGATGGCATATCTGCAGTAAAAAAAGATAAATTAAAAGTATTATACTTTTGTATAACTTTAGTTATTAAAAAAGTCCATTATTGATTACTGAAGTAGTCTGTATTTCCACAGAGTTGACTGACATTTTTAAGTTACACAACCTTGAGCTACCCTGCAAGGTAACCCACTCCAAACAGCTGGTTTATTTTATAAAACAAGCACAAAGCACGCTCCTCTCTACCAAGCCAAAACGGTGATGTGTTTTAGAGCACCAGGCTAAGACTGAAGAGATTTCTCCCTTTTCCCCCACTGTTTTATCTCCCTGCTTACTCTGTTAGCAAAGCATAATAAATTCAAGGAACCTCATGCAGAATTTTGACTCTCTGGTCACAGACAGTCCAACTTTACAAACTGAAACCAGAGGGGATTGTGTCTGGGTTTGATTTTTTGTCATATTTAGGTACCCAAAATGAACTCAACAGAAATGAACCTTTCACCTATGCAGACAAGAGAACTCCATTCTCATGCTGAAATGCCCCAAGTATGTTTCACATTGACTTTACACACTGGAGACTTCCTATCCACAAGCACGTGCTGCTGCTTTTACACACTTTTGATATAGTTCCACTTTACTACACAAAGAAAGCATTTAAAGTCTTACCTTTGCTGCTCAGGTTCAATTTCAAACAGGCGCAGCTCTCGCCTCTGCTTGGCAGTAAAACCTTTTGTCTTCTTCCTCTTTTGCTTGGTCTTTTTCTTTTGATAATGCTCCAGAACGACAGCTTTCCGAGTTAACATCTCCTGGATAGCTTCATCCTTCATTTTGGGCATGCTGCGCTTCAGGAAGCCATGCACAAATGTCTTGGCTTTTTCTGAGTCCTGGGGCTAAAGACATGTGAAAGGACACTTTAAAATAGTACCTGTTAATTAAATTAGAACTCGCTGCTGACCAGTGGTTTCATCCAGTCGGCAAAATCTCCGTGGGAATGGGAGATCTTCCCGTCAGTGCCAGTGGAGGGAGATGTTTCCATGCCAAGCCCCTGCGTGCAGTGCCGAGCGCGGGCACACCGCGGCCCTCGCACCCGCCCGCTCTGGGACTCACGCTTTGGAGGAAAAGCCCTTCCTTTGCACTGCGTTTTAAACGGCGAGTTCCGAGCGGGGTATACAGGGGAAACTCAACCCAGCCCCTGCCCGTCGGTGCCTAACGGGGTTCAGCAGACCGTGTAGGAGTGGGAATCGCCAGGTGACCCCCGGCATGGCGTTCTGGGGCTGGTCGGTACCTGCAGGCGCAGCTCCCCGCTCTCCTCGGGCGCCAGCCGGCGGTACAGCTGTCCTGCAAGGCACGGCGGCGCGGGGGTCGGCCGGGGCGGCTCACCCTCATCCCTCACCCACATCCCTCGACCCGTATCGCCCTCCCCCATCCCTCACCTTCCACCGCCCATCCCGCATCCTCACCCTCCACCCATTCCTTAACCTCCATCGCCCACCGGCGCCCGCCCTTCATCGCTCTTCCCTCACCTCCATCCCTCACCCTCCGCCGCTCTCCCCTCATCCCTCGCCCTGCCTCTCCCCGTCCCTCACTCTTCTCTCTCTCTCTCCCCTGTCCCCTCACCCTCCATGGTGTCGCGGTGTTGCCGGCGCAGCCTGATGACGTGTCAGGCGCGCAGGCGCACAGCGGCGCTCCCAGGCGTGGCCACAAGGCGGCGCCGCCGGCCGCGGGGGGTGGGGTGTCCTGAGGGGCGCTGTTGTGATAATTGGCTGTTTACTGCTCCTGTACTAATAAATTCTCTGAACTGGGAGACACTGAGCAACAGATATTTCATTTACTATCATGGGGGAGTTTCTTATGCCTTCTGTAAGATAGGCCACCTCATTTTCTGTGGTCATCCACCACGTTTGAGTATGGTCACGGATACGCGGAGCACACAAGGCTGCGTGTCAAGTGTTCTCCCTATGGGAACAGTGGAGTCATGTCAGTGTTCATCCTATAGGAACAGCGGAGTCATGTCAGTGTTCATCCTATAGGAACAGCGGAGTCATGTCAGTGTTCATCCTATAGGAACAGCGGAGTCATGTCAGTGTTCATCCTATAGGAACAGCGGAGTCATGTCAGTGTTCATCCTATAGGAACAGCGGAGTCATGTCAGTGTTCATCCTATAGGAACAGCGGAGTCATGTCAGTGTTCATCCTATAGGAACAGCGGAGTCATGTCAGTGTTCATCCTATAGGAACAGCGGAGTCATGTCAGTGTTCATCCTATAGGAACAGCGGAGTCATGTCAGTGTTCATCCTATAGGAACAGCGGAGTCATGTCAGTGTTCATCCTATAGGAACAGCGGAGTCATGTCAGTGTTCATCCTATAGGAACAGCGGAGTCATGTCAGTGTTCATCCTATAGGAACAGCGGAGTCATGTCAGTGTTCATCCTATAGGAACAGCGGAGTCATGTCAGTGTTCATCCTATAGGAACAGCGGAGTCATGTCAGTGTTCATCCTATAGGAACAGCGGAGTCATGTCAGTGTTCATCCTATAGGAACAGCGGAGTCATGTCAGTGTTCATCCTATAGGAACAGCGGAGTCATGTCAGTGTTCATCCTATAGGAACAGTGGAGTCATGTCAGTGTTCATCCTATAGGAACAGCGGAGGCATGTCAGTGTTCTTCCTATAGGGACAGCCCAGTCTGGACACTCGTCATGGGCAGCCTGGCAGTGTCAGTCCTCACTGCTCTCATCCTGCAGTCACTCCTGCCACAGATGATGGGATGTACATTCCCACCTTTCTTTCCTGCAGTCTCCTCACCGCGCACTTCTGTTGCCTCATTTGTGCTGGGGATTTCCCACCCCACCCCCGAGATTTCCCAGTGTGGTGCTGGAGCCAGCTCCGAGGCCATGGCAGGCACAGGTTCTCTCTGTCCTTACTAAAGTTCCTCCCATCCCAATTCTCCTGGTAGGAGAGAGAAGTTCTTTCCTAGTCCCATCCTGTCCTACAAGGCTCTCCAGCCACAGCCTGGCTGCTGCTGCAGGCAGTGTTGGGCTCTGTTCTCAGTGGTTAACAGTGTGTCAGAACTGCACACCCAGCAACAGGAGATCTTTGGTTAAAATCGGCCCTCAATGTTTCTAGCAATCATGGTCAAAACAGGAAGATGCCACTTGCTGTGAGATTTACATGCTCTGACACATCAGGGTCTCTTTCCTCCTGGGATGGGACAAAGTCCTGCTCACTTACAACACACAAGTGTCTTGAAACCAGAGTGGCCAATTCCTTTTCCTGCCAGCCCAGTCCCAGCTCCTGCAGTCCTCTGCTCAGGCATGATTTTTCTCCAAATACAGAAAAGATTCCCACATTCTTGTCACATGGTGATATTGGCTTAGCAGATAATTCAGCACTGCTCAATAAAGGATATTTGGGGAGGGAGTTACGGAGGCAGGGCGTAGGAGACATGATGATTTTGTGGAGTTCTGCTCTGGGGCAGCACAAAGGTACTGAAATGATCCCTAACAGGGAATGAAATAGTAGATCTCCCTGGATGTGTGCAAAGGAGAAAGGGCCAGTCTCTGCAGAGCATTAAGCAGGAACAGCAGCTGGTTTGTATCCCAGACCTCCTGGCAGTTAAGTACGTTACCACAGCAAGTGGATCTCTTGGTTTTACAAGGCGTGGACTCCTTGAGTTGTCATTGCTACTATGAGAAGATCAATTTTCATGAATGGAGTACCAGGATAAGCGCTATGAGTCTTCAGGGCCATATGAGTGCTCCTTCACTGGATTTATGCTGCAATTCTTAGGGCACTTCAGGGATTAATAGTCAAATCAGTGTTGGCGGTGCTGGTGTTGTAAATCCAATGATCCAGGCTAAACTGGTGCCTGGGGAAACCAGTCTCTTCCAACAGCTCTACATCTTCATTTCCCAATTTATCTTCAGATATAATGTCTGAGGGAGCGAGCTCAGTGCATCAGTGTGTGTCCCAGCAAGAAGGCTCTGCATCAGGAGTCGGGACACATCAAATAAACATGAAAAAGAATAGGTGAAGAAACTGAGAAACCACAGAATAGGCAAAGGCAGTCTGTAGATAAGAAAAAGAAGGCTCAGAGAAATGAGGAAAGATGGGTAAAATGTGAATGTAAAGTGATGTGGAAATATGCCAGCAAATATCTGTAATGCATGTTTTGAGATGTGCAGCACCCATAGTGTCTTAGAATTTTGAAGCTTTTTATGTCAAGTAAATATCACCATGGAATAGGTTTCTAGTGATTAAATTCCCTGATATATATTATTAATACCATGTTATAGGTGCCAACATTGGTGTTTCTTATCCAGTTAAATCTCTATGGCTTTATTTATTGCTTTCCAAAAATGAGCAATACACTCATGCCTATGCAAACCCCTTTCGTGGATACAATCTAGCTGTGTGCCTTAGGGGAGGATATTGCTGTACCTCTTGGAGCTGTGGAACTGCAGGGATGGGCAAAAACCCATGTGCAGGCCAGGCTGGGGAACAGCAGTGTCTTGGGGGAACTATGTGGCTGTGGAGCAATTACAGAAGGAGCTGTATTGTGACAGTCACAGAAAGCTAAAACTTGAGATGTGAAGTGAGCAAAGACGGTATAATTAAAGATGTTTGTGTAACACAAGAACAGCAGATCAGGAATCTTTTTAAAAAGGAGTAATTATGAACTGAAGCGAGAGATGAGCATGAAGTTAACTGGTGTGTGCAAAAAGTCACTGGGCTGTAATCACTGTTATACTTTTGCTGACAGTGATGCAGGAAATAAATACTGTAATTCTCTAGAAGGACTGTCTCAGCAAGCATTCGAGCTCTCAAGATCAATAAAGTTTATTCCTCTTGGCCAAATTGTATTAGCAGCTGAATTTGGTCCCCAGGGACATCTGTACTGGTGAAAATAATTTCCATCTAAAGCCCTCTGATCTGATTTCCTCTATCCAGATAATACAATCCCCACCCCCTTCCCATGGCTGTGCTGAAGCAGCGTCCATCCAGTCCGTGTCAGCCCTGCCACCATCCCACCAACTCCTGCCTGCACCCAGCCTCGGCACCCTGCTCCTGACATCTCCTCTGGGCCTGGGGGTGCTCCATGCAGGCAGTTTTAGGGCCAGTGGCTGAAGATACCAAACACAGCTGTCCCCTCCCAGCACTGGCTGTGCAGCCAGGACCTTTCCAGGGAGTCAGTACTCAGTGACATCTCGTGTCACTGTAGGTATACCAGAGGAAGGTTTGCAATATTTGTGTGTGTAAGCCCAAACTCTTGCGTTAGGGGCTTGGTTGGCTGATTTCAGATTGCTGTGGCTGACTGATGAGCAGCATCTTTTGAAGTACCAGGTATCCCTCAAATGTTTCTTTTCCATATATTTTTCCATTAATTTTTCTGCTTTATCAGCTTGCCCTTAACTCATGGCTTGTCATCGTGTTCTGCCCCCGCCCCAGGGTGACAAACTGTCCTTCCCAGCTGAAGGGTCATTATTTCCTTGCAGTCCTGGCTCCTTCTCATCTCGAATCGCAGCTGCTGCTCCAGGGCACAGACAAAAGACTGGCTTGTCTGTGCCTGACAGAAACATGAAAGCGCTGGGAAGCAGAGTCCAAATAGATCTCAGTGGCACAGAAGTCAGAAGCAAATAATAATCCAAAAATGTTCTCAGAAAATCCCGGTGATTTAATAGCTGGGTTTTAAAAAACAAACTGAAACAAGGCAGGTTTTTGGCAGGCTGTGCCCTGTCCCCACAGTTGCTCACACTAGAGGGCAGCCCGAGACTGTCTGTACAGTGCTTTTGGAATTCAGCTCACTGTCAAAGTAAAAAGTAAATTAAGAACGTTTACAAATTGTGTCCTCTTATGGAAGAAATGTGCCTGTTTTCAGCTTGGTTTAGCATACAGAACTGCATTTCCTCTCCATAGCAACCCTTTCTGCATCACAGTGTCAGTGAAAAGGGAATTGTGAAGGAATTCAATTTCACCACAAGTTAAGGAGGCCGCTTTTTAAACACCAATAAATTCTTGTATCAAAATAAAAAGCTATATCCGTGTGGGCAACCCTAGAACACCTGGAGATAACTACTGCAAAATACAAGTAGCCAGCCTTGATGCACAGAGAAGCACTAAAACAGCAACACTTGCTTCCCAAAGCAGTAAGGAGCAGTCAGAAAAGCTGAGGCTTTGGCAGCTGACGTTTGGTTTCCCTGCATGCTGGGATCACGTATGATCCAAACACATGTCAGCGTGACAGGCACCACTTCTGCTCCTGAACAGCTTGTATTTACTAATTAATACCAGCATTCAGCATTCATGTATTATTCCATGACAGTCTGTCTCACAGTCATTACTTTTGTTATGCTTTGAGTCTCATTTAGAACTTGTTGAATATTCTATTTTAAAACTTAATTAACATTGGCTCATGTGTGATAGAGGGGTATGATGTAAAAATGAGTATTAAGAATAGTAAGTTAGAAAGTAATAATAGTCACTGGAGTTACAGCAGATTGACTAGTTTAATGTGTTTCATTCGGTTTTGGTTAAACTACATAAAATTAACATAATTCAATAAAATTTGAAAACAATACAGCTGTATTGAAAACAAAAGATTTATGTTAAAATAATTTATGTTTCCCTGAAGCATCTTTTGCTGTGTTTCCCAGCAGGTGCTCGGGACAGAGGCGGGGGGGCTCTGGCTGGGACCGTGGGCACTGCCCCTGACACCCCGGCCCAGGAGGGAGCAGGAGGCTCCAGCCAGGCTGGACAGTGCTCGGGAGGGAGCAGGAGGCTCCAGACACGCTGGGCAGTGCTCGGGAGGGAGCAGGAGGCTCCAGCCACGTCGGGCAGTGGTCGGGAGGGAGCAGAAGGCTCCAGCCAGGCTGGGCAGTGCTCGGGACGGAGCAGGGGGCTCCAGCCACGCTGGACAGTGCTCGGGACGGAGCAGAAGGCTCCAGCCACGCCGGGCAGGGTCCGCAGCACAGCCCCCTCCTGCCCAGCTCCCAGCTCCCAGCCAGCAGCCTCTTCCTGCCGAACAGCCACCGTGCCTGGAGTTACAACTGCTGTGAAATCCCAGGGAAGCTGAGAAGGTTCATTAACTGAACGGATAGGATTTTCTCATTTTTCCTCTATAATGAGGCATCCTTCTCAAAGCATCACTCTCAGCAAAGCCCTGTTCCTGCCAGGCTCTCTGGAAGCAGCGTGCTGAAGCTGTCAGGAGTGAGCCATTCCTTTTAGCACAGCAAGGCTGCTTGTGCACCTCCAGAGGATGCAGTTGCTGAATACACACTGGATGGGCTCCTCTGCAGTACCCAGGTCCTGCTGGTTTGGATGTGTCTGTCACAACACACCAGCTCACGAGGGCCCTGCCCAGGGGACCTGCGTGTCTCAGGTAGAGTGACCCAGAGAAAAACGAGTGGGAGCCCTTTGTCTCTTGAAACTGGGCTGGATGAGCCCCGTTGGCACAGTCAGCACCTGAAGTGGCAGTGTCCTGAGCTGCTGCCTGAGGCAGTCTGAGGGGAGAGCTGCAATTCCCAGCTGATATGGAGTGCTGCATACTCACACAAGGTGCTGCTAACCCTGCATTTTGCTGCCTGGGACCATGTTGGTAATGCATGGAGGCAGCGTTGGTTTCCTAATGTTCCTGGTTATCTACATTGTTGTTTTATCAGCCAATTACAGAGGCATCAGTGGCTGTATAAAGTGTGACCCAAACCATCAAGGGAAATTCAGCTAAATCCCCCTCACTGGATGCAGTGGAAGGCACTGAGCTGTGCTCAGGACTCTTGAAGTTTTCATCCATGGGAGTGTGAAAAGCAGTCACAGCATCTGAGGGCTTTGCCCACTGCAGGCAGGGTCCTTATGAGCAGTGGTCAGCTCCTTGCACAGAGCTGGCGATGAGGCTTTCAGCTCCTGTCTCTAATCCCATTTCTTCAGGACTGCCGGAGTGTGGTGGGGCAGTGAGGGGGTTAACACTGCAGCAGTCCTTTGATAATTGAAAAAGTAAAAAGCCCATCCAAAGCTAACCAAAACAACCCCCTGTTTGAGGTCAGTGCTCTAGTAGGTGCCTTTTAAAGAAACAATAACCTGGTGCAATAGAAAATACTCTGTCCCTCTCTTCAGTAGAAATCTGATAAACCACAGAGACAGGCAGGTGTCCAAGGAGATAAAAGTAATAAATGTGGCTGCAGTTCGGGAGTGAGTTAGCTTGTCAAGCTGGTAATTAAATGAAAGCCCTCTCAGGAAATGCTGGAAGCTAATAGATACACATGGAGACGCCAATTCATTTGCCTCAGCAATATATGTTAATTTTAGCATGGGATTAATTTATACATTTTTCAGTGGGACGAAATGGCAAGGATGGGAGGGGGAGAGCTTTCATCCTGCCAGTGGTAGAGACTATTAAGCACTTTATACTTGTTAAAAACAGAACAGTGTATGAAAATGGGAGAGAGAAAATGTTTAATTCAAGTACATTCTCTAAACAGAATTAACTAATCACAGTCTTATATCTGACCCAAAGCACTCTTGCAGACAGCTGCCAGGGGCTCCTCGGCTTTGCCACAGCTCAGTAAGTACAGAGCCCTAGTTAGCAGGTAGCTCAAGTCACTCTGTGTTGGTGTGCTTTAAAGGATTTCTGAGTTACAGAGTGTGAAATGAGGAGTGCTGCAGGGGTGGGTCCTGCTACAGGAAGAACAGCGGTTATTTGGGACTACAGCAAGCTCAAGGATTGATGCTCTGGCAAGTGTACAGAGGAGCTGCAGGAAAGGACAGATTTGTGTGTAAAAGCACACTGGTAATCACTGAGAAAGCTGGTATTCACCAAGGGAGCTGGTAATCACCGAGAGCTGGTACTCTTCAGCAGAGCTGGTAGAAACCACAGAGCTGTGTGTGCCATTCAGGCTTGGGGCAGTGAACAAGCCACTGCTCAGGACCCCGTCAGCTTCAGCCATGGGGCACACACTGACCACAGAGCTGCCCAGCTCCTTCTGGTTTGTGGCTGTCCTGTTCTGGAAGAAAGCTGAGGCTAGGCAGACACTGAAGTAGGGGAGATGTTCTCCAGTGGCAGAGGGCAGTGAGGGGGCTGTGACCCCGCTGTGCCCTCAGGAGGTGGGTGTTTGTGGGTTACTGTCCCTCTTGGAGGTCATTTTTGAGCCTTGCATCACTTCAGTGCTGTTTGTGCTCTCCTGTGCCATCCTGCAGCTCTCAGGTGCACAGCTGAGGACAGACAGGAGCTCCCAGTGCACGCTCAGGCCCGTGGTGGGTCTGGAGCTGCCGGTGCCTGTGGTGGTGTCTGCCAGGACCCTCTGCTCTGGCAGCACCAGGTGCTGCTGGGGACACGAAATGGGGCCCTGATTTACACATCTGAGTGTGGCATTAAGAGCTTGACTATGAGTATCTCAGTGCTGAAACACACACTGCAGCACAGCAGGCTTCTTTCTAAAAAAAGCCCTCAGATCTGTAAAATTATCAGCATTGAGGCAGCAGAAGCAAAGCAGATTTTCCTTTATTTTCTTCTGCCTTAGAGGAGGAATACTCACTTGCCCTTCAGTATGATTACAGCCCATTTACCAACACTTCTTTTTTTTGAATTTCAGACCTACATTTTGGAACAGTCACAAGGAAGATGTGTTTCTTTTCAGAGCCTGGAGCAGCCAGCGCAAGGGTAAAGTTTATTTAAGAAAAAGAAAAGTTCCAGCTGAATACGTATTGTGAAATTACAGTATTATTTAAAGCAAAATACAAATGGTTGTGGGTCAGGGAAGAAAGATGTCATCTGCTGCAAAGTGCATCTAACAACAGTCTTCAAATTTTAAAGGGTTTTTTTATAGGATTTTTTTTTCTTTGTGTAATTATGCAAAATAATAGAACTAAAAAAATGTACTAGATGCTGAAAGCAAAGTCAAGGCTTGCTCAGGGATTGCAAGTAGAGGTATTATGAGTGGAGTCTCAAATGCTCATTTCAGAGTTATGGGCTCTGTCTTTCCAGGATGGAGGTCTGTGTCCTTCCTGCCCACACACAAGTCCCCTAAGGGATGTCCTCCCTGCATGGCTGGCCAGGGCAGGACCCTGGGGGACACCACGAGGGCTGGCCCTGGCTGCACACTCCTTGCTTAACAGCCATTGCCCTGATGCCACAGAAATCACCTCTGTCCTTTTTGTTCTGGACTGCAGCTGTTGAAATCCACACTCTTCATGAGAAGGAGAGTTGTTACCCACTTTTGATAATGGTACTTTTAGTTGGCTCTTGCCACTCTTGCTACCCAGCCTGGCTGCTGTGTTTCCTCCCAGGCACTGCTGTAGTGTCCTTCTGCCCCTGCTCCAAGGGCTCTGTCTTTCCATAACACTGGGAGGTGAGCTGGGAACAAACCCAGGAGTATCCCGGAGGTCCTACCAGCATCAGCCCTGTGTGTTTGCCTGTGTGAGCTGTGGCAATGACACATGGAGCAGTCAGGAGAGCTCATGTCATTACAGGAGGGGCTCCTGTGCCGAAGAGATCATCTTAATGAAACTCTCCCTGTCCCCTGAGGACTGAGTGACAGCGATTTTAAGGGACTGTGGGGCATGCTTTAATGTGTCTTTGTCTTGACACTACTGAATTGTACTGAGCCCTTCCATAACCCTGGCATTTAAACACAGATGTTGTGTGTTGTGTGCTATTCTCTTCTCATGAATTGAAAAAAAAAAAAAAAGGTAAAAATAATAATTTTCCCCATTGTCATGCATGTAAAACTCCCAAACTTCCCTGGCTGAGACATTTCTGGTGCTCACACAGGTATACAGAGTCAGTTCTGGAGGTAGAAGATGGGGATGTTCCAGCTGCCAGCGCAGATACATTCCCTGCAGCTCAGATTCTGCTCTCGCTGGGAAGCACCAAGACATTCCCCATCTTTGGCCAGAGGTGATGGCTGAGCAGAGCAGCTGGAGCCCTCCTTGTCCCCGAGTGTCAGAGAAGGCGTTTCTGGAGCCCGGCCCCTCTCCAGGTGGGGCACAACAGCTCCGCTCCCAGGTCCTGCTGCTGCCCGCTCCTGGTGTGCTTTAAAACCAGCTGAGCCTCCCACATGGCAGCGTGATTTACTAAACCACTAAGATATTGGGTCAGCCTTGTAAATCATTTTAATTATTTCACTAAACAGGTTGTGGAAATAGATCAATAGAAAATATGGCATTTAGGCTTACAGTGCTGTGCATTCATTATGGGAAAGGAATTATATTAACTGATTTAGGAGCTAATAATAACTGAAAATAACAATTTAATGGAAGCCTTCCAATCCTGCACTTTCAAAGCAGGATACAGCTATGTGTGTTCTACTCATTTTAATCTCAGTCAAGTATACAGAGCAATCTTTTGGCTCTCAGAGAAATGTCAGTCAAGTACAAGTACTTGCAGACTTTCAGCATCCCATAAATTACATTATAATAAAACCAAAACAAAGAAACTGTCAACAACCATTTTTACATACTGGCAGGGTCACACGAACTAGACACATGAAAAATAAGAAAATATATTGCAATCTAACAAAGTGAAAGAGTTGCACAGCAGGGGCTATTTTCCTCTTGCAGTTGGTATTTCTGTGAGACCGTAGTTTGTGCTGCAGAGCTTGAAGGACACTTCTCTCTCTAAGATATTGGGGTTTTATCTCAAACATCTTCATAGTAAATATATGCTATATTTCTGGGAATATACACTATATATGTGATTTCTATATGCAAGGAGACAGGGAGGAAAGCAAACCAGAAACACCTAATCTCACCTGTGCAGCAAAAGCCAGGTCTCAGCATTCAGTAGCTGGGGTCAGCATTGCTCTGTTACAATTATTTCACTGTGGCTGAACTTAATTTGGTATGCTGTGTCCTGGTTTTCTTAATGCATGCATGGCAGTCACCTGTGCTGTTAAAATATTTCCTGCTGAAATAAGCTGTACATTGTGATTCTTTAGAGCCTTATTGGCCATCGAGTGACTGCTGGAGCCAGCAGCGGGACTGTGGGCAGAGTTGGAGCTGCGATCAGATAGTGCCCGTGTGTCAGGCTGGTTGGGAAGCCTGCAGCCCCCTGATAGCTGTTGTCACACCAGCTATCTCCGCTCTGCTTCGCAGCCACAGTTAAGCTTTCCTTTAAGCCCTCAGGCTAGATAGTTTCGGAATTATGCACTTCATCACACCCCAATTAGCTAGGGATGCATGACAAAACCCGTTATCAGTGCGTTTAGGTGGGAAAACACCTTATTTTGCTTCTTGGTTCAGCACGTGAAGAAAAAAACCACACACCCTTTTTCTCCACCGAGAAAAGCTTGTTTTAGAGCAGAGTGAAACTTCGAGCTGTGTCAAATCATGCTGTTCCTGCTTATTTACCTGTGCCCTTGAGCTCCATCCGGCTGTTTTGGGAATACTAAGTGTTGCTAAAATAAAAATAAATGGCTTCAGCGTGACGGCAGAACTTGCTGAGCACATTGGCCGTGCAGCAGGTGAGCCCCCAGAGCAGGTGGGATTGTTTGCCCGGGTGAATGGTCCCCAAGGCTCCCCACACCGCTGAGCCCCCTCACCCCTCTGCAGTGGTGTAAACAACAAACTGGACGGATGTTTGTCCCAAGCCCAGTAAATGCCAGCAGCAACAGATGAGCACTGAATGAAGGGAAACGTGCTGGGTGAACACATGGCATTTTCATGGCCCTGAACCTGAGCAGGGCTTTCTGTGGTGCTGCTGTGCTCCAAAGAAGCTGCTGTGGCAAGGTTTGAATTACCCGGGGTAATGAGCCTAAACTGGGTTGACTTTTCCGTACACATTGACAGGCAAGTTGACAAACAACTCTCTGAACCCAGCAAAGCTCCTTGCATTTGCTTTTGAGATGGTTTTCTTTAGTGAAATGCTTTAGTCTAGCACAGGTAGTGTAAGACCTCTCTGGTCATTAAATAATTAACTCAGGTTCATAAAGGGAGATTATGTTCTTAAAAAAATATTGCAAAAAATTCAACTACTTGCATTTGACCCTGTGGCAAGCTGGATTTAGTTCTTTTTATTCAGTCTTGTTATTAGTCATGTTACAGCTCCCACTGCTCCCACTGTGGCAGGAGCAGCGTGTGGTTGCTGACTGCTCTGTGCTGGGGCTGGAGCCCTCGCCCTGCAGGCAGAGCCCACCTTCTGTTCCCTCCCTAGTGCTGGGGAACTGCAAGGTGGCCACACACAGATTCCTCCAGGATTGAAGCACTAATAGCCACTCAGTTTTGTTCTTCCTGTCTTGTCAAACCCTGCTTGCTTCTCTGGAGGCTGAAATGCCAGGGTTATTAATTATTAAAGGATGTCATAACGAGTCTGGCTTCGTGGTTCTTGGCTAGCTTGGGTGCAAAGTCATTATCAGTGACTTAACCATAAACAGAGGTTCATTCTTACCAGGATTGCAATTAGCACCTTGCTGTGCATTTAACTAACTTGAGACTTTCATACCACTACAATATAAAAGTTGAAATTATATCCAGGCACTCTGTAAATGGATTACACTATTATCATTATTTGTAGCACTGAATGATGGTACTTTTACTGTCTTGCACTGAATTAGCATAAATGAATAACAAACACGAGTGTTTTTTGTAAAGACCATAAAGTAACTGATGTTTCCCTAATCAAACTGTAAATTTTCACTGTCTCATTTGATTTTCTTACCTTTAGCTTCTCTTGTGCACTTTCTCAAGTGCTGCATTCCCCTCAGGGTACCAGGTACCACTGACAGATGTGGTTCAGCCTAGATCACCACTCAGTACAGTTATTCCTTGGCCTGACTGGGATTTAGATGTGCACACTGTGTCTTTGTCTGAAGGTTTATCAACATTCCCAGGCAAGTGCAGCTCTGGAGCTCTCACACTGCTTGGCTCAGTCAGAGTGAGACACACTGGGTAGGCATTGCTGGCTTCCCAGGGCACTGTAAATTCAGAATAGCACTGGGGGTGTTTCAGCAGCATCCTAATGCCTGCCACAGACACAGGATTACTTTATCTAGGGAAAAAAGTTTTTTAAATCTTGAGGCACTTGAGGGTCTCTTCAGGAAGCAATGGGGAGGCTTTTCCTTGTGCTCCCACTGTCCCTGCCTGCTCAGGGCAGCAGGAGCAGCAGTGGCTGTCCTGCCAGACCAGAGTGTGAGGCTGAGACACCGGGCAGGAGCTTCCCTGAGCTGCACTGGCCATGGCTCTGGCAGCTTGGTAACACAGCCCCTGCCATCCTGCTTTCAGGGCTTTGCAGGGGAATCCCAGAAAAGAAAGAACAATTAAAATCCTCACCACCATGCTGGTGATGTTCCATAGGCTCCAGAGAACTGATTCTAGAGCACAGACTGACCCCCAGCCCAGGGCTACCTGATGCCAGGGGAGGGCACCTTAATTCCCAAGGGGGGGATTTAATTCTCAGATCCTTGGCTGAGATCTGGCCAAGCTGCTCCTCTCTGGGTCACAGCCACCACCACATTGCTCTCCTGAGGGAAGGATGAGGCAAAGCCAAGAGGGTGTCAGAGTCCTGGCAGTGACCTTCCTCACACCCAGCCTAGAGCACAGACACTCTCCCTGTGGGGCTGGTGACACATCTGTAAAACTGCACAGACAGTTGGGTAATGACATACTGACAGGTATCCATCATTTGGATCAACTCTGACAACTCTGGAAGCACTGAAATGTAACAGTCCAGAACAGTAAGTAAATAAATTACAGCATAGGCACTAAAAAGAGGTTCTGCCATGGGAATTTAGAGCTAAATCCATGTTTAACATAGACTGTTAATACAGATGGACTCTGTCAAAAAACAAAAAAAGAAATTAAAACCTATTATGAAAACACAACACTTGGAAATCAGAAATATGCTAATTTTTGTCAAACAGTTGACTTTGACTACCAGCCTAAATATCAACACCTGCCTAGGTACTGTGTTGATCACCCTAAAACCCAAAATGAGTCACAATACTAACTGGATTGTCAGAGCAACTTCAAAGCCTTAAAAATATTTAGTAATGAAGAATTCCTATTTTAGTTCATTAAAAGAAATCAATTACTTCAGATTTCCAAGCAAAATTATAAGAAAATCAAAAAGTAAGAGCCCATTTTTGTGGTTATCTGTTTTTTCATCCTGTATAATACTCCTAAAGATTTAACCTGTTGCTTCCTATTTCAAGGATAATACTAACACAGATCTTTGATGAATGAAAGTTTTTGAAAGATCTGCTCATGGAATAGAAAAAAAAGTAACACCCCCTTTCCCATCTCCCCCAGAGTAAATCCCAAAAATTTCCTGTTAGGAAAGTATAATCTTCAATTGAACTGTAAACATTTTTGAATTATCTGTTAAGATCTTGGTAATTTAGTTTTTATTACCCTAGAGATGATTTTCCATATGAGATTTAAGAAACAGTTCAATAATAACAGGAAAGGAAATCCATACGCAACGAATAGGGAAATCCATTAACTAACTCTACATCACAGTCCTCCTTGATTCAACTCTTAAAGTAACTGTGTTTTACTTGGAATGTCCATAATTGCTATAATTAGAAGGCAGGCAGTCACCAGAGGAGAAATAGGAGATCTCAATCCACTCACTGGCATTAGCACGGATCCTCAAAAAAAGCCACCTTCTCTGTGCTAAATTTTGGATTGTCGTTGTTATAGATCTGAAGCACATATTTTTCCCTGGCTGGCTTCATTTATAGTATTATCTCATCAGAGGGTGCTGGGTTTTATAAACATGGTCTAAACTCAGCAACAATCCCACATCCTGCCCTTCCTCCCTGCTCCCCATCCCTGTCGCACACAGCTGCTGCAGTGCAGGGGCAGGACAGGCTGAGGCAGGGATTCCTTATAGCCTGCCTTGCTCGGGTGCTTCAAGCCTTCATCTTGTTCCCGTTGTTTCAAGACCTGTTAATTTTCCTGTGGAATGATTCTAGCAGCTCCTGCATGAACAAAACCCAAACCTGGTCCCCGTGTGCCCACAGCAAAGCCCCCAGTTGCCCAGCAGCCCCACTGCAGCACAGGATCTGCAGCACTGCAGAGAAACGCCACAAAAAGCCCAGAAACGTAGAAAAGANCAAAGCCCCCAGTTGCCCAGCAGCCCCCACTGCAGCACAGGATCTGCAGCACTGCAGAGAAGCACCACAAAAGCCCAGAAACAGCAGAAAAGAAAGAATCTCCCATCTTTACTCTGCTGTAAGTGAATGTTTTACCACTTAAACTCATTAGCAGCAGTAATTCCACACGTTGGTATTTTAGTGCTCTCCCAAGGCTTGCAGCACTGGTTTTCCCTGCCCTGGAGGTGCAGAGCCCTGGGGTGATGCAGGTGGTGTCCCACAGGTGCAGAGCTCCCTGGGCAGGGCTGGCAGAGCCTTCCCCTGCCCAGTGACACCAGCCAGACACGCTTGCTGTGCATTAATATTGCGACAACAACCCCCCCTCCAATCAGTCTTTGCTAAAAGCATTAATTAAGACTTTAACATTTCTGATCCCATCAATTTTCTGTTCTCTTCTTATTAAATAGATGTACTAGGGGAGTTTGAATAATAACTGCCCAAAGTTTGGGGATAATGAATAAATGAACTTTGCCAGCCTCTGGCTAAGCATGAAATTTGCTGTGGAGCAACAAATGCAAGGGAGGCAGCTCATACATTAACCAACCTAGTTTTGACACACAAGTTTGGGAGCACATTATTTACTTACTTACTAATTCTAAGCGAGACTAGGCTCCAAAATGTTTTATGCAGGAAATGACAAATGACATGTTCAGGCAGTCTTCTGCACTCTCCATCACAGCGTGAAGCTGCTCACTCACCCATCTTCTCTTCAGTGGGTCTGGCCCTCTTGCCATGCACAGCGAGGCTTTCAGCACTGCAGGCTCCATTTTCCTCAGGAACTTTGCCAGGGAAGGAACACACCACAAACTGGGTAATTCTGGTTTTTATTCGCTAGGTCTTGGCACTTTGAAGGTCACCTGTGTGCTATCAAACTACTTTTATTCCATGTATTTTTACATGTGCATGGCTCTAGCACCAGCTCTGTTCCAGTGCTGTAAATCCATTCATTTTTGTGGAAATCCATTAACTCGCAGTGAATTTATGGCAGTATAACTGTGAGCGAGCTGCAGCTGATGGCGCAGACTGGAAATATTACAAGGAAAAGTGCAAAGTTCTATTGATTTTCTCTCAGGAAAAATGTGTGTTTCCTTATGATTATATTACAGATGACTCAGCTCTGGCCCCCAGCAGCCATCCCTCATGTTTCCCTGCCTGCTGGCTGTGTGAGGAGCCTGTGCTGTCCCCAGTGCCTGCCCAGGCCGTGCTGGGGGACTCTGTGCCCAGCTCTGTGTGGCACTGCAGGAGCCACACCACCCTCCCACAGCTCTGCAGCACAGGCACTTACCCCTAATCGATTCTGACAGCAGACACCACGAGGAATGCTGAGATTTATGAAAGAGCAAGATTTGCCACCAGCCTCTGTCCATTAAGGGTACGGCAAAACCTCGCTCTGCCCTTTGTAAATACAATCAGCAGAACTGAGGCAGTTGCCCTTTTCAGAAGAAAGAGCACTCTCAAAGGACAGCTGTTTTAGCAAAAGTTCTCAACACACTCACCAGCAATGAAGCTCCAAAGTCTTTACAATTTTTCTTCAAAACGTTTCTCATTCCTTTAAGTGCTTTCTAAAGACTAAATACTGTACTGAAAGCTGCAGTCTCCTCTCCAGCCACTTATTTTCCCTGTGCTACAGAAATATGGGGCCAATTTTAGGCTGTGTATTTTGGGGAAAAAACCAAACCAAAACAAACAAACAAACAAACAAAACTGGCCTGAATGTGGAAAGCTGAATGTGGCCTCAAAACCTGAAGGACTAATTTTACACATTTTTAAAGGCAGACATATAGTGAGGGTGAAGGTGAAGGTAAAGGTAAAGCAAGGCAATCTCACTTGTTGAAGTTGTCCTGTGTGCTGGGAATGAGTTTTCTCTGCCTGTGTACAGGTCTTCACTGGAAAGCAAAGATACCTGTTGCTCTTGCTAGAAGAGATTTTTCATCAAATCCTCAGGTTTTTGTTTAGTATTTCTGAGGTTTTATGGTGAATTGGAGTATAAGAACTGTTATTCCTACTGTGGCACACTTAATTCTGATCTCAGAAAGGATAAGAAGTTATTTTTAGTTGCAGATTTAATATTTTTTCACCTTTAATGTGATTAAAGTCTAAAAGACCTTGGTAATTCTACCCCTGCCATTGCACGCAAAACTTGCTGCCACATCCCTTTGCAGGTAACAGGCTACAAAAGGAAAGGATGGACAAACTCAAGATGATTGATGTGTTTCCTCCAAACCACACAGTCTGTAATTCAAGAGACAATGCACTCTAAACGATGGAACAGAAGTATCAGAGCAAAGCAGATACCTGTTTACTTGGAGACCAGCTGGAGGGCTGAAGTTAAAATAGAAGCATAACTACTCTTAGATAAAAATGCTTCACTGCTTCAAGCTTCAGCTATTTATTTAGATCAATTTAGGCAGATTTTCTTCTTCCTCTTGTGGAAAAAATTCAGTTGTCTCTCTCCCTTAGAAGGAAGTTGAGGCCCTGAGAAATATTCTCTGCCCTTGGGAAAACAGCAGCAGTGATGAGAAGCTGGCCAGAGGACCCCAGCCCAAACACAGGCAGGTTTCACTTGTGTGAGCAGCCCTTGGTGAAGGGTTAGAACTGTCCTGACATTGCAGGCTCCACACACACCTCTACTGGAGTAACTGTCCTGGAGCAAATTCCCAGAGGGAATGCTGGTATTTCTTTAGACATGGTGCAACATGCAAGTCTTTTTTCCACCTATCTTTTCCTCCCAGGTTTAGAAGCCCTCCCGTGTGCCCATGGAAGCCAAGGACTGTGTTCTTCAGTGTCTCATGCTCTGATGCACTTCCAGGCTTACAACAAACACCTCCTCTGAGCTTTTCCAAAGAGCAGTTCAGCTTTTTGTGAGGGGATTATGGATTGTTCCCCAGTTCATGGGATCCTACAGCTGGCAGTAATGGGATGAACATTACTGTGAAGGTTTTATCCCCCTTGGATCCCCAAGGTGAGTTTGCCCCAGTGCAAGAGGCTTTCACGACCACAGTGTAGTACACCCATCAAACACAGATCTGCTGGGTCTCAAACCCAGGGAGTGCAAGTGGCACAAATCCCTGGCTGTCACTGGCAGCCCTAGAAAAAGGCAATCCTGAGCATCTGGGAGAATGACAATCCCTTCCTGCCCTCCTGGAGCAGTATTTGGGCATGAGGTGAGGCAGTGGCATTGTCCTGTGTTTGCTCTGCAGCTCCTGAGGCACAGCCCTGCTGCCACTGGAGCTGTCACTCTGCCTTCCCACAAGGAAGCTTCTTTCTAAAATGCCACACAAATGACAAGAGAAGAGTCATAGTCAGGCATAGGAAATTTCAAGATACTTCACTAAATTCAGCTAACAAAGGTCATGTTTCTTTACCAAGCCATCTTATTGGCTTGCATGAAAAACAAGCATTTTGCAACAGCAAAATAACTATTTACTGTAAAAAACGGTCTTTAGAGAAAGCTCACCTGGATAAGAAAAGTGACACAATTATGTGTTTTAAAAAATCCGAATATATTTTAAACAAATCTTGGAACTAGGGAACACAACATTCTAAGATGATTTATTTTGATTTTCCACTGCATGATTCACCTTTTTTCAGAGAGGCCTGGGGCAAACCAAAGCAATTTACGTTGAATGCCACATCTGTCCCACTGACCAGATCTTGCCCTGACTGCCCAGAGATAACTGGTGGCACCAAGGAAAAGGCAGCTGCAGCCTGGGACTGGCTGCCTGCACGTTCTGCTGTGGGCTTTGGCATCAGGTGAGGGTGTCTGAAAAAGAACTGATTTTAATTTCATTTTGTTTGTGCTGCATCGTTCCTCAAGTCTCTGTGCTGTAACAAAGCAGGGAAGGCATGCAGCCATCAAGCCTTCTCAGGGACATTCAGGACACAGGGAAAGGCACACACATCTGTAAAAACTTTATTTCAAAATCTTTTTATTCAACTGTTATTCAGCAATATACAATACAGTTTATAAACAAATGTCTTACCTTGTCTCCAATCTTCATTTAAAAATAAATATTATTGACAGTGAATATTAATTATGGTAAGATGTACCTTTTTGATGTCTCCAAAAGAAATAATTTAATTAAAAAAGAAAAAGGAAATCCAAAAAAACCTAAACACAATAATCTACTAAAAATATTTCCTTTCTTAGGAAGGGTTTGACCCAACATCTTTACATATTGTCATAAAGATAACTGCTCAACAGTTCGTGCAAAATGAAGAGTCAGAGGAAAGGTTTAGAAAAGAAAAAATATTACATTAAAATAGAGGAATCATAAGTGCCATGCACAGAGCAGGGCTTTACACCATAGAGTCTGGAAACTAGATGCATTATTCTATGTGATTTACTTTTCTGTGGCATCCCCAAAAATATGTTTTTCCCCCTATGTAGAATTTATCATGCTTCTTTCAGTCTCTTTCTGTCCATCTTTAAAACGGTAGGGATTTCTTTGTCAGGGGTTTTGTTTATTATTAAATAGGTTCCTTTCTGTTTGGCTGAGGAGGAGTGGAGGGAGCAGTCCGTCAGTGGTTTACTAATAAATGTACAAGCTTATGCAGTATTAACAGGGACATGTATAAGAGTGGGTCTGTAGCATAAATAGGTCCTGTACCTAGAAAAGAAAGAGACAAGGGAGAGAAGGAGATTTGATTTTTTATCTTTTCCAATATAGAAGATTAAATGCAGAAGAGAAATATAGGAAGATTCATTTTTATCACTTCAGTGCCAGGGGTCAGAAGCTTAATTTTAATAGTAAAACAGCATCCTCAAGCCATCCAACTCAAATAGCTTTTTCCTCCCCCTCCCAAATCTGACTCTGCTTAGGTCATTTCATTATGTGTTACTAATGGTATGCCTAAACTTGGCTTCAGCCAAGTTACCAGCAATTGAGATTTCTATAAATACACCATAATCTGGTATATAGTTTCTTGAGAAATGACAGGTATCAACCACCCATTACTTTAAAGGGAAATGACAAATGCTGCGTCTGTACTCCTTGATTAACAGGACATGAACCCATTTCATTTGGAATGGGAACAGCAAGACCTTGACATCTTCTTTACCTTTTATAGGAAAGAGCAGAATTTAAAATTGAAAATGTGCTCAGGAGCTATAGAAAAACAGAGGTCAGGTGTGGAACACATCTGTTCCCGTCAGCCTGTCCCGAGGAGAGCGATGAGCTAACTCATGGGGCAGGACACAGCCCTCCCTGGGCAGGACATGCTGAATGAGGCCATTCCCCACAGCAAGGAGTGGCAGCCACGTCCATGCTGCAGCTGCCAAGGCCTCACAGCCATTCACACCAAGATACTCGCTCAGATTCTTTATTTTCCAGCGAGCTGTGCTGAAAAGATACAAAAAGGGTTTTGCTGTGTGCACAGTGGTGTGTGCCCTCTCCCTGGCCTGGGAGGGCTGAGCCATGGGGCCAAACTCTCTGGGCCATGCTGTGCCAAGGGCAGGACACACAGGGGTGACATGGGACACACAGGGGTGACATGGGACACACAGGCATGACATGGGACACACAGGGGTGACATGGGACACACAGGGGTGACATGGGACACACAGGCATGGCATGGGGCACACAGGCATGGCATGGGACACACAGGAGTGACACGGGACACACAGGGGTGACATGGGACACACAGGTGTGACACGGGACACACAGGCATGGCATGGGACACACAGGAGTGACATGGGGCACACAGGAGTGACATGGGAAACACAGGCGTGACATGGGACACACAGGGGGGGCATGGGGACCACANGGTGGGACATGGGGCACACAGGTGGGACATGGGGCACACAGGAATGACACGGGACACACAGGGGTGGCATGGGGCACACAGGGGTGGCATGGGACACACAGGGGTGACATGGGACACACAGGTGGGACATGGGACACACAGGTGTGACATGGACACACAGGGGTGGCACGGGGCACACAGGCGTGACATGGGACACACAGGGGTGACACGGGACACACAGGGGTGACACGGGACACACAGGGGTGGCATGGGGCACACAGGGGTGAGGCTGTGGCTGTGCCAGCTCTGCAGTGGCCATTGCTGTGCTGTCACCAAGGCAAAGGCACACCATCCCCGTTCAGCCCTGTGCCCGGGGCAGGCAGGTGCTGCTGCAGGCAGGACACGGCTGCTGGCACTCTCTGAGCCCGGCTCAGCCCCGCAGACAGGGCCAGGGTGCCCCACAGCAGCTGCCTGGCCCAATGTCCCCAGGGGACACCTTGCTGAGCCGGGAGAGGACCAGCGTGTGCAGCTGTCAGCAGCACGGGACGGATGTGAGGGATGTGGGACATTTCCACACAAAAGCAGGAGTCCAGTGGGAATTTCCCTGCAGCTGAACTGCAGAGAGGCACCTGGGGAGAGGCCTCCTCTCTGCTGAACACCCCACCACAGGAGTAATCAGTGCCCAAAACACTGGCTGCCACCCAGACTGGGAGAGACACTTGCAAAGCATGAAAACTTTAAAAATACATTTTCTCTGTTCAGTATCTGTGGAAAAGCAATCAGGGCACTTCTGTTTAGGAAAGTCACTTCAGGCACCGTAAGGTGAATACTTCAGTTTTGGTCTCTAGGCCATGTGAGTGGCTCCCAGCTGTGGCATGATCAAAGGAAATGCCTCAAACAGTGCCTGAGCAAAGCACTGCTCTTGGGCTCACTGCTCCAGCTGCCTCCTCATCTATATCCACCTCACCAGCAATGCTGAGTACGATTACCCACCATCAAAAACAGGACACAGCAATGTGGTGTGCAATTGAGGAACTCAAAAAATGTCCCCACAGTGCTGTCTCACAGATGCCCAGACTGTGTGGTGATTATTTAGTTATTAAGGTTTTAATTAAATCCCTGCATGCACAAACACGTGCTAAGGGCTGCCTACACAGCAACAGCAAGGTATTAAGATGAATACAGGATTTTTGTTTTGAAAGCTGAAAAATCATTAACAAACACAATTAACTCCAGCAGCTAAAGGAGTTAGTTGCAACTCATTGCAAAGAGACACTAAAAGTGTGTGCAGGGAAGTCTTCTCTCCTGGGACATGGCACAGCTGCAAGGCCAGCCCAGGACAGTCCCCATGTGCTGTCACTGTCCCCTGAGCCCGGGGATGGCAGGGGCAGCCTGGCAGCAGCACACAGCTCAGTGGTGCCAAATTTGTGCCAATTGCACACCTGCCCAGCACTGCAGGGAAGAGCTGGCCTGGGATATTTATTATGATCAAACCTGAGGGTGCTCAGAACCCACTCTTGCCCTGCTAGGGCTGAACTTGTTCTTTCAATGAACAGGACTTGAGTCGGAGATGCTGCCAACTACTCAGACAGCAAGATGTGCTTTTGTGAGGGGGAATTCCCCTGGAAACACTAAGAAACAACCTGGAGAAATGGGCTCTTGAAGCTCAAGTGCTCTTACAAGCATGATACTAAAGGGCTGCCAGGAACACCAGCTTAGGATCGTTTCTGCTGTGAAGGGAAAGCAATATTAGTCACAACCCCTTGTAGCTCCTGTGTGCCTGCTTACCAAAATCATTCCTGTGTTGGTTTTACCTTTATGTACTAGTTGTAGTTTAAATTTCAATTCAGGACTGTGAATCCAACAGTCCAAATTTTGTCTGTTCCTTCTGTAGAAATTATTGTTGTTTTTAACCTATATTCTCTATCTTCTCTGATGGCAGAAAGTGAGTTCAGACTCTGTTAACAGAATCTCAGCAGTTAAATGAAACATATTTTTAAAAAAATTATTTGAAAGCAATTATTCTTACTGAACACCACATACAAGCCTCCTTTTTCATCTTGATTCATATTCATTTCATATTGTTCTGCTCTAAGAGTTCAGGCAGTACTGGACACACAAAACTTCAGAATTCACCTCCCTCTAAATATACGCAGACCAGAAAAATAATTTCCAGTATTTTCTCCCTGATTAGTTAAACTGAACCATTGATTATAAACAAACTGAACTTAGTGTCCTCAATTCTGCTGTTATTGCAGTAGTGGAAGTCTTGATTTTTAGTTAATAAATTGCTATATCTGTAGATGTAAACAAACAAAAAGTGGGCTTGAGCATGAGGATCTGGACACATGATTGACCCAGGTGAGAGAACAGAGGGTTCTTGCCCAGACACCCTAAATCAGGAGTACAGAGTTACTTGCACACTACAGACACTTGCAAGAAAACATTTTCACTGATATTTTGAATATTCATTTGATGTTCTGTTATTGCAAGCTTATTCATCACTATACAGACTTACAGCTTTGCTTTTAAAATATTTATGTGCTCATAGCCAAAAGGGAAAGTCTACCACCATGCAGAACAAGAACAAATTGTTCTCTTCGTGTATGGTGAATTGCTCTCTGGCATCACTCATCTTTCTTTGCGATTTATGACATAATATTGTTTTACTGCAATTTTCTATTTTTTTAATGCCAGAATTAATCACAGTTTGACTTAAAACAGTTCAATTGAAAACAAACATGAATTAACCAAGTGACTTGTGACACCCAGAAAAAATGGGATGATTCCTTTACAAGCTATATTTAACCAATGGTCAAAACCCCCAGTTTCCAGCAGTCACCTATTTTTCTTACTAGAAAGAATCTGAAAAGTCCTTTGATGTCTCTTTCTGAGATGGTGGTAAAATGCAGTGACCCATATAATAAAAAGCTGAAAGACATCAGCAGCCTATTTTCCTTGAAAGATGAGATAACACCTAAAATCTGACTGCCTATTGATGATGGAGCTGGGGCCCTGGCTGGCAGTGTCACGAGACATTTCTCTGTACTGCCTTTCATGCAGTGACCTGTTAGCCTTGGCCTATTTCCTTACAGAACAGTGCCCAATTAAAGTCCTCAAACCTGGCATTTCATTAAGAGGTGAGGGATCAAACTGACCATATGGATTGAGCTATTCTCTCAGTCCAGAAACGTTAGACTGTGCTTGATACATCTTCTGGTATCTATGGAAAAATGGAGTTTTACATGGGTTGCTGGTCAAGGATCATTACAAGCAATAACCTCCTAGATAAAACAGATTCTCAGTCACTGACATACATTTGCAGCACTTGCCCTGAATTGAAGGGAATTTACCCAACTTCAGACCTAAGAGCTTCTTAGAAGTTTTTAATTGAAATTACTAAAATCACTATACACTTACTGAACCAAAGAGACAATGAGTTACACCCCATTAGAACTATTCCACAGTTTGAGACAGGATCTTATAAACTGCCTACACTCTTCCACTCCTAAGCACTTCCAGCACAATCCACACATTGCATTTTTGCTCTTTTAAATCTTTCTTTTTGTACTCAATGCCTTAAAATTCCCACTCCTCCCCAAAAAGCTAATTCTTCAGGATGCTGTGCAGAACTGTATGCAGAGCCTGTGCTGATTTTAGCAGATCCTCCCAGCTCAACCCTAAAGCACTGCATGGAACAGGAGGTGGTGTTGTTCAAAGATGTGTTGGTACAACAGAAAAAACACTGAATTAAGGTGTCCCCTTGCTCCTGGCTTTCAGCTGGCTGTGGATCATCCTGCCCAGGCTCAACCAGAAACAGCTCCTCAGCTGCCTTTTGGTGCAGCTCATTTCAGCAGTGGTGACTTCCCACATATTTATGAGCAACTGCATGGGATCTGCTTGCCACTGAACCTGCCTAGAAGGCATGATGACAAAATTAGTTTTCTATCCACTGCAGTTTTTATTTATGATTCGCTGGGTTTTGGAACAGCTTTCCATAACTCATCTCAAGAAAATGCCTCACAGAAGCCAGCATGTGTTTTTATTTCTACACAACCATGCAGGTAGAAGCTTGTGATTCTGCCTTGTTCTTTCATCCATGACATCAAGGTTTTTAAGGTCAGGAGTAAATCTTCTCTCACAGCCAGGTGAAACTATCAGCATTGCCCTCCACACCCTTCATGATAATGTCCACATTTCACTTTCCTTATCCATACCAGAGCCTCAAACTCTCCAGGAAGCTGAAAGCAATTTTACTGGCCAGAAGACACTGACCAGAGTTTTGTAAAACTCTGTCATCATTTTAAGTCTTCTCAAATACACCTGAGTTTCACTGTTTCTCTACGTTCTCTCTCAAGATATCGACTGCAATATTCAGGCCTCTATTTAGAGGTGAATTGCCAAAACCAAGAGTAACTGAAAGCCTCCCCTGTCCTAATTTTGGAAACTCAACAGGTTTTAATGCTTCAAATAAGATTCACTTGCATTTGCAGTATTTAGCAGTCCTGAGATGAGCATGTTTCGCTTGCCCACAGCTGTATCTATTTACCTGCTGGGCTAAACTCACCTGAAAACTAGGAGGTGAGGCAGAATTTAAGGTTTGGTAACTCTACAGAAGCTGCATGCAGGGCAGCACAGTGCAAACTTCCTGAATAGGTAGAAAAATAAATATATATATTTGAGAAAAAGCCAATTCCTTGCCTGGTCCTTAATTTTGACTGTTTTTGACATGACAACTCAAAAAGCTCACCTAGGACAGAAGACTGGTGTTTTAGTGGCTTGGTGTTTTAGCATGGTAGCAGGAAGGCTGTAGATTAGAAAACAAATAAACTGGATGGCAGTGAGAGAGGGGTGTAGTCATGCAAAGAAATGATGCAGAAATAAAAGTTTGGTTCTGATAAGAAACTAAGAAAAGAGAAATATTCCTTCTGCAGTATTGATTTTCTGAAGCACTGCAGTGCTCTGCTGGAAGTCAATGTGTGAGTGCCTGTGGGACAGGACAGACACAAGCATTGGTACAGGAGGTGGGGATCTGTTTCTTAAGGCACCTGCAACTACTGAGGTGGATTTTGATCTCAACAGAGCTCATTTTAACCGAGACTCATTAAGGCCAAATTTTCCTTTAAATGTTAGTGCTGACAATCCCTGCCAAACATGCTCATGGTACACAGACCAGCCAAGTGCTCTGTTATCCTCTGCAGAGGCTCTTCCCTCTTTTGTAAGGACATCAGCAGACATAAGGTTCAGGATTACATGGACAATTGATCTGACCCATTCCACAGCTGCTGCAGGTCTGCAAGGCACAACACTTTTGCATTAACCACAGCTATCACAAACAGAGGAGCTGTTGAGCTAGTGGATTTGATGGATGTAGGGAAATGCATATCTGCTGTGGAGCAAGAAATACTTCCACCTTTATGCAGAAATACTTCTGTTTGTTAGGTTCCCAGAGAAATATGTGGTTTCATTGCCAACAGACTGGAAAAACCATCTCCCACTAAAGTTACAAGAAATAGGGGTAACACAGTATGGGAAATATTTTTTCTCAATAGCCCCATTCCCTTGTGTGGTAGCCAAAAGTGTACAGAACAATCAGCACTGTTACCAAAGCCTCTCTCTGCTTCTTCAAGCACTACATGTGCCTGTGAACACCTCTGTGCTGAGGGCAGGCAGTGCCCACAGACATCCCAGTAGAGCAGCAGCTGAGCTGGGGGAGCCAGGCCCTTGAGGGGCTGCTCTTGGAGTCTCTTCTACACTGGAGAGAGCCAAACAAACCACTCAACCACTCCAAATGTCCACTTGGGAGCAAGTAAAGAGTAATTTCAAGGCAACACCAGGAGCAATTTATAACAAGCTCCAAAAGGAAACACTGCTCTAGATGGTGTCAATGGAGAATAGAAATGCATCCTGAATGCTTAAAATGAGTAATTCATTTTATGTAGATGATACAGTTTAAATACTTTCTATTGGTTTGCATTTAAATAAGCCAGTAACTTTCCTCTTCTAAGACCTGCAGCTGGTGTCTACTTTGTATTACCCTCACATAAACAGATTTCTGCTTTGGTATCGGTGAAATGATCTTTCCTTGCCAAACATCTTATTAAGACACTCAAACCATGCAACAATGAATTTGTTTTAGTTTCCAGAATTTTCTGCAGCTCCCTGATCTAAAATTAACTTAACAAAACCAAGAACCATTAATTCATCCCTTGAAATTTGGATAAGGAGAGATACAAAATTCTTTGTAATGAAATTTGGTGGAAAATGAACTCTAAACGAAAATACAGAGAAAAATAAGTAACTGCATTAGTGGTAGTTCAGATGGTAAATAAGCAGTCAGTCCTACACTTCCTTCTGTACAATTATGTGAGCAATTCCTGAGCATATCCATACACACAAGCACAACTCAAACTGCCCAGATCACGAGGCAATGAAAAATACTGGGAGCTGGTTTCAGCTACTGAGCTTTGGAGCAAGTTTGGGGCATATTCTCAGGTTTTTCTGTATAAGTAGGAGGACTAAAAAGTCACATTGCAGAAAAGCAGGCAAGCTAGATATGGTCACATAATTCCACAGGCTGGAACTTTATGAAAAGACTGACAAAAAGAGTCCCACTGGACTGAATCACAGGTCTTGCATTCTCCAATTGATATTTGCGACCAATTGATATCATTCTCCAATTGATATTTGTAAATATTTGCGACCCAGAAATAAAGACGATGACACTGTGGTTCTCCTTTCACTGGTTTTAGAGTATTTTTGATTTGATCAGGATTAGGAGCAAGCTGCCAATGTAGTTGTAATTATCACTCCAATCAGAATTACTAAACTTAAGCAGATGCAAGTGCAGATTAAGGATTTTTTTGAAAAATAACCCTATCTTGTCCATACTTAAAAGAACAGAGCTAAGTGCATTATTAGAATGCATGATGACACACTAAAAATTGCTGAAAAAAAGAAGGCAGAGCCTGCGATTTCCATAACAGGATCATCTTTTTGCTGTAAACAAACAGCAGCATTTTGGGAGTGACCCACAAATACACAGACCCTCCAAACATTTCCAATGACTGATATTTGCTAGATGTTAGTTAACTAATGACTTTGCTGAGCCCTAGATGTAAGGGAGACCAGGCTTTGCAGAATGAGGCAGCAAGGAGTCATTTGACAAAACTGTGGACATGGGATATTCCTCAATACCCTCTGCACATGTAAAATCTCCAGCCCCTTGGTGTGAGAGGGACTCAGATTAGCAAGCCAATTTTAAAAATTATAAAGCAGTAAACTATTTCTAATCATGTCAGCTTGATGAATTTTACCCACAGAATCACAGAACTGGTGAGGTTGGAAAAGAGCTGTAAGATCACCAAGTCCAGCCATGAACTCAGCACCACTAACCCGTGTCCTGGGGTGATCCATTCCCATGTCTCCTGAACACCTCCAGGAGCACGGTACCAAAACAACAGCTGCAGAGAACCATGTCCATGAGAGACCTCCCTGTGCTCTGGCTGCTTTGGAAGCCAGCAGCCTGTCCCTGCACACACAGAGGCTCCACAGAGGCCACGGGCAGGGTGACAGCAGATATTGTGGGGATGCTTGGGGTCCCTTGCTCTGTGAGCACAGCTCCCTCCTCCAGCAGTGGCACAACCTCGTGCTGGCTCCCACAGACCCTGAGCTGAGCACGGCTGCTGCTCTGCCAAACTGCTCCTCTTTCCAGCTAATAAAATTGCCTCCCAGCTGATAACAGCCTAGCAATATAAAGTACTTGGTTGTTAGCCGCTGTTGTGACAAATAATACCATTCTGCTGACAACCCCATTTTTTCCAATACAAACCTACTTGAACTGTTTATTATTGACATATGGGACTGCTCTGCCATTATCTAATTTTAAAAAACACATAGTAAACAGCAATAGTGGGCCTGACAGCATTCTTACTGCTTTAGCAAAGCTAAATCAAAATCCAAAGCAACCTCCCTTTATTGCCAGCACAGTCCTGTCAGGCTCTCTTAAGTGTAAAAAAGAAACACCTACACAGGACTACTGTCAGATTCATTTCCTGGCACAGGCTACTTTGTGTTTGCTTTCCAACTACAGCCCACACTACCAAAAGCCTTCTCAAAACCAGCACCAGCAAGGCTGTCTGGGCATTTCTTTGTGCCATGACTGCCAAGTTTTAAACTGTTAGGGACCTATATAAATCGACAACACAGTTCAAGCATTCGTTTATACACCAGTAAAGCTGCACCAGTATAGCAGAGGTGGGGAGAGTGTAACAATTACTGCCTCTCATAAAAGATACAAAGTTAGCTGGTTCTGCAAACTAAGACTCCATTTGCAAAGCATCTATTGAAATCATGTATAAAGAACAAGCACTATATGTATATTTCTGCCTCAAATGCTGTTTGCTCATGCAAAAACACATGTGGGTGCAGTCAGCCTTTCTTCACATAAATTTCTAATTTTCACTCACTAATGGCTCAATCTGATATAGAAATCTAGACCAGTGTTAGGTACAGCTTCCACATTCATTAAGAAGACCTGGAATTCCCCCTTCATTGTGTTTAGAAATATTTTTAGAAGATTTTATCTATAACTTAAAGATATCAAAGAAATTCTAATAATATACAGATTTCTTCAAGGGCACTGAACAGGCTGGAGTAGAATAGGTTAGTGCAGTTTTGTCTGTCCTCTGGGGAGCAAGCAAGAACTGCTGAAAGGAGGTTATTCAAATAAATTGCATTTCCACAGTATAAAAACACCCAGGCACAGCTTGTTTCTGCCCTAGATAATGAGGTGACACAGTACAGCAGTTAGTGCTTTTGTCCAGTTTGAGAATTAATCCATATTACACAGACACAAAAGAAGATATTTGACCTCACTTGTCCCCAAAGCAGTCTAATTTGCCTAGATATTAAAGTGCTAGTGATGTGTATTTAATGAGAATTCTTTTTGCATGTTTATTATCCAGTGACATTTAGGAGGTCAGCCTGATAATTCAGTTATGGCCTCTGTCTTGCTACTTTATTTAATGTAAAGGAAAATGTGATGTGACCCAGGTTGCATTTAACTACAAGTAACAACAGAATTGAGCTCATACATGGTCTCATAAAAAGCACAGGGGAAGTGGAGGAGACCCGGCATTACTGAGCAGGAAAGGCAGGGAGTCTGAGCTGAGCAGCCTCACAGACTTTCCTTTCCTGCTATTTCATGTAATGTTCATCTATCAAACATAAACGAGCTCCACAGGCTGTGCCTCAAACTAGCAGAGAGTCATTCAAGCTCTGACAAAGCCAGGAGAGCCCTGAACTCAAACCCTTACCCAAAGTTGGTCCAAACCCAACCACACCCCTCCAAAGAGAGTCCCGCTAATCAAGCACAGCTCTGCACACTCAATAAAGCACTCTGCTCCTTCCTGTGCTGTCTCTGAGCTGCAAAGACTGGCCTCTTGCTGCCCAGTGCACAACAGAGAGCTGAGAGTCTCCACGTGGCCTCCTGTCTCAAGGTGGGCTGGCTGTGTGTGCCCTGCTCTGCTGAGCACCACGGGCACAGAGGCTGCAGGACTGGGACCTGCTGCTTCATCTTGGACAAGGAGCCCAGGAGCAGAGCTCCTTCTGCCTTGGACATAAAAGGCTTTGAGGAGGGCAGGGACAGGCATGGAGTGAAGATTTATGTTCTTCCCTGTGATGACCACTTCATCTGTGACTAACGCATGAGCTTGTGTCTCTCCTAGAGCTTCTTGTTTCACACTCCCATCTTTGTTTATTTTATTTAAAGCTTTCACTTCTGAGCTTTGAGGCTAGAGATCAAACAAATAAAAGGGAATTTGGAAGCTGCAATGTCTGATCTACATTCTGCTCAGAAGTTAAACTAAAAATTGCCCCCAAGCCGATACAGAGGCACTCATTTTGAAGACCATTTGGTAGGATATAATGCAGTCAATTTCCCTCCCAGGAGGTCAGGATGAAGATCCCTGTTTATTACTTCACCATCAGATGACAAAGTTAGTCTCATGACTAAGGCACCGGACTCAAATTTAGAACATCTGAAATTAAGTTTTCATATTTAATTTCACAGCTGCCACATGACTCAACAGTGAGTTATTGTTCTTGTGTCATTTATCTGTCTCAAACACTTGGACTGCAAACTTCCTGAGACAGAGATACCTTGTGTTCCACTCAGTGATGCAGTGCTCCTGCATCCCCCCTACTCTACCCAGTAAAAACCTGGAGCACTTCCAAACAGTAACAACTGCACTCTTTCACTTGCTCACCCCAATTTTTTTCCTACAGTGTTAGATTCCATTTGTGTACAAGCATTCAAACTAAAAGCTCAATATTATTTCGTTTAGAACCACATGGATGACTGCTTCTCTGATAGTGTTAAAAATGGTCTTGCCAGCAGATCTTTGTCTCCTCACAGCCCAAATCCCATTTTCTAGGTTTCCACTTCAGTTCACCTTGCTGGCAGACAAGCAGTAACCTTTCTGACTCATGAGACCACAGCACCAAGTTTTTACATGGTTGTTTAAACATCACAGATAAAATTCTGTTTAAGTAGGTAGTATTTGTGGCATATTGGTAAATTTTTCAGTTATACTGGATCTATTGCCTTATATACCATAATTCTGATCACAAACTTCAGCCAAATACCATTTCTGATGATGTCCAAAACAATGGATTTTCTATTCATACACAGTTTGTCATATAAGACTCTCTGCTCTTTAGATCATCTCAGTAACAGACATTTATCCTAATAAATTAATGTTTCAGTTCACTTAGAAGATGTAAAGAATCACACTTTTCCATGGTGCATGAGTGGGGCAGCAATTGAAGTCAACAAGAGCCCTGCAGGCACATCCCAATGCTGCATTTGATCTACAAACATCCTTATAGGAATCCAGATACTTGAGGCCCTCTCTTACTACGCTGAAAGTATTGGGAAGATTTCTATTGCAAGGAAAATAGGATTAGAGGGCAGCTCATGCAGGTCACTGTAGCTAGTGCCATGCCATCAGCTCTTAGGCAGAGCTCTCCAATGTCTTAAATGAGGGTGCTTTTTAATCACTGATAGCAAATCCATTGTTCGACCACATTTCTGCTTTTATACAGAGGAAATATCCCTGTATACAATGAAAAGACTTAGAAATGCTAAATATTTTTAATGTATTAGACTATTCAATTATTACCCACAGATTTGCTGCAAGTACTTATCCGTATGTGATACAGAGCTCAAAACAGGATAAAGAAGTGTACTTGTTACACTGCTATGCAGATATAACTCATACAGCCACACAAGGTTAGGTCCTGCAGCCTTAAACACCACATCAACAAAGATTTAGTTGGATTTGTTGGCCCTATTGTGTGGTAAACCAGTTACAGAAAAAACATCCAGACACTGCCTCAGGAGGGTGGACTTGAAACAGGGCTTCGAGTTCCCAGAAGTAAATAAAAGGGAAAAAAACCCCATTTCCTATAAAGCAACTGCATTCTTTATGGAGAACAATAATTTCTGTACCAATGTAGCTCTAAAGAACACCACTTTAACATACAAATGGGAAACTGAGAAGGTCTAAGATGTCATTTTCTTTTAGGATATTTTGAAGAAAGTTTAGTGCTTATCCAACCCGAGTGGCAGCACTGGAGACCTCATCTTCCCCTTCCTCACAAAAGCAGGTGATACTCTTGCAAGTCCTCATCACACTGCCTGCCATGTTAGTATTTTATCCAGGTCTCTATGCAACACTCATGTGTAGGGAAGACTTCTTGCCTCTACACCAAGCTGTCTCTCTGCTTCAGACCAAATCCCTGGCCCAGACAGTCTTTCTAAAATACCCAGGAGATGAGGACTGGGACAGCAGCAATCTGCTTCACAAAAGCAACCAAAGAGACATCTTGTGGTAATAAGACTCAGTTCTGATCCAGAAGACACCTCAATCATGAATTTTTGAGGATCAGGTCCCTCAGCTGTAAATCTCCTAAGCCATGCTGTGATTGATGCTCTATTGATTGGTAATTACAGGCAGCTCCAAACTACCACAGGTACAGAAATTACAGCAAACCAGGGAGAAGCCTGTTATTCAGGGAGCTCTTGATTCAAGCAGAGTAAAAAAAGTATTATTTCTACAAGAGGCCCATACCAAAGTACAGGATTAATCACCTCCCTCTTATGGGGACAAAAGCAGGTGCTGGTTTAGACCGTGTGAAGTCAGGACAGGAACAGGAACAGCCGGACTGGGCTCTCTCCAGCACGGGAGCTGCCACCGAGTGGCACTGTTCACAGAGACCGTGTGCCCAGCAGGGAGCTCACGGCACCAAATTTCGGTTTAGCCAGTTTTGCAGCCCTCAGCATCAGTCTCCACCTGGAGACCCCCACTAGATGCTTTTCTGTATTCTGCTACATTTTTCACTGATTTAAACCATTTCATTACCTCTGCTGCTCGCCACAATGCTACCAGTTTATTTTCAGAATTTTATGCAGCCTAGAAATGACGCAGAAGTGCCATATCCCAAACCACAGACATGTAAAAAATCAGGACAGACAGCAGTTTAGCTGATCTGGGCAGGAGGTCTTGCCCTGACAGGCATATGTGACATGCTGTCTTGGCGGCACACGCTCCCATCCATCTGTTGACGTGGAACTGAGCCCACTGCACTTCCACTGCCCTGGTTTTAGTTCATATGCACCACATGAGCTCTGGGTTCAGCAGGCAGGGTGCACAGGGCTGCAAGTCCTAAACCCAGCCTCCACTGACAGCATGGAAAACACTGCAAGAATCCTCACAGTCACAGAGTGGAGAGGAAACACGAAAACAATGCTTAGCCCTGGGGTCCCAAGAGGAAAGCAGATCTTTCCAAACAAAAAAACCAATAGATCATGAGTACTATGGTGTCCGGTTTAATTTCTTGGGGTCAGTAGATTCAGCAAAAACAAAATGAACTTCTTTAAATGCCCACAAGCACCTGTACTTACATCTCAGGAATTGTCACCTAATCTTCCACTAGACACCAATGAACAACCAGGTTACTCTTGGGAATGATAAGGAGTAAAATCTCACTTTTACATGGATTTCTACAGAAGAAACTAAATTATTCAGAAAACAGGAAAAGGTAGTGGCCAGATAAAACACAGCACCTGTAAAGCACCAGCAGGTCACAGTGACCCATATAGGAATGATTTCCATTTCTGTGAGCCAAAACCTGCAACTGTTTGCCCAGAAAGTGTGAAGAGGTATCAGGAAGAAGTGTGAACTTCCCTGCTTGAAGATTATGAATCTGCGTCAGAAGAGACTCAGCAGAAAGGGGAGCTCAGGGCCTTCCCTGCACTGTCAGTGGCATAAAATTGTTTCCCTTCTTCCACAGATAACTTGGCAGGGACATTTGTTCAGCATTAGCTAAGTCACAGTGGCTGAGAGGAGAGCTGAAGCCCGGCCAGAGCAGCACCACACCTCTGAAGCTTGAGACACTTTTGCAATGCAGATTTAGTACTATGTTCTTCATCCCAGACATTCCTGTCATTGGATAAATAAAGGTTTATAACTCTCTTCTCTGGCAAACCACAATATGGTAATGTGGCATTAATAACTTAATACAGTATTAACTGATAGACAATCAGTATTAGCATGATGTTTACATTTGGAAAACATTATAGAGCACTGTATCTCCAATTCTTACCCTGCCATTAATTCAGATGTGGAGCTCATTACACGGCAATTGACATTTCCCTTCTGAATCTGCATCCCAGGCCTCGCATCTGCCTGGGACAACCAGCCCTGTAAGCCACTGATCTAAATTCTCTGCAAATCGAAATTCTTTGCAGGACATCCATGGGGTTTCGCTCACCTGAGGCTGCAGCTACTGTTTCAAACACTGCACCCAAAAAGCTGCAAGGGCATTCTGAACCTGGGGCCTCTGATTGCACCTACCAAAGGGATGCAGGTCCCAGCCTTGTACCCTGACCCATCTCCCCAGCTCCCTGCCTGTGTTCACTCCTGTCCAGGCCGGGCAAGGCACCACTCCGGCCCTTTGGGACAACCTAAGTACACTTTGCCACAGACTCGGGCGCGATTGCTCGGTTTCAGCGTGGCAGCGAGAGTCCCCCACGGCAGAGGGTCTCAGTGCCCGACCCCCAAGCGAGTGGCAGTCGCGGGGCTCAGTGCGGTGCGGGAGCAGGGGTCCCCTCCCGCCCCGGCCCTACCTGACCCGTGCTGCTGGCGGAGGATGGCGGCCTGCCCGGGCGGCGGCGAGGCCGAGGAGACTGCGGCGGCGGCC
>VWYP01030193.1:85061-146570 GCA_013400435.1 Pycnonotus jocosus
AGCGACCGGCCCCTGCCCTGCGGCCCCTGCCCCGCTGCCAAGAGCACGGAGCCGGGGCTGACTCTTCCAAACCACTGCATACTGAGCCCGGCACCTCGCTGCTAAAGCCCCTCCTCGCGGGGGCTATCCAGAACCAGCCCCTGTCCCCACAGTTCCCACGCCACCTCGCCCCTGTCACCACCCCCGCCGGTGTTGTCTCCCCCCACCCCGGCCGGCCCCAGGCTCGGGCAGCCCCCAGCCCTCACGAACCGCCCCGAAACCCCCGAGGAAAGCGAGCCAAGCCCGGCCGGGTGCGGTGTCCCCGCTGCGGGTCCAAGGAGCTGCCCTGTGTCCCCAGCACCGCGGAGAGGGGCAGCGGCACACGGGCCGCATCCAAGGAAAAGGGGCGAGTTTCGTGCAGGACAGCCAGAGAAGGGGCTCGCCTCAGGCGGCTGGGGGTTGCACAAGGCTGGGGGGAAAAGCAAGATTTTCTTCTGATTTGGCCCACAGTCCTTTTCCAACGTGGCTAAGGAAGGGCTGTAAGGCAAGCGTCATCTCCTCTGGATTTGCAAGGAATGAGACGTGACTGCAAAAGCAGCAACAGATGGTAACAACGTCTTGAGCCACGGCACAGTGAGGAGGGGAAACATGCCACACTCCCGCCGTGCTGCAGGAGCGCGGCTGCCAGTGAGACCAGCTGCATTCGTGTGTCAGGAAATGAGGGGGGCATGCAGTAAAGCCCACGTGCGTGGGAGGACGGGTGTGCACCCATCTCGAGCTGCACTTACGCTGATTTTGGTTGCATCCTTATTTGCTACCTAAAAGAACAGAAAAAAAAGGGCAATTAGACTCGGTGCTGCCAGCACATCAACAGGATGCTCATATTCACACCCCAGTGGAATGACAGGACACGGGTAGATACAACTTTCTCGGCCTGTCATTCACACAGCCTGTGTGGCTCAGGGCAGTTCCCCAGGTGATGGGGAAGACAGCAAACCAGTGCTCAGCCGGGGGGACTGTTTTGGTAAAGTTCCCGTGCTGCCCCACAGAAGCACTGCCTTCCCCAAGGGTGCGAACAGCAGCCAAAGAAACGCTTGTTGCATGCTCTGCTGCTCACAGTCACTGACAAACACTGGGGAAGACGCTTCACCAGCAGCGCAGCAGGGAAGGGCTTGGGCAAGCTGGATCCTGCATGGCTCAGGGCAGAGCTTCAGTCCTGAAACACCCTGGGAGCAGGTATCACGAGCAGGTTTCATATTTGGTTATGTTTCTGTCTCCAGCCAACCACTGTAAACCTAAGTGATGCCTCAGACCTCACTGATACGCCTCTCGGGGAGACGGTCATCATTCTCCAGGCTTGCTCTGTCATCATTTATTGTAAAAGCAGCTCACAGTTTTTATATAAGGTTAAAGAAGACATTTAAATCCGAGCGATTTATTTCCCAGTCTGACAACTGACTTACACTTTCCCCAGCTAGGCGGCATCGCATTAGCTCAGTGTCTATATGCTTTGCATCTCTATTTGAGCTCTGCAGGAAAACAAGCGTGCCACAGAGACGGGAGCTGGCACAGGCACAGAGGCTGCCGCGGGCCACCCTGCTGGCTCAGAGCACAGGGGCTGGAGAGGATGACATGTCCTGCACAGTAGGGCAACACAGCCTCCAAGTCCTGCTTTACCCCACTCCTTGTACAGCCTCCATGGCACCTGCAAGTTGTCTGATCTGGTGGAGGTGGGGGCTGTAGAATGAATGGGCTTATGCTGGAGAATTGCAGCTGAAAAATTTAAACTAAAGCCTACCCTCACACCAAACGGCTTCCTAGGGGGAAGGGAAAAGGCACGCAAGATTTAACGCTACTTCATGCATTTTAATTGCTACATCTGACTGAAAACATCTTGCTGAGCTTCAGATATGGACACAAGTTTGGATGTGTACAAGTAACTGTGTGTTTGTGGACGCAGACTGAGACCATGTTAACGTACCAACAGAGAGGTGTATCCATTGTGCCTTTCTCTGCATTAGCAGCGAGCAGAGGCTCTCCCACTTTTTACAGTGATTCCAAGCTCAGTCCACAGAAGCACTGGTCTTTGCTTGTCCAGCTTTTCTTGGGACCTCATTGCTGATTTTGCAGTGGAACATTTATCATTCTCTGTTTACAGTCCTTAAAGCACTGATGTTTTTTCCTGACATGAAGTCCCTCATGGTGCATGCCCTGTACTCCTGCATTCCTCAGAGGGCCTGGGCACACTGATGCTTTCTACTGGTGGCTGGCACAGGGCAGAGGAAGCACTCTGGGAATGCTGAGTTTATTCTGATCACTGCCTAAGCATGTTGCATTTGATGAAGAGATATATCTCCATTGCAATGTATTACCTTGCTCCTGCTGCCGGGGACACTGATGGCTAATTCGTGTGCAAGTTCTCTGGCTGGTTCTTTAAGGTACCACCACTGGATTTCCAAGGAGTAAGAGGTGGATCCGCTGGCTCGGAAAGCACAAGGCATCTCAATATCATCTCCCTCCCTAACAGTCACATCTTTGGGAACTTCAGTAAATGTAGCTGGGAGAGGAAGATAGAGTTACAAGGGCTGGTTAACGAGAGAGATTAAAGGACAAGATCAGCGCTTTTCAGTCTAACGTGAGCTGCTTCAGCTCAAGAGCTAAGCGCTGACACAGGTTTCCTGGAGCCCAGGGACCACAGGGGAAGCAGAGCATCCAGGACTGCACACCCGGGGCTGGTCTGAGCCGGCCCCCGCCACCCTGCAGCCCCGGCTTCAGTGCAAAGTTTGAAGAGGACTTTAAACCCCCCTGGTCCTTCTAAGAAAGCTCTCTGCTTGATACAGAGCCCCCGGTGTCCCGCTGTCCCCTCCCGCCGAGCGGCGGGGGACTGTCCCGGGCTGCGCGCCCGCCGCGCCCCGCTCCGTTCCGCTGCGTGCTGCCGGCAGCTGCGGCCCAACAGTGCCACCTTGTTCTGCCAGAGCCCGCCCGGGCAGCTCCCTGCCCCCAGCCCCGCGCTGGGAACACGCCGGGGAGGCCGGGCCTGGGAGCAGCGGGACGGCTGCAGCTCGGCGGCCCCGCAGCCCCGACGGCCCCGCAGCCTCCCGCCGCCAAGTTGTGCCCGGAGCGGCGCATCGCCGCTGGAAGAGGCCGAAGTTTCCTACTCACCGGTGACAATGAACAGCAGAGGAGCGTTGAACATCAGGTAACAAAGGGTGCAGAACAGCCCCCGACTTTCCATCGCATCTATGTGGGCTGCGGGCGGGGACCTGGCTGGGGGCGCAGCCGGGCACGCCTCAATCCATCGCACACGGCGGGCCGGGGCAGGGCTCCTTCCCAAAAAGCCAAAGCCTCCCGGCTAACCTCGGTTTGCGGAGAAGCAAATATAAAATCCACAGCCGGCTGCTCAAAGTCGCTCGCAGGTGGAAGCGACGTTCCTGGGAATGCAGCAATAAATCGCGTCCCGCTCCTTCGCTCCGCCGCGGGTGGGATTCACCTGCCCTGCGCTGCCTGGGGGCTCCTGCAGCCCGAGAGCGACGAGGCGACGCCGGGCGCCTCTCCGAGCCCCATCCCACGGAGCGCTCCGCGCCCGGAGCTCGCCGCGAGGTCCAGCGAGGCGGCGGCGACAGCGGCGGCGGGGACGAGCCTCCCCTCGCCTCCCCTCCCCTCCCGCGNACCTGTGAGGCCCCTGAGCGCTCAGCGATAACCCCGCTGCTGTTTGCGGCATCCCCGTCCACGCCCGGGGCTCCTCCTGGGCTGCGTGCCCGCGGCGGATTGCTCGGTCAGGCTTCCCAACTCACGCGTTTGTTACTTGTTAAAATACATTAAGAAAAAAAAAAATCAAACAACAAACCACTCCTATTGATGTCGAAAACAATATCATGATAAGAAAACGTTTCCATGGATCAGCTGTTTCTCAGGCAAATGTCTCAATTGAAAAATAGAAGCGCCAAAAGTCATCAGCAAAGTCATTACAGTGAGTATAATTCACAAGCAGAATTTGATTTTTTGCAGTAAGTAATGTGAGGGAGCTGTTTTTTAATAAATTTGAGGTGTGTTTCTAAAATATTTGCCCTTCCCCCTGCTGGAAATTCCATTAAAAGTCACTATTTTGTTCAGCCACAATTTTATTTAATCACTGTGATGGCCTGGGACGTGTGTTTTAAGATCTGCAGAAAATTTCATTTATATTGTTAATGGTTTCATTCTATACCATAGAAAAGGTGCATGATGTGTTTAGCTGGACGCATGAAAATTTCTATGGAACAAAATATTTGAGAACATTCACTTTTTGAATAACTGAATCAGACCAACTTTGATCTAGTCTTTAGCTCCCCAGCTGCCTCCCTGTCCCATCACTGGTGGAGGTTGGACCCTGCCAGCTGCTGGCTCCCTGCTAGGAAAACCCATCTCTGCAACGTTTCCATCAGGAACTTCCAGTAAAATTCACACAGTCCTGAAGAATACCCAAACTGCATCAAATCAATATTTCTTGCTGGAAATCTTTCTCTTCAGAACATTTTCAGCCATTCCTACTGATCTTACCATGACTTAAATCCTGTGGCAGTCCTCTGACAGGTCTATGACAATTTGCCCATAGAGCAGCTTGCCTTTCTTCAGATTGGTTACTGGGAGCCTAAATCCTGCCCCGGGCAGGGCCCAGTGCCCCAGGCAGGTGGAGTTAGCCCCCATCAATCATAGAAACTTACTGTAATAACTAGTAAACACCATTTAATTAAACAGCCTAATAATTACTGACACCTTGCTTTTTCACCCAGAAGCTCAGTGTGCTTCATTCAGCATTATTTCTTTTTTCACGTGGGGCCTCAGGCCACCTGTCACTGCAGGGGTTTTATTGTCACTTTGCCAGAGTCCCAAGGCAGTGCTCCACCTACCAGGACACGAAGAAGGCAGGGACAGACACACCCGAGGAGGTAAATCCAGCAGCTGCTCTGCTCAGCAGCACAAGTCTTTCAGTCAAATCCCGGGAAGGGGTTAAGTTGGTCTTCTGCTGGAGAGGCAATTCCACCACTTTGTGCCTTCTGCACAAGGATTGATTAGAGAGCTCCTGTTGGATAAACAGAATCAAAACAAGTAATTTTTATGTCGAATGACTAGTGACAAATTGGGTTTTAAACACTTTCACTCAAGTTTTTATTAAAATTGATGTTTAAAAATTTCTTCTGAGATTGCAACATTGTGAAAATTTACAACAGCTGGGAAAGTGAAAATACCCAGTTTATGTTAAGTGAGTTTGGTTTCTTAGAGATAAAAAATACGTAATAAAAATGAAAAGGAAGGGCAAGTGCATTTAAACTTAGTTCTATTTTAATAAATTTAAGGTTGTTATTGTAGTAGTAGTGTTGGTTAAGACAATTCTATCTTGAATGGTTCTCTCAATATATAACACTAACCCTTCAATTCTGCTGTATTTACTGCCCTCCAAGTTTGATTTTATGTGTAGCAGCTGACACTGAAGTGCTGAAATCTCTGTGTTCAATTAAAGTAAGGAATAAGAAACACAAGAGTGTGTTTTTCACAGTCTTGAGTTAGAGTAATTCAAGACCCTTTTTATGTTCTTCTGTTCTACTAAAACTCTAATGAGGGACTGTGGTGCTCTACACTCTCTAGCAAGCACTCTGTGCAAATCATCTTGCTCTTAGCATCATAACAACATTTGATGTCATTTATTGATTCAGTCCTGCTAGCAAAAGGGACTTCTACAGCAAAAGCTCTCACCTATTTGCACTCTTACCCCAAACAGGTGATGAATGGTGGGAATGTCATAGGGAGAAGCTCACTTTGCACTTGCTGATTCTGCAGCACCATCCAGCAATTCTCAGAAATCAGGGAAATTGTTCAGGTGCTTAAAGTAAAGGCCGTGTTTAGTTGATGACCTTATTTTTTTTGCTGCAGCTGTCTGTATGGCAGATAGGTAACAACGTTTTACACTTGGGCAAACTGAAGTTGGTTGTTTTTGTGGAGAAATCCTATGGCATTTCCATAGTATTCCACTTCCAAATCAGATTTTGTTAGAAAATCCCTCTAATGTAGGATAAACCAAAACACAGGAGTATTTGTTCTGTAACAGGACTCTCCATCACTTTGTACAAGTGGCTTCATTCCCAGGCAATCCTCGAGGGGATGGTGGCAGGGAAAGCTCTGAAGTCCCCTTCCTGACTCCTGAGCACCTTTCCAGGTAAGCCAGGAGGAGGCTGAAGGGACCATTGGATGAAAGCAGCAGAATTCCTCCTGAAGGGACAACCATCTCTGCCATCTCTGAGTCCCATTCACATGCTGCACTGTTAACCCAAATCCCTCTGGTATGGAATGACCACTGACCCCCGGAGAGGATGATGGTGAACAGTGGATGAGTGCCTGGTGCTTTAGGCTGACACTGTCACTCACAGGGCTGGTGGTGGCAGACCCCTTCTGATGTGCTGGACTGTGTTTTACAGGAACACCTGAAATCCCCTAAGTGCTTCCAGCACTGTGTAGCTGATTACATTTAAAAATGTCTTTAAATTCTCCCTGTAATATTTTTAAATGACTAGCAGCTCCTCTATTTGAATGACCAAAATACTTCCTAATGGCTGCCTGAGGAGCCTTCACTCCTGTTTCAAGTTAATCCACTCAGAAATTAGGGCAGTGCAGATTACCTTTGGAAAGGAGAAAGCTGCAAAACATCCAAATTTACACACACAAAGCATGTGGGATGAGACATACTTTGAGCTGGTGTAAAAGCACTGTAACACACTTGATGTGACATGGTATTCCTACCATATTTAAGTAATGTTCATCCTTCCCCTAAATCCTCTGGCAGAAATAAGTCTGTTCAACACTCTGTTCTTAGATTTTTGTCAGGGTTTTTTTTTGTCTTCTCATTTTTCACATTAGACTGACATGTTTTTGTAGTCACAGGGGCCAATTTTGCTTCTAGTCACAGAAAGTAAATGCTTTTACACGTGACCCCTGTGGACAGTGCTGTCACTCACGGCTCACACGAGGGGTCCCTGCACACTTTGGGGCTCAGGGTGCATCCCTGGATCCTGACTGTGCTGATGGCATGCTGAGGGGCTTCTGCAAACTGCATTTTCTGTAGAAAATAGGTGAGTGTCAAATATTGGATGTAAAGAGACCCAAAAAAGCAAAAGTAGGAGATACTAAAATGTTCGTATCTCTGCTTCCAGCACAGTGACCTTCACTGTGGAGCTTCTATCTCAGAGCAGCTCATAAAAACATGCTGGTAACTGCCACCCTGGTTGCCTTTAAAATGTCACTGGTTTAACATGGAATCAAGAGGTATAATTGCCTTGTTTCTGCCTTCTCCCCACTCCACAAATTCCAGTTCTGATCAGACTCCAAACAAGCCATGTTTTGGGCCCGATCAAATATGAAAAATATTTGTGTTCCTAGAAGGAGTTTGTAAAATGTCATAAAAACTGCAAGTTCAAAGGGCTGGATTGTTTTCAATGTACTCTATAAAAAACCTATTTCCCATCTCCAAGCAGGGACTGTACTGCCTTGAGGTTGTTCCAGGATCCAGGCAATAATCAGAAGTCTAACACAGTATCTGAGAAAGAACTGATTGGTGTCATGTGAGGAAATTCAGAGTTAAAACTGGCAAACTGTGCTGCCTCTTTGGTTTATTTATCCTTACTCTGGACAAGTGACATTTCCACTACAAAACTCCATTTAACTTTCCATGAAACTTATAAAGGTAGAAAGCATGTATTCTGGCCAGGCACAGTTCTCACTTTATGCAGTAAATGCATTTTTAATTAACTTTAGTTTCTACTTTTGCTTTCTAATCTGACATTCTTTGTTAAATGATCTAACAGGATGAGACACTCGTGCAGAAACATATGGAAAGAGAAGACAACATCTTCATAATAATGCAACAAAATCTCACATTCTGGTATGCCAGGCTTACAATAAAATCAAAGCCAGTCAAAAAGCCAGGTTATTCCACACTGTAAAATGTATCTGAAATTTATAGCACATAGCCTGTTTTAATAAGAGACATGATGCTGGCTGCCTAACAGGCAGGAATATAAGATGGCATGAGAAGAAAACATATAAAAATTGTCATCTGTCAGGTCCATCAGCACGTGGGGTTGGCATTTGGCAGCTCAACCTGCAGCAGATGGGAGCTGCTGCTCCTCCACTGCTCAGTGCAACTCCTGCATACGAAAGGGATGGAGCAAATTTATTGGGAAGAGCTTGAATGAGGTGGATCACCCAGAGGCAGAGTGGAGTAAAAGCCAACTCAGCTCAGTCTTGGGAATTAGAAAAAATACTCTGCTTTGCAGAAGTAGGCTAACCACAGAGTAGCAGCCAAAATTCCATGTTACCATGAGAAGCTCTGACTCCAAGATGTCCCAGCAGTGCCCAACAGAATGGAGGTGAATTTTTTTTGGCTCTGAAATGTCTCTACCTACACACTGTGGTTACTTCCTGGGAGTGAAATGTTTAACTTGCACCAAGATCTTTAGAAATTATATTAGATCACCATACCTAAGTCCAAGAGAGAAGACCACTGAGTTTTGCAATCCCTTGTACTCACAGATATTCATAACATCTCCCACATAGGAAACCAACATATATTTGATCTCAAAGAACTCCCAGCACCTCATAAGGAAAGAAATCCATGTAAGAAACCAACAAATCAGACAAGATCTTCAGTAAACTCTTAAACATTTAGGCCTCTCAGTTCTGCAAGTGTTTCTGTGATCTGCAGTATAAATGTCTCAACAATCAATGTCTCCAGATGTAAAGGGGGAGAAGATATACCTGCTATGCAATATTCTAAAGAAGAATATATGTTTTCCCATATGTAAAGCCAGGGAGTTTGCTTTACGTTTTTAAAAAAGCTAACATTGTTTTGTCTTTCCTATACATTATTTGCATTGCCAGGATCACATCATGCTGGGCTCTCCACTAGTACATAGCTAGAAAATCTAAAGGATTAGAAATTCGAGTCACATCTGTCCAGTTCTTTGAGAGAGATTCAATGAATGACTGGAGAATTAGTATAATTACTGCTACATCACAAATACTAAACAAATAAAGCCTGATTAAGTTGAGGTGGGGAAGTGAGTTTTATTTGCTTAGAATACATGATTTATTTTTCTTTCTCTATATATTTTTTAAATAATAAATACTTATAAACAATTGGAAGAAAATCAATTGCCATTAGAAAGTCATCTCTTGCATCCCTCTGGTCAAGCTGAAGCTAAAGCTGGTGGAAAAGCTTTGAGCTGAAATGTGGTTGAGGTAGGTTAGCTGATGTGGCTGCCAGGTGGCTCAGGTGAGCCACTGTGGGTGAGAGGAACCTGCTCCTGCAGGAGGCAGGGGCCAAGCTGAGTCAGCAGCACCTACAGCATCCTCTGATGGCCTCTGATTCCTGGCCTCACCCAGGTACAGGGACAATCTCCCTGTGCTCACCTGTGGGCCTTTCACCAGCACCAATTGCTTTAAATCTGTTTAACACACAATACATTCTATTTTGTGTAGATCTATATTTAGATAGAAAGACATTAAATATATTTATGTAGAGAGACGTAATGTCTCTGTGTAGATATCTAGTATTCAGAATTGTTGTGCTTTAAATGATTATAAGATTTTCTATATGGAATACCTTTATAAATGGCACTTAAGCTGTGAGAACATAAGGGAATACTCCAAATGGACATGGGTTACTGCAGCTGGCAGTTTGAGGTTTATGTCCATGGCAAGTCAATGTACAATGTTTCTGAATCATGGGTGAGTGAGCAAGAGAAAAGATGCTGACAGTGTGAATCTGGTGAGTTGGTAAAGCCAAAATCATGACCTTTGTCAAATCAGTGTAATCAGGAAACATACAGAAATCCCATCTTTCCAATTAATACTAAAGCACAAAAGACCAGAGTGCAAGGAAAAGTTCAAGTGAAACAAGACTCTTATACTATATATAAAACACATACAACATGGGAAATCACATTAGATGCAAATATGTGGACTGATGCACAGAAAGGCTTCTAGGTATTCAATTAATTTTCCTTTACAGGTCAAGAATACATTTATATTTTTTAAGGAACTGTCTGCAGCTTCTGTCTGCCTAAACCACAAAAACCTATCCACTTAATAAAAGAATGCAACACAACTCATTGAAGCCAACAGTCTCAAAAAGCATCCATTAATTTTGGATGCTTCTGGTTTCAGATGTCTCTCTTAATGAGCTTGAATGTAAACATGTTCTTAATAATTCTGCCAAAACTGAGCTAATAAATGGATGTCTTCGTTTATCAAATGAAACACCCGACCTCATGCTGTATGGATGAATCAGATGCTCTGACTTAATCATTTATATTACTTTTCTTTATATGAAAAAGAAAGAAAATTTGGCCCCAATCCCCTATTCTGTTCTGATTCCTCTCAGCAGCTGTGGCTCTGTGAGAAAGCCTGGATGGAGAGGGGCTCTGTCCACACCCCTCCCTTCACAGCATGCACTTGTGGAAAGGAGAAGGGAATGGGACAGGAGAAATGCTTTTCAGTTTGCAGGTAACCCTTCCACTGACCATGTACCTCTTCAGTCTGCTGGTGAATCAACCCGTCACCCACCGATTCAGAGGGACTGTGAGAGACCATGGCTCCTAAATGAGACCTGAAATGGCTCCTTGGAGATGAATTTGCTCTGACTTAGACCTTCCACACAATGACAAATGTTGAACAGAATGCTTGTTCCTCAAGCTGCACCTCCATCCTGTGCAGCTCACTGCAGGCCATTCCAGTTGTGCCCAGGAATGTCCTGCCCAGCCCAGGAGGCAGAGCCTGCTCAGAGCTCACCTGCCCTCAGCACATTGCAGTGATGGGGAGGATAAAGGTCTCATGAGCAGGAAGGTGTTTGAAGCAAACAGTTACAACTTTACAAAAGTTCTAGAATTCAGATGTTTACAGATGCTGAAATATTAAGGTTTGCGCTTCACTAATCTGAGATTAACCCACCACGTATAAATAGACATTTGTTTAAATGAATTGACCTCACTGCTAGTTAGAGATTTCCATTGTTTGGAAGGTCTGCTGTTTTTTGATCCTTTTTAGGAGATAATCCTCATAATCCTGTATAAAGTTGACCACAATATGTGTTCTCTCTTAGAGCTCTTTGCATTCAGCCATGATCCTGCCAGCACTCAATAGTTCTGGCTACTGTGGAGTTCAGGTTTTCAGGAGGAGACTGAGAAAAAGTTATGAAGATGTTAACTGTGGTGAAAACCAGAACTGATTCAGCCACAATACTCTTAGCAGATGAACACTGAGGACAAATCTAAGCACTGATTGATCTTTCTATCCCATCAAAATCAGTGTTTTTTGTCAGAGCTGGGTGTGCATTTGCAGTCTATTCCAGTGCTCCCAACTTAGACCCCCGTGTGTGGAAGTTCCTTCTGTTTCCCAGCATTATTATTTTGTGTATGGAAGCTCGACAGGTGATATTTTCCACTTATCTGTTTTTATTGCATCTTCCTCAGCCATGGAGCCTCTCTGAGCTGTGCTTTACACCTCAGAACAAGTCCTGTGGCCAGATGGTCGCTGTGACAGAGGGGACAGATGTCAGCAGTGGTTTTGTGCACCTGAGTACTGAGGCACGGTGCTGCCCCTCGCAGGGACACGGGCTGAGCACACTGCTCCACACAGGGACCACAAAGAACACCCCTCTGGGGACATCCCTGTGCTGGAGAGGGGCTGCTCTGCCTCAACTACCCGGCTATGCCTCTGAGATCAGCTCCTGGAAGCCAAAAATCTCACCAAAAGGTACTCTAAAGCCAAACCCCCATGAAAATGTTTTCTGTGTTTTCTTCCTGTCTGATGCACATGCCTTCTGCTATAAACGCTACCCCAGTGTTTCTAAGACAACTCTGAATGGGAAACTTCTAGCTGGATTTCAAATCATAACCTCACCATGCTTCATCTTATCCTGGTTACCAGGATTACATTATCTGCTTCATAGAGCATCCTCTTATCTTATGGGGGATGACTCCTCACTGCTTCTTATGGTTTTCTACAAAACCTTCCTTTCCTGGAAAGGTGTCTTTTAAAGTCCAACTCCATGGCATTGTTTTGTGGATTAGAAAAGCCAAGTCAAATAGGCAGGACTGGTTGGCTGATGAGACTGTGGTGAAGTTCATGGCAGTGAATTATTGAAAGTTCTGATAAAAATGAGCAATATTTTTTAGCATTCGGAAGCTCTTCTGTTGTCTGTAGGTTTTCTGTCAACATGATGCCATCAAGTCAAAAGCAGACCTGTGGAAAGCAGAGGCCTGAAATTGGGGATGGCAATTATGGCTAAAAGGACAGAGGCAGTGGGGCCAGGGTGGCCTCCCCAGCACTGCTGTCATGAAACCCTCAAAATAGCTCACCTTTTCAGGGTTAAATAAATAACCACAGATGACTAAAAATGCAGGTAGACTTCTCCTCTATTGTGACTTCTGTAACAATTTATGTTTTTAAGATACTGTCATATGTACTTAGTTTTTCTTCCAAGACCCTTTTTGTTGTTTTGGCTGTACCTGGATCAACCTATATATCCAGCCACAGCTGCTGGCTGTTATGGCAGCTATTTTTGACCTTTTCCTGGGAAATTGCTGATAGCTTTCCAGACTCTCTGGCTGGCAGAGTTTAAGTGAAGACTAAAATGTTCATCTGATTGCATTTGAACTTGGGGCTTACTCAGGTAGAAAAAACAAGTTGCACTTTTGACAGAGACCTGCTTCCAAAAATATTGAGCAAGTGCTTGGGCTACAACTTTCTGTGCTATTGAGTTGTATTGCACAGGGAATTTGACACAATATTCCACACACACTGAAAAGCACTTTTGTAGTTTATGAAATGTAAATACCATAGTATGAATTTCTATAGATATGTGATTAGAAATTATAGCCTGTGGGAAAGGCCTTATTTATAAAGTTAAATTTGTTGAAAAAACTAATGATTCACCTTTTATTCTACAAATATGTGAGCCTATAATGTTTTTGAAATTCTCCAAAGTTGATAGGCTTTACTATAAGCTTGATAATATATGAGGGCATTTTACACAAGTCAATGTTTTGGATGTGGTAAATCCACTGTTAATTATAGAAATGTCTGCTTACAAATCTAGGAGAGCACCTATCCTAAAACTATCCTTTATCCATCTCTCTGCCTACATTCTGTGCAGCTGTACTTTGCCATTTCACTCAAAATAAATAGGAGTATGCAGCAGCACAAGTTAATGAATAAATGACAGATTACTAAAACTGTCTGACCAAATTATTCAATCTCTTCATCATGAGTCAGAAATTCTACTTATGTTTCTTCATTGCCTGCATTTGCTTGTGTATGCTCCCTCAAAGCATGCTTTTTAGTTATTACTGTTATTACACACTTTAATGGTTGGTTAGATTTGTCAGATTTTTGCAAATTCTGTGAAATGCCAAACAGAGAAAGCACATGAAACACAGCATTGTTTCTACTGAAGAATTATTTTTTTCCACATTTGATTTGTGCTGGTGTTTAGAGACAGAGGAAAGGAAGAAGGTGTTCCTGAAACCACATGCTCATGCTGCCAAACTGAATGCCAAGAATCTTTTCTGTCTTGGACTCAGCAATGGTGTTGGTTTTATCCCTGTCTTTGGGCTGGTGGTTTTGTGAATTGAGTTTAACAATAGTAGTGAAGACTGTACCTTATCTCCGGGACAAAGAACCACATAAACCTTTAGTTTAGTTAAACAGTAATGGTGGGGATCCATTCTTTGATTAGGACCTTGTGGAAGTACCAGCATGGAGTTGCATGTAATGTTAGTCTGTTATTTTCCCCCAGCTGCTCATTGTCATTAGTCACCTCTCATGGCTGATTATCTGGAATTCTCTGGCAGGTGCTTGATGGGCACTGTAGCATTTGTGTTTGAAAACCTTGCCTTGCTTGTGTCCACAGTTAATTATTTCTAGAACTTTGGTTGATGCTTTTCTCCTCAACCCAAGGAGTAAATTTTTCTTCTATTCCTGCAACAAACCCTGATTACATTTTATAAAAATGTTCTTACTGACATTTGTTCTCATTGGGAAGTGCTGGAACTGCCTGATCATGGAATTGAATGGCTCCTTTCTCCAACCACCTTAGCAGGAAATGGCTTTCAGGGCTCCAGATACTGGCTAACTCTCACTAGGGCCTTTTTCCAGCTTGGGATGAGGCAGGAATTTGACAGATCAGCTGCAGGTTGGAGCTGTAGCCCCTGCCTGCACACCCAGTGTACCTGAGCAGGTGGGACACAGCAGGTGGGGACAGAGAGATTTCGGTCATTCCTTCCAAGTTGTTATATTAACATTGTGTATTTTTAAGCAGTGGGTTTGACTTTTTGGAATCACCCACAGCAGACAGCTAACAATCTCCATCCTCAGGGAACGGAGAGGGAAAAGGCCCTGAGATGGGGAAGGAGAACTTCAAAGCTTTCATTGCAGCTCCTTCATCTTATGCTCCTTTTCACATTTCAGTATCTAATCACAGCAAATATGAACCAGTTCTGCCTCAGGGTCATCATTTCCTCTGTACTTTGCCCCTCTGCAGATGAGAGCCTTTGCACCTTTGCTGGGCATGGGCACTGCTGCTGAAGGCAGGAATGGACCTTGCTCTTCTCATGCTGCCTCCCCTTCCCCATGGTCATCAGCTGAGTGCATTTTTATACCTTATTGAAATGCACAAAAATGCACTGTCCAATTTGACAAAACCTCCAACTAATTACAAAGCACTTTTTGCAATTTCCTATGTAATATCCTTTTGAAAGTTGCCCTGTTTTCTTTCTCTTTGAATGCGTATTCAGAGCAGGCAGATTTGTAGGCACACAATAAGAAGCTGATTTTGAAAAGAGGTAAATAAATTGCACTGGCTGGAAAAGGGTTTCTTGCTGCCCTTTTATTATGATGTGCACAGAACTTGCTACGAATTCTTTACTTTGCATTTCTATCACAAAGATAAATGAAATTGTCAATCCTGTTCACATTTCCTTTTGATGGCTATATAAAAGTAATAGCCAGGGTGCCAAAAAAAGCTTTCATTAATTCTTCTATTTATTAAGGTGAAAGGAGGACTATTTTACAAACAAAGAAGAATAAACAAACTGTGGTGAATGTCTGCTGTTTTTCTAGAAAATATACCTTCTTTATTCCTAACTTTAGAATGACTTTGAACAGTTTTAAAATAGATAAAAAACTTCTTGATTTCAGATTTCTGTAGCCTTATCTCAGTATTCACCACTGCAACACTACACAGAATAAGTGAAATGTTGTATGGCAATGTTGAAATTTAATTCAGGGAGTAAGACCACACTTTGAAAAAAAAAAAAAAAAAAAAAAGAAAGAAATTCTGTACTTGTTCCACAGAGATATCTGATATTGAGGGGAAAAAAAATAAAGCAAAAACTAAAAAAAAATCCCACCCCTACTCTGCTTTTTATATGTGATAGACATAGATATCAACGTCATTTCTTCACAACCATCTTGGGAAAAGAAGCCCTCATAAATCACATTTATGAGGAGTAGTCTGGAGCAGAGCAAGCCCTATGTGCTGCCATGGAGCTGACACAGAGCCTGCCTGGGCTGCCTCTCCCTTGGCAGCACACCAGGGCTCAGCCCAGGGGACACATGGTTTCTCTGCAGATTGGGGCAAATCTGCCTGCAGAGAGCCTCAATCCTTATAGTCTCAGAAATTTCTGTGGACTTTGGCCCTTTACTTTTTTCACAGCATTGGGTTTATTGGTAGGCTATTTTATTTTTATTTTATAATATTTTTCATATTTTATTTTATTTTATTTTATTTCCTCCCCTATAATTTTGTCATTAGTGGCAGAGATTTGTTTGATTTTGAGAAAACAGAAAGCCCCAAGAGACAAATAAATCTTCTGAGACTCTGATAATGAAGATGAGGAGATTTGAAAATCACACTATGGTTTAGCAGTATCATTGTAACTTCCTGTCCTGCCTGGAAAGTATTTGAGCAGAGAGTTTCTAAATGTCCAGGTGAGGAAGAAATCTCTTCCTCTGAGGGACAAAGTGAGGGCAATTCTTCCCTGAACTCCATGGAACAGGATCAAGTCTAAATTACCACACCAAAGTTGTCTTTGTCCTTCCTATGGGCTGCAAAAGGTCTCAGGACAATTAGTCCTGTCTTTTTTATTGTTTCAGTGTGGAGTTTAAAACCCCTGCCCTTTTATCACATCTATTTAGCTCTATATCCGTGGCTCAGGAAAACATTAAAAATGAGATGGATATTCAGTGTTTGGCAGGGAAATGCAGCACTAATTCATTTTCTGGCTACAACAGTCCAACTGTGTTTAGTTTTTCCTTCCTGCATTCATGTCTAAATCTGCCTGCTCTCTCCCACTGCTCCTTACACACATTAGCATCTATATGTGTTTATGTGCCAGTGTAAATCTGCAGAGTCAGTTTTTACTACCCTTCTTATTAGTATAGAATATATAAGGCTTTCTGCAAAGGTTGGGGTTTTCAGAACAGGAATTCTTTTGCTGGTTTAGCTGTGGTTCAGCCTGCTCTAACTGTGGCCATGAAGCATTCATTCCCAGACACTGAGAGGCCACAAAGCCTGATATTGACTCTGCTCCTGGTGCAGCTGTGTGTGATGTTATTCACTGCCAGAGCCCCAAGCCATCTTTCTACTCCACTTTGAAGGAATCACTCTCTTTATCAGTGAAGGAAACAAGCAGCTTGGCTGCTACAACCTCCCCTTCCATCTCCTTCCCTCCCTTAGCTGCAATATGAACATCAGATATGGGAGAAAAATAACACTGTGTTTCCTGATGCAATTAATTTAACAATGGTTCAACTCTAACACCTTTGGACATAAGCACGAATGGGAAGAAAAATTAAAGCTTAGATTCACAAAGCCATGAAAACAGCAGTAAATATCCAGCAAAAATGATGTTTCCTTATCATGTACAAGCAAAGGATTTAGCCACTGGGGCAAGTTTTAAAACCAATTATTTTAAAACCTACATAAACACCATTTCTGATTCCATGGGAAAATCATATCCAGTTCCAAAGGCTTCAGAAAAACCAGGCATAAAAACTTGAGATCTTACTTGAAAACAAGAGGCATCTGAGAGTGCAGCCTTCCCTGAGGAAGCCACAGTTTAAATATCAAGTTTTAGACCAAGCAGAGAGACAAAAACTCAAACCCAACCCAGAGCTTGTATCAAACCCACCTGTTTTTAAAGATCAGCCCGAGGGTTTTATGGCAGCATGTTTGGACAGATCTGGTGACACCCACCTGCCCTGCTGGGGACACTGCCTTTGCCAGCAGCACCCTGTGCAAGTGCCATGCTGGGCTGAGAGAAGATGGGCCAGGTCACATCAGCCTCTAATTCCTCCAAAGCAGAGACATCCCCCTGTTTGTTTGTACAGCCCAGTGTTAAAAGAGGCTTTCACTGTGGTGAAAATGTCAGCATGCAAGAGATGAGTCCCTGGAGCTTTCCCAGCTAGATTGCTTTTTCTCCCCATCCCTTCACCCCAGATTTTTTTTTTTTTCCATTTCATTTTGGGTTTCTTACCCCCATGACAGTTAAAAATGATATAAATATTATGAGCTAGGTTCTGGTCTCCTGGAGTAATAATATTGCAGCAGCGAAGGTATCCATGTTTAAGAACACAGGACTCTCAGCAGCTGCTTGGCTGAATGTTCTTTGCTATGCAAAGCTCTGCAATATTTCCAGTAGTGCCTTATAATGTCAGCCTTTGGAGTATGATAAGGTATCTCTGTGGTTTCATATTGCATCAAGTGGAAATCCAGCATACAAATGACTTGCTCAGGAATATTCTACACAAAATCATTGAAATTTTTAAGCTGTTTCTGCTTTTACTGAGGGAGTGAAATAGATTATATGGTATTGAAGCATTTTTAGGAAAGTTTTTTTTTTTACTTTTTAAAAAGATCATTAAAGTGAGTGGTGTTATATTTATGGACTATCATATGTTTGTGCTCCTGTGCATTCCCCTCCATCACCCAAAAGAAAGGGCAGTACATCAGGATGGTCAGCCAAAATCAGGTATTTCCAGACCATACGACTACCAACCCGTGTGAGATTTTACTGGAACATCACTGTCTTTCCTGCAGAATGGTTCTGTACCTGATGTTCAATCATTATGTTCATTAGTGGGGAAAAATCCTTCAGGAGTATCATTCTTTCTGAAAAGCCATATGCAATTGTGTGGCTAAAAAGCAGAAATGTCTTTAATTATATCAACCATGCTTGCAAATTAAAGGCATAATGACCCATCTGCATCTGTGTAAATCGGGTATTAGGCCTGAAGTCAGGATTCATTTGTGTACATCTATTTGAAAAATAAAGGAGTAAAACACATGCACAAGGGTAGTATTTAGAGTTTGTGATGGATTGGAATGATATCAAAGGGTGTCAGAACAGTGAATTAGTGATATCACACAAACAGAAAATCATGGGAGATCCTAGATGATGGCAAGAGAAAAAGGGAAATTTACTTCCACATTTACAGACTTTTCTCCACAAAAGCAATGAGAATATTCTCACTCAATTCCTCACTTTACCAACTTTGCAGGACAAGGCTTGGGAATATCTTAAAACTGGAGTACAAAGCTGACATCCTTCCCTGAATGTCAGAATGTCTCAGGAGAGCTGCCAGTAGCAGGCATCAATATGTTCATTTAACTTTCTCCTCCAGATCAGGCTTCAGATTCTGGCAGGGAGCTATACTCCCTCATTTTAGATGCAAAATTAAAATTTACATTAAAAGAGTTTAAACATCTGTAAGGAACATCTGGAAGTCTTTTCCCAAACATTGAATGAGCAAAGGCTCCAGGACTGGCTCCTTTGTTTGTGTGTACTTGGTTAAAATATACAACAGCATCAGTGTCAAACAAATGGATGTACTTGAAAGAGCTACAAGGAATTACAAAAGACTCCTGCTCTCTTTACATCAGCTCTGTGATGCTTCCAGCTCCCACCTCTTGTTGAAGCTGCTGCTGTAAACAAACAAACAAATCCCAGAGCTGCTCAGAGGATGTTGGAACCATCACCAGCCACAGCTAAGGAATAAATCCAGGCATCCTGACACTGGAAAGGAACACACACGGGATGGGTCTTTGTGGAAACCTGTTCCTTCAGCCCTTTGATGGGGCAAGGCAGCAAGGAGTGTGTGAGCAAAGCCACTTGGTCTCAGGATGCTTCTCAGGACTGCTGGGGAGCTGCTGCTGTGATCAGCAACAGTGCAGTAAAATCCTCACAGTTTAAAAGTGGGGGGAAAAAAAGAGTTTATAGGAGAAAATAAACTCCACAACTCAAAATGCATCCTACAAATACTGGGTCATTTCCTGCTGTCCTGATTTATCCAAGCACTCAGGCCTTGGCTAATCTGAGAGTGGCCCTGTCCACAGCCAGCGCTGTGCCAGTCACAGTCATTTCAGCTTTATCTGCTCCCCTTTGGGAATTCCACTGGGAAGCTGCATTAAGGGCTTGTGGTCCCAATGCAGCAAATGCACAAGGAGTAGAGAGCTTCCTCCAGCACAGGTTTAAGCCCTGTTTCTGTGTGTGTCAGCAATCAGTAGCCTTGTCATGCTAGTGCAGCTTGTATTTTGTAGTGGTCATACACCTAAGAATAAAGTACATTTGGTTAATGGATCTGTGCCAAAGAGCACAGGAATATAAGTAATTCTCACAAAGAAAACTTCTAAAAATAGTGCTACTTCTTCTAAGAGATGCAAAGGGATATTGCTGATTAAGGGTCATTGCTTCCTCTCCCACTGGGACCATTTCTGTGCTTGGGGCTGGGCAGTCTGGGCTGGAGGAGACAGAGTTTGGGCTGATGACAGAAATTAGGAGAGCACATTCAGTAGTGACATGAGACCTGGAGGAGTTGATTCCTTGTCTCTGGGTTCTTGTGCCAACAAAGGGGACTTTTTCATCCTTTTGTTCTCTACATATTTGTACTTTTTAAATTTTTTTTTCCCCTGCCTGAAGGAAAATCTAGTTTTATCTGGTCTTAGGCCAATTAGTACTTCTGCCTGTGGAACCTATTGGCAGCATCAACAACAGCAGATATGTTCAAAATATAAAGCTGGTCATTCCTGTGCTTTCATCTTAATTGGAGCCTTAACACTATTTTAAACATTAAAATAATGCTGGAAAGAAAAGCATGGGTTTGGGGGTTAAAAAATCTTTTATTTCCCATGGTTTTTTTCAGAAGGTTATAGTAATTATTTTTACTGTGACAAGAAGATTATTTGACTTAATTTAATACAGAAGATTAAGTTCTCAGGGAAAAAAAAACAAACCTATAATATACACAAGTTGAAAAACAATGCCAACACTTCCCTAGAGCATTAGAAAACTTCCTTATCCCTCTGTGGGACAATCATGTGGTAAAATCTAAGATACAACTAAAATGTGGGGCACAACCAAGGGTCAGACATCTACATCCAACTCACACCTCTAGCAATTCCTTCCCCCACCCCCTCCCCAAAATAGTTGTACCCTGGAAAGTCTCAAGGTTTTCTCCCTTATAATCAATTTTTTAGAAATTCTTTTAAATTAAGTTTAGCTGTGAACTAATGGAAATAAATTATCTATGAAGTATATCATGGTGGTCCTGCTCTTGCAGTCTGTGGTGCGATGATAAATGACCAGCGTCGTAAAATAGCTGTTAATGGATTTTAAAGCCAGAGGGGAAAATTATGATCATCTAATCCTGACCTCCAGCATGGGGCTGGTGCCTGGACAACCTCCTGTAGCTTCTGCACCAAGGCCACAGCTGCTCATGGGGTGTCAGGACATTTTTCAGCCAGACAAGCCCAGCAGCCCCTTTGGAAAGGGTGAGGTGGATTCTCACCTGGTGGAAACCACAATGGTCACAGCACCTTGTCACAGCACATGGGAATCTGGTCTATTGCTTGTTTTTTTGATGGTGCCATGAACCCTCTTGTCCTCTCTGGCAGTGCCATTCTCTTTCTCTCTTTGCCTGAGCTGTTCCTCCTAAGCTTTCCTCTTGCTCTCCATCCTGTTGTATCTCCACCCAGCTGTCTAAGGACCAGCTTTCCCTCTTCTCTCTGCAAACTGCCCTCAGGCCCTTTCCTTTTCCTGCTCACCATGTCTCTGTGCTGGCTCTACCAAATCCCCTTGTTGGCACTGGTTTTTAGGGTCTGACATCAATATCTTGCTCATGACAGCACAGTCTCTTTCCATCCACTTGGGGAATGCTTCACTGATTATAAGGAAACCATGAACAGAGAGAAGGGATAAATTACTTAACCAATCCTCTACCAATGGCTTTGTTATGTCTGCTTTCAGAATTGTGAGCACCATAACTCTCCCATTTCAAGGTTTGTGCTCTAATCAATTACTTATGAGATAGGAAATCAAGACTTTTGTTCAGGTTGCTGTATTTTCCTGCTTGTATTTCCACATCCAGAAGAAAGTCCACAAAGCAGAGTTCATGGCTGGCAGTGCTGATCATTACTGTTCAGAACTGCTACACTATTCTCCTACTTAAAAAGTTTTAATGCCTTGTCAATTTTAAAGCTTTTTTTTTTTACTAGAAAAAGTCAAAAATTGAATTTGAGTCCCAAGAATTGCCAGGTTTGATTGCTCAACACCATTCTTTATATTTCTGCAGGCACTTTTCACCCTTCTGGGGCAATGCCAGCCCTGATTATATATGTTTCCTATTAAAGAAATACACAAATATCTAACTAAATAAGGCAGATGTACAGACAGAAGATCAAGTCTTGTTCAAAACCAGCCAGATTCATGAACTGACAAACAGTGACAGGACAAAAACCAGAGTGGGCTCCACTGGCTGTCTCCAAGAGCTCTTCCCAGCCACCAGGAGATCACTGAAAGAGAAGCAGTCGCTGAAAACTCACCTGAAAGGCACTCGGAAATGCCTGCAGTATTTACTTGGTGACATGGGCTCCTGAGCAAGTGCCAGCAAACACCAGAGCAGGGAGCAAAGGGGAGTCACTCTCCTGCTGGCTTACTCTGATCAAAAAGGATCAAAAGTGGGGTGATCTGAATTGATTATTGAACGTGGCTTTTCTGATTAGCACTGCACAATGCCCATTACAGCACTGTCAAGACTTGAGGGTGTGAGGGCATAAAGCAGATTTCAAGCCTGAAGAGCAGAATAAATAACTTGGCTTGGGCAGATGGAAAAGGACACTTCTTTTCTCAGCTGTCTAGCAAGCCAGGAGCAGAGTTTAGTCCAGTGAGAACAAAAATAGCCCAATAAAACCTACTGGCTGCAGCAGTACAGATGGCTTGTACCATCTCCTAAGCCATTTACTTTCAGAAGCTGAAAAATGGCAGCGCTGAAATTTTAGGTGAACATTTCACTGCAGGTGATCAGTGTAGTGAGAAGTGTTAACTCAGGCTCTTATCTTGCATCCCTTCTCTCAGTGTTTTAACACCTCACTCTCCTGCCTCCTTCTCTCCCCAAAAGACCTTAAACCAAGCCAGGGCTTCAGCACCCAAGGCAAGGAGCACTAACAGTAGGGATTAATTGCAAAATCTTACAGCACATTGTTCCTGCCCTCAGAAACAGTTGCTAATTATCACTTTCACAAATATTTACTGCTATCTGATTCTTGAATGGAATATATTATGAAAATCTCCATATGCCCAGGCACAGCTTGACTTAGCGGGTGAAAGACGACGACTCTATTTTGGATTCACACTGCTGAGAGAAGAACGCTTACTGTATTGAATTCATACCTCATTTAAAATTGCCTTTACAGATAATAAATCCAAATGTTCCTTTCATAATTATTCTGTACTAAAATTAATGCCAAATAATGTGCAAGCAAGCAGGCAGGCCTTTATGGGTATGATTACAGCATTTACTTCTCTTTGGGAACTGCTGGAACTGTCTACATAAATAATACCATGCCATTATCCTTAAAGCAGCACATTTGTTTTACAATGAGCCCTTGCCGGGGGAACTTTTCACACATATACTATTGAAGCTTTCTGTGCACCTTAATCATCTATCATATCCTTTAAGGAAAGATCCTTTAGAAGAGAACTCTTTTCCCCCCACCACTACTGCTTGACATAAAATCATAAAGGTTGCTAGGAATATTGGAAACCCTCCCTCTCTTCTTAAAGACAATTTATCTTCTTTATTCATTCTGCTCGAATGTCTTTGTAGTGAAAGAAACTTTTACTGTGCTTTGCCTGAAACTCACAGAAGTGCATATGTTATAAGTGCATGGTGAACTGCCAGAGTTTCAATGTCTCTCCCATCCTGACGTGTTTTCCTCCTTCCCTGCTTTGCTGCAGCCCCTTCCTTAATTGAATCAAAGATTTTTGGGGCACTTACACTAACATAGAGAAGTGACACTTGCTTGTTGTGCCCGGTGAACACAGTTGACAATTTTTAACCTCAGCCTGTTTGCTGCTATCAATGAATTCTGAATCAACAGCCATATTTTGTGCTGAAGTCAAATAAGCACTAGGAATTGTGAGATAACAGCTTAATTGCAAGCTGGAGGGACCTATGCAGCACTGAGTCCATGAAACTACTGAGCTGCTCCTGACTAACACTGCCATCAGAAAACCAAAAATACGTGGATGAGGAAAAACGGCAGTTTTGTTGCAGACTGCTACTGAGCAGCCATTACACTCTAATCAGAAACTGTAAAGGGAAAAGCAGGAGTAACTCAATTCTGAGGCCTTTTACTGTCAATTACACCAGACCTTTTCTTATGCATTTTGCTGAGCAGCTCCAGAGTGATTCTGATGGAGTGAAATCACAAGTACTGCTCGCCAATGCAGCTGCAGCGCTCCCAGTCTCACCACATGGACACCTCTTGCAAGTCAAAATGAGATCTGATAAATTATGAAACAAGGACTCCAACATTCAAATTGCATTATGAGTGGATTTATATGCTTGGGTCCTTCCTTCCCTAGAGAGACAAGCTGGAAATTGAGGCTGGATGATATACATTGAGTGTATTTTCTCTTCCAGGGCTCCTCAGCAGGTGAGGTGTCACTGCCTTCCTCTGATAGGTTCCTGTGCACTGTTCCCTAAATCACCAGCCTCTTCTCTGCTCTGTAATGGAAAAAGAAGATTCCAAACCCAGGAAAACTCATCATGGACAAGGGCTTTCCAGCCTGGCCTTGCCTCTGGCTCCCTCCTGCTCTAGGCAGCGCTGGGCCTGTTGATAACTCCATTCCATAAGGGAGGAGAGTTGATGCTTTGATCAGGGTGGGAATGCCAACAACACTGTGAACACTGAGCAGGATGGATAAACCTCTTCCCCCTTGGAGTGCCCAGCCTCAAAGCTAATAAGGCCACTCTGCAGTAGATGCTGAGAACAGCTTTTTTCTCAGCTTTAAACTTTTTTTTTCAAGAACTTTGTTGATTTCCTCTCACCCCTAATTTTCCTTCACAACATACACTTGGCTTCCTAAATTTTAGAACTCTTGTAAATGGGGATCTTAATTTTTCTTGAAAAGTTGATTTAAATAGCCATCTTTCTGCCCTGATTTTAACATGTGTTCTCTGAACACTTTTTCATATCCAGTGGCATGGTCATCCTGTAACAAAGGCAGGGGACAAAGCAACACCTGCTCCTGAGACACACCACAGTACTTTTATTGAGAGCTGGAAAGCTTCTGACTCCTGAGGGTGGCAAATGATTTCATAAGCATTTCCAGGGCCACTTGGTGATACCATTAGCAGTTGGTGTCTAAACCTTTCTTGTCTCAGTTTCAGTAAAGTTAAATTGCACCAACCACCTTTGGAAGTGTGCAGGGACTCTGAGTGACTGTCCTGGGACTGGCAGCTCAGACTGCAGGCAGGGCAGGAGGATTCCCTGGGAAAGCTGCAGTGGTGAAAGGGAGCAAGAGAAGTTTACAACTCCCTGAAAGGAGGGTGTGAGGGTGTGACCAGGTGGGAGTCAGACTCTTCTCCCAGGGAGCCAGTGATAGGACAGGAGGACACAGCCTTAAGCTGTGCCAGAGGAGACTTAGGTTGGACATCAGGAAGAATTTCTTTAAAGAAAGGGTGATTAGACCCTGGAATGGGCTTCCCAGGGAGGTGGTGGAGTCACTGTGGCTGGGGCTATTTGAGGGAAGAGTGGATGTGGCACTCAGTGCCGTGGTCTGGGTGACCTGGAGGTGTTCAGTCATGGACTCCTTGGTCTCAGGGCTCTTTTCCCACCTCATTGATTCTGTCATTCTGTGAGGTTGCACCTCCCCTGGCACTTTTGCACTGCAGGAGCTGCTGTAGGATCAGAGGAGGGACCCAACCAAAGCTCTGCTCTGGGTGGGAGCAGCAGAGAGCAGCAGCAGCTGGGGGCTGTGCCAAAGCAGGGAGCAGCAGGTGCCCCCCTCTGTGCCAGCACCACGGCTGGCAACAAACCAAACCCCCAGAGAAGGGAGAGACATGGCTGTGGGACATAAAACTGGACCTGAAGAGGTTTTTTTAAGTTCTTATGCAAACGACAAAACAGAGGGGTCATCTCTCCTCAGAATTAGAAACCTGGAGAATGCCATAGTTTAGAAAAATCAAACAAGAGCTGCCAGAATGAGAAGGTGAAATACAGCTGTTGGTGCTGTGACAGAAAATAGGAGACTCGAAATCCAAGGGGAAATAATTTATTCTGTGTTGAGATGTCTGAAGGAAATGGACAACAACTGCACAGACCCAGTTCAATTAGGAAAAAAGATTTAATTTAATTTCTTTCCACAGATCTTGGTCTCTGAGAACCAGTCAAATGCAAAGAGCTAGAAAAGATAAAGGGCTGCCTTAGGGGTGAATATTTTCAGCAGAACTCATCTGAAGGAAGTTAAGTTGAACAACACAGCAAACTCCATGCAGAAGAAGATATATGTCTCCTTTAAGTTTACTTCCTCTTAAGTGAAGTATTTGCCAACTTTTTTTCAATTAGTTTTCTCAGCTCAAAGAGCTCTGGAATTGTGAAACCTTGCAAAGACACATGATTAAATTGACTTCGACAGGTGAGGTTCAGAACTCTCTCAAAGGTCATACAATTTAAACTGACAGGTGTCACAGAAGACAATCTGACTAGCCCAATATATTTCCCCTGCTAGAAAAGCCAAGGACTTTTAGGCAACAGATTATCATGGATGTTGGTACCAAAAGTTATTTAACCTAAAAGTAAGTGAAAGTTCTAGGTACAGAGACAGAGCTGGGCTGCTGAGCCTGCCACTGCCTGTGTAAAGGGAAATCATTCCACATTTCCTGCCCTGCTGTTCCCAGGCCCTCACAGACACTCCAGTGCCAGGAACACCCCACGCCTGCCACGCTGATTCTGGATGCAGTGCAGTCACCTCAGGGAGAGTTAGAGCACAGCCCAGCCTGGCCCAGCTCCTGAATCTCTCACCAATGGTCATACCCTGATAATGACAACAACCTAATCAGCCAGAGCATTCCCTTCTATGTGGAAGGTGACTAATTTCAAAGATTTCTTATCTCTCACTGAGGCTGAACTTCAGCAACTGCACGAAGACACATCATCAGGACACTTGAAGATATTTTAAACAATTTTAGGCTGTTTTACTAGTCCTGCTTAGACAGAGATGTACAGCCCCAGTTAGGCAGAAAATTTAGTGCTCAGTGAGGATATGGGAAAGAGAACCAAAACCATCCAAGGTTTATTTTAAACCCCTTATTTAGTACCATACCATCTGTTGCAAAGATGGAGAGACCTTCCTTAATTTTCTCCCTGGACAGGGATACAGCTGTAACCCTGGCATGAGTACCAAGGCAAGAGCTATGAAACCTTACACAGCCAGGATTCCATGGTGGAACAACAGCCCAGCATCTTCCAACAAAGTGAGCTTCAGTGCCCTCCAGGGCTGCCCACAAAATGGAAATAATTGGTGTGAAATATTCATGGACCCGCACAGCACATTTCTCCTTATCTCAGTGTGATTGAAGCAACTGCAGGAATTGGTGAATGGCAGACCTGGATAACTGAGAGCTGCTCCACAGCTCCTCAGTCTCTGTGTTTTGTGGACCAAATAACCAGGTGGATCAAACAAACAGGCCTGCTTTCCTTGACTAGAAGGCTGTTTTCATTAGGTGTTTTTATTTATACACTTAGCTGCTCTGGGCTCTGAGTGGCAGACAAAGTGTTCTCTCAGAGATGAGTCAGGCTGCTCTCCTTGTAGCGCTAAATTACAGAGGGATTTTCACTGCACACTGATTCCAGCAATATGAAAGGTCAGTACACACGGATCTCTGGCTTCAAATGGGAGATGAGGAAATGCTTAAGCTTTTATCTTGTTTCCCAGTGCTTTGGGTTAAGCCTCACAAGTTTGCTGAAAGCTTTAGTGGCTTATATCTGCTGGATGATAGTGTTAACTCAGGGCTGTAGTGGTGTCCTGCACAGCACTGTTCGTGGCCAACCCACCAGCATGGGCTGCTTTCTGCAAGAGAGGCACGAGGAGTAATAGGATTGGGAAGAGGGGCCCTATCATCTCTGCCTCCATGGGTGAAACAGGAGCAAGCACCCATGCAGGCTCAGCCTGCTAAGGAGCTTAGGCCACTCTTGGAGGAGAGACACGGCAGACTGCTTGAGGAGCTGACAGGGACAGAGGAGAAAGGGGAGAAAACTAAAAAAAAAAAAACAACCAACCCAAAAAACCCAAAAGTTATTAAACTCTACCAGAGAAAACAAACAATCATAGAAACAATTCCAGTGGCAAAGCTGCATGATGGGAGAGTGCACTGGCACACAGCACTGGAATGTGAAATAAGTGTGACCAAAGGGTGTTAGTCCAGCAGTGAGGGGATGAGGAGGGTGAAGTGCTCCTCGTGGGGGGCTTCACTGTGTTTGTGCTGCTGAGATACAGGGTGCTCTCACTGCTCATGTCAGCAGTTAGAAGTCATAGCATTCTGTCTGAGAGGTGGCAGAGGGTACCCCTCAGCCCTGTGCAGGCTGCCAAGGTCAAAGCCAACCTAGAGCAAATAAATTTTCTCCTTTGAATGTCACAAAGCCAAAACCTGGCTGTTCAGTCTGCCCTCAAACTCTAGAGCTGCTGTGTTTGTGGATTGCTTCTGCACTACTCCTTCAGGTCATGATTGCCACCGGATTTTGTGAAGCACTAGTTTAAAACAAACTAAAAGCTTTCCTGAATTTTTAGGAAGAAGTGAAGCAGAAGAATCTTTTCCTTCCTGTTTGCAATAGCCCTGGCATTGCCCACAGATCATGCTCACCCTGAGAGAACTTGCATTTCTATTATTAGCATCACTGGCTTTTGCATTCTATCTTTACATTTCAGTCCTGGGTTGTACCATGGGACTACTCAAAATTTCTGCTTCCTTTCCATTTCATAAATAAACATGCATGGGAGCAAAATCCCCAAGCACTCTTTATATGCATACAACTGATTCACCAACAAATGGCAATTTTGCTATGAAAACTGATGTTTAGCTTTTTCTGTTGCTGCCTCTGCAAATGGAGAGCAGTGACTTTTATTTTTTGTGTGTGTTATTATTTCTCAATAACACCATTTTTCCGGTAGAGCTTTCAGTAGCTCACAAAAAACTGGCAAAACCTCCAAGATATTTGTTTTATGGTAATAACACAAGTGATTACACTTTCCAAAGCCAAACAAGTGCTGAGAAATTCTCTGCTTGTCTGAAACGAGGTTTTCCTTGTGAGCCTTCCCTCATCCCCAGCTCCAGGACAAGAAGCAAAGGTGATGAGTTTCAAACACTCCTGTTCTAACCAGTCAGTGCCAGTGCAATTCCTTTGGTTTGTGCTAAACTGCTCCTGTTTTGGGGAACAAAAGGGAAAGGAGTATGAGCCCCCTTTGATGGACAAAGCTGCCCTCCCTGTGCCCCAGCTGGCAGGGCTGTGCTCCTGTGCTGTCTGGGGAAATAACCAAAATCTGCCACTGCTCCCCTGGCTACAAAACCCTCACCCACTACAGTCCTGTTAAAAATACTGCAGGGGGATCTCCAGGAAACACCAACCTGGGCCTGTTTCCCAACACGTGCTGTGGGCTCAGGGGCACAGCTCACACACAGAGGTGACCCTGGGCATCCTCCCAGCACTGAGCCAGGCTCTCCAGCCACACAGGGCACTGCAGGGACAATGGAGATTCTTCTGCCCGTGGGGACAGCAGCAAGAGCCTCCTGGCACAGCCACAGAGCATTTAACACAATTCCCTCCCTCTCTCGTTCTGCAGAAGGAGCAATGAAATCTGCAGTGTAATGTATTCAGCAAGGTTTAAATGATAAATGCTGATGGCATTTCCACTCACTGTTAATATTAGAAAGCTGGGGAAGACTCCCTCTCCTGAGGTGAACCACTGCAGATCAGGAATATTTTAAATCAAAAGAGACGCAGGGCCAGCTTGCAGTGAGCTCTAAATTACACGGAATTGACACGTGCTGAATTTAGGGATCCTGCTTAGCCCAGCTCTGCCTGCAAGGTAAGGTGAGGTGTTCAATGCCATGCCACACTTGGATTGGAGCTGAATTCCTTTCTGGAAGGATCTGGCAATCCTGGCCTTTGCCCGTTTTCTGTATAGAGCTATTTCAAACCTTCTACAGAACAGAGCTCACAGATGTCCTTTTAGCAACAGTATCTTTACAATCTTGAGAAAAAGAAAAGTGTAATTTTATGTTTTCTTCTTTTTAATGATCGAAGTCAACATTCATTTTTGTACGCAAGCGTGTGTATACTAAAATGAAATTTGCTTTGCCTGAAATCTCCCTGTGTATGTAATATTTATAGCAAACACATTTTTATCAGAAACAGGTAATTAGAAAACATTTCAAAGACACTGCTGGAATATGCCATGAAGACTCTCCTACTGTAGCTGTGGTTGACAAGGAATTCTGGTCTCAGGAGCTCCAGGAAATCAGAGGAACTCCACAGCTCTCTGGGATTCCTGATTCAGACAGTGGCAGCTAAAGCAGAAGCCAAACTATTCCCTCTAAATGGCCAAAGGGCTGAGAGAGTGGGAGCTGCAGCAGTGGAGAAGTGGGGAAGGGAAGCTGAGCATTGCCATTTGACAAGTACATTTCAGAACCTCTAGGAACAGCAGAGGTGACAGTGCTGACATTTTGCACATCTGTGGAAAGCACAGACATTTCTGCAGAGAACCCTGAGAAGGTGAGAAAGAGTGGAATTACAAGGTGTCCTTTTGCCTTATGTCCATGGATCCTTGGAGCCCTCATCAGGTTTAGCTTTAACACAATCAGAAAGGAGGCAGCTCCTTTACTCTTGGGGCTCACTGTCAGTGCTGATGAGCCTGCCAAGGGCTTTCCCAGGCACTCACTCAGAGGAGTGCACGGGGAGGCCTGGAGGTGTTGAGCCCCTGAGGGCTGGACACAATCAAACATTTAGAGATGTCTCTTTTTGGTCCAGGCTCTGCAGTGGGACCTTCACCCCTCTCTCAAGCTGTACTTCATTTTGCTAAGGTGAAAAATGAAATAGAAATGCTTCAACACAACTCTGAAAGGAGCACATTGAGCAGGAAGCTGGCTGTAGCAATTTAATGAGAAGATGAGGGCAAGGTGGTATTAGAAATACAATCCTCAGGGCCAGAGAATTTTTTTTTGGAAGATGCAGGTAGCTGTGCCTGGGAAGGGCTGCCTGGAGTTTTGCTGCATGTTTCACTCAGGACAGGGCTAAGGGGATACAGAAGCCACCAAAGCAACAAAGCATCTGTTATTCCTCCAAAAGTGACTGAATTGCTGAGCAAGCTGCTCAAGCTAACACAATACGGTCAAGGAAAGCAGACTGGAAGCCTTCAACATGATTTGCTGCATTCACCTTTAGGTAATTGATAAGAAAATATTCACCTTTAAAACCTTTGGAGCCAATCCTTCACTCACATGGAAAGAAAGGGGCTGTGAAACTGTCACAATTTGGAAATTCCAAGAACAAACTTCTATCGAAAGGAAGTGAGCTTAAAGAGAGGAGTTGTCACAAACTCTAAATCCAAACACTCTTTCATGTCACAGACCCTCACATCCCAACCCAATTTCTCAGGGCCAGGGAGTGCTGCACCAGCAGCCCAGCTCACCCAGACCTTCTCTGGCTGAATTTAAAAATACATTGTTGACCTGGTCAAACTGTTTTGTCTAAGGAAATAACATTTCCTCAGAGCTGAGCCATTAATCCAGTTAAGTGTAATTAAAGCATTTGCACAAGTCTGAACTAATTTCTCTGTTTACAGAACAGATTGGATAAATATCCCTGTGAGAGGCAGAAAATTCATTACAGCAACAGCTTAGGTCCCTGTATTTCTAAGCTGCCCTGATATGAGGAAATTACTTTGGTACCCTAACAAATATATCATTTCAGTAAGCTCCTAATGTAAAAGCACTGTGGAAATAATGTCAACAACCTTGTGATGACTAATAAATAGACTGATGTACATCCAGCTGCACATAATAAACCTTTAGAGAGCCTAATGTCATCACAAGTCAAAGGAAAAGGTATCACAAGATTACAGCCGAGCTTTTACACACAGGCACAACACTTCACTCATATTAATGTTTCTTTTTCTCCTTTTTCTCCCCAGATTGCTGCCCTTGCTTGCTCCAGGGCCAGCCCTCTGAGCTGGTGCCTTCATGACACTCCCAGCTCTTCCTGGCTGCTTCACAGCTTTGAACGTTCTCAGCAGCAAATCCTGAAGCTGCTGCATTGTTGGATGAAGCTTTTTACTTGCACTTTAGACAGAATTTTGATATTCTTGGTGCTGTTTGAGGACTGAAACTCCCAGGACTCCAGTCAGCCAGCAGGGGCAGAGGGGGTGTGACTGGGCTGGTGTTGGAGGGCAGATGTTTGCCCAGTGAGAGTTGCAGTGCCACCCACACCTCACAGCAGGCACTAAAGCACTGTGGAACAGGAGGGATGTGTCCCTTCAGCCTCCTGGTTCAAGACAAAGACACCACTTAAAACCCATGCAATTTTGATTCTCATACAGGAACAACAGAGTTTTGGTGCACTGTCCCCCAGCTGAGCTGTGTTAGTGTGATAGAAAACCCCTAAACTGATGTGTGCTACAGAACTGTGTGAAATGAGATGCAAGGAGATGCAGCCATGTGGTGTAACTTTAAGTCCAGGAGGTACTAAAAGTGGAAGAACATACCACAGTACCAATCTCCTGGGCATCCAAAAGGGCATGTTTGAATTCTGCACAACTGCAGATTAGGGAATTAGAAAGGATACTGGCTGTCAGTTCACATTTTTTAAATGACTGATATTTTTTTCTTGTACACATCTGCTTATAAATCAGTTTCACTATGACACAGACTTTTGAAATGGAGAATGTTCTCAGATTCTCTTTCCTTTCCAAGTTTCTGTTGAGTATTAACAAATTTCTGTACATTCCAGTCTCACAGGAAGAATCTATTTGAGAAACAGTTTTTCCTGTCCTTATTTTAAAAGATCTCAAATTTAGCTACTATTGCTGATCAGAAGCATGTAACATTTAATTTATGTTCTTCATATTTAGTCTCTGGGGTGTTAAGGTACATGGTAAACAAGAACACATCCAGCTCTTCCTTCCACCCCACACACTTCTGTTGTGCTTCTTATTTCCACAGCTTCAGGTCTTGTCCTGGACACTCCTTCCCATGGGAGGCTGTGGGAAAGGAGACTCCCTCCCAAAGCCAGTGGCCATCCTGCCATGCTGGCAGCTCCCTGAGATCCTCCTGCTCCCTCTGCCAGGGGATGGGATGGTAAAAGCCCAGCCAGCAACTGCTGGTGTTTTCAGGTTTGTATTTTCTGACATCCTGTTTCTTGCCCAGCTGCACTGCCTGAGATGTGAGCTGGCAGCTGAACACCTCGTTAGGAGATGCTGTCTTGGAGGAGAAGGATTTTGTAGTCTCACAGCAGCCAGATTAAGCTGGTGCTAAAGCACCCTTGCAATTCCAAAATCACTGTCTCTTTAGTTTGCATACAGTAAAGGCATCAACAAAACACACAGAGGCAGAGGCAGCCAGCCCAGGGAATAGTATGGCAGCCCTTGAAGTCCTTGAAGTGGTAATTGCACGACCTCTTTATTTATCCATTTGGGTCCATATATCAGCTCTCCACAGGAATCCTGGAGAATTTTAAGTGGCTTTTGTTAATACAGTGAAGAGATAGGCTGATTACCTTGTGCTCATTAGAAGTGTACAAGGCTACCAGAGATAATTGGAGAGCTCTGTGAAATATTTGCCTTTCTCAGGTTGCAAATATTGTAGAACCTCATTAGTTTACCCTGCTATTGCCCACTGACTCATTAACCAGGGGTTTGCAACCTGAAAGGACAGTGGATGAATTCCTAATAAAACAGGGATGTAGTGCTCCTATTTCTGCAGTTTTACTGCACCAAACAAACTTTCTGGTACAGTTTTGTGTGTGCAACAGACAAGGCACTGTGAGGAAACCAATGTAAAAGAGGATTCAGCTTGATGTCATATCAACAGTGTCAATAAAAGTGCTAACAAAAAGGGCTCTGCAAATGTGAAGAAGAAAAGCAAAACTTCTTTATTTTGTATTTATGATTCATTTCAGGCAGGAGAGCAGTGAAACTAATTCAGTGTGAAATAGTTTTGTGTCAATGTTCGTCCATGAGCTGCACTCACACATTCACACAGGTTCAGGTATGCAAAGGGATCAGTGTATTCACATTCCCATCACACTGGATCCAGAGGCATCCTGGGCATGGCTGTGAGGACAGGGACAGTGCAGCTGCACCACCCCATAAGAGCACCCTGCAGTGTGTCCTTGAGTGAGGCTGGACAGCCAAGCTGGCTCTGGACAGAGAGGAATCACCTCCCCCTGTGGGCACAAACACAGCAAACAGAGCTATGAGACTTCTTCCCCAGAGAACCATTTCACCACTTCATGGTCTGCTTTTGAACAGCACTGAAGCACCAAAGGAGCCTGTGTAGAGCAGCTTTCCTCTGTGGGCTTCTGACAGACACCCTCCAGCTTACACAGCTCACCTGAAACACTGGAAGCAAATCCCTGGACCTAATTCCAGTGCCACTAACTCATCCTGAATCACCCACACCTGATTCCAGTGTCACTAACTCATCCTGAATCACCTGCACATGGTTCCAGTGTCACTAACTGGTTCTGAATCACCTGCACATGGTTCCAGTGCCACTAACTCATCCTGAATCACCTGCACATGGTTCCAGTGTCACTAACCCATCCTGAATCACCTGCACCTGGTTCCAGTGTCACTAATTCATTCTGAATCACAGCAGGTATTTCAACACAAACTCTAATCTTGATTAATCTCAAACTATTGATAGGGAAAGGAGGGAGGAGCTCTCAGCTGAACTGAAAGTCTTTCTAATTGGCCTGTGGCAACTGCATTACAACAGAAAATTTTACAAGGAACCCTCCAGAAATGCTAGTAGCATTTTGAAAAACCCTGTAGTTTCATGGCACAATTTAGCTCTAAATGATTATATAATTACATTTGTGAACCTAATCCTGTGGGGTATTATTCTAATTATAGACCACAATCCTTCTTAGCAGCTTTCAGAGAAATAATTTGTGTAATGAAATGAAGGTTTCCAGCTGCAGCAAACAAACCAATCTCAAACCTATTTTGTAAATGACAGGCTACCCTTAATGGTGTGATCCAGCTTGGATCAATCCACTGACTGTGTATTTGCCTGGATTTTGAGGGACTCCTTATTTTAGGGCAGAAGATGGCTGAGGGCTGAATGATACTTGCAGAAAAACAGATATTATCTAAGATGAGAAATAATTTTAAAAAATTAAAACTGAGGCCCCAGCTATTCCATCCAAGAGTGACGTAGCACCACTCCCAAGAGCTCTTGTACACAGAGGCTGAAGACAAGGGACTCCTGGCCTTGGGGACATGTTTATTCTGATGATACAAAAGAAGATTTTTTTCTCAAAGCTTTTCTCTATAAACCCCAAACTGCATTGCAGAGCAAGGAGTGAATTTGAAAAGGAAACACACAGTAACTCCAAATAGATGTTCAACCTTCACCTGTCTAAACTGGAATCTTTCCAGATACTAAATGGCTCTGTAGACACTCCAATGCCACTGCTCAGTGCTTTGTGGCACTGTTATCTGAGCCCTGGGATAAAATCTCTTCACTGTCCCAAAACTGCCCCCAGTCATTTGTTGACACAAAGAGCACCTGCAAACCAGCACTTTATTGTAGCCTGCTTCCCAACAGGCTGTCCTGGAGGACACACCTGCACACCTTGACTTGTGAACAACCTTGTTTTGTCAGATAGATGTTTCCTGAGATTGTGCTTTTCATATAACACCTTTATACAACCCCTCACCCAAGGTGACAAGGCAGATTATGCCAATGCAGAGGTATTGGAGCATCCTGTGAGGACAGAGATTTACAGGAGCTAGAAGCAAAAGGCACACACCAACCAAGTAAATCTGCCCTCATGCAAGAGGAGGATGTTGGTCTGTGATCAGGAGTGCACTGGGAACAGGGTTGGGCTGCAGTTGCTGCCCACATTTGTGCTTTCCTATAGCACTATAAATACATACTGCAGCTGAGCAGCTCAAGGGTGTATCCCTACAGCAGCTCAACTGAGAAAAGATGAGCAGGGAATACTCAGAGGAACAGAGAAAACAGAGGCTGAACCTATTCAGTTTGACCTGGCTGAAGCTTTCACATTAATGTACTGAGGACCATTGCAGAAGATGTCCGTTCTTATTGTATTACTTGATCCTGAGGCTTTTTTATTCTGACTTCTTTAAGCAACCAACCAGTAGACTATCAAATTTTTTTTGCTCAACATTGTTGTAAATATTGATTATTGGTGTTATCATTACTTATAACTAGGTATACTTTGATCTGCTATAAAATTAGAGTAGAGCCAACACACAAGATGGTTGTGCCTGTGCAGTCCAAGACAAAGACACATGACACAAGAACATCTGGAAATGATGAGCACTTGCTGTATCTCTAGTCAGGGATGCCTGCTAGGCCAGGGCAAGAAAACAGATATGCCTATTTTATGTAGCTCTTCTTTTACAATAATTGTGTTTGTAGAATTGGTAGTCAGCTTGAATTGTGTTCTGTACACTGTATTATAGATGCAAATTAATTCCTATTAATCTTTATAATGTTAAGCTCCTGCTAAAAATGTTCATTTAAGAAGTGCCTTTGTTCTTCTGTCTCCCTAATTTCAATTCCCTTCAGTCCCTTCACCCTGTATATTAAAGCACTTTATTAATTTTGTCACGTTAATCTGATCACTGCTAAACACTCCACCATTTCTAAAGACCTGCAACACGAGGCTAAGCCACAGTGACATGCAAACAAAGAGCCCAGCGTGCAACAGGCACAGCAGCTCTGGGGGCTGTGCCTGCTCCTCCCAGGAGGGGACAATCCCTGCCGTCCCCATGGCCCAGCCATCCACCTGGGCAGGCAGGGAGGGCAGGGCAGGCCACCAATTAAAACNCTCCTCAAGGCCCAGCCACCCACCTGTGGGCAGGCAGGGAGGGCAGGGCAGGCCAGGCCAGGCAGGACATGCAATTAAAACTTAAACTATGCCTCAGGGGGGGTTAAGTGTGTCATCAGAAAGGAAGGGATCAAAAGCTGACAACAGCAAACCCACCGAATTCTGTGTCATCCTGCATATTAGGGAGAGGAAGGCCTGGAGCAGAGAGGATTATCTCTGAATGGTGATTACCCAGGTCTGTGGAACTGGCATTAATTCTGAAATTAGGGGATGAAAATAGAGAAGTTACTAGCAAACAGAACTGTCTCTCTCATTACAAGAAGGACATGTTAACGAACTGAGGTTCTATGCCAGAACAGATCTGTGAAGAAAGCAGGAATTCATGAGAATTAATAAAACACTATGTACTTACAAGAACAAATTTCTATTTTAATTTCCACTCCCAAAAATGCATGTCCAGAAAAGTGTTGTTAGTCCAGAAAATGTTGTTTGCTTAAACATACCAATACTTTGCTAGAAATATCTTTTCCTTTCCCATTTATGCTTACTAAATTCTTGCAAGATTTTAGCAGGTGTTTCAGCTAATATCTGATGAGAATGTAAATAATCTGATGTTCAGGGGGTACTGAAATAGAGGTGTACTATATAACTTGCCCAGAGCTCCAGGCAGAAGGAACAGCAGGCACAAAGTTTTTTCTGACCAAATATATCTTATCTCATTATGTGATTGTTGATTAAACTATGCCTAACAGGTTATGATTGATATCTCTTAGAAAACAAAACCAAAACAAAACAAAAAAAAACACATACAAAAAACCACAAAAAACTCACCAAAAGCCCCAAACAAACCCAAACCCAAAACCACCTCCAAAAAATCCCAACTATTCTTTCTCTTGAATAACCATGCACTCTGAAAACAGAATTTCAAAACTTGCTTCATAAACAATTCACAGCCTGTCAGTTTTTTGATTACTTGTAGTATTTGTTAACTATTTCTGAAGGCAGAGTAGATTAGGAAATTGTGAGCCAGTTCACAAACATTTTATTTATCCAAAAGAAAATAAAATTTACAAAAAGGACTACTATTATCTACAAATTAGGTATTCTGTGACAAAATTATTTTCTCCTTAATAACAGAATCAAATTATTATCTTGAATCCTTCCAGTTCATTAAATGCCAATAACATAATTGGGAACTGTCTGATATGAGGAGGAAAGATGTGGCTTGCAGTAAGCTCAAATATTAATTTAATTTTTCAATTCATTTTGAGTAATGAAGAAGAGAAAGAAAAGGAAACAAAATAATGTGATCCAATGACAGTGGTGTGCAGCAAGACTAAACAGGACATAAAATTAAAATGCAGTAGTCACATCTGCATGCTCGATATTAAAAAATACACCTATGTTTAGAATGAATTTTCAAGGCCTGAGACAGAAAACTTCATGATCTGGGATTAATCACAGAGAAAAAACCCCAGTCCCATACCAGTTGCTTCTCTGAAAGCTGGATTTGTTGAACATGCAGTTCATCTCTACAGTCTATACATAGTTTTGAGACATAATCTAGATATTTGATGCTGTTGAAATACAAGAAGAATAAAAAGGACAGCAAGTGCTAAGAATTCCTTTTCCTATCTCTGGAAAAAAAGAAGAGCATTTGTAATTCTAACATTTTCAAGTTCAGCTAAATTCAGGAAGACTTAAATTCCTTGCACAGTTTTATGCACAAAGCCACAATGACTTAGAAAACATGACAGCTTCACAAATTCTGCTCTCTGTGAGAGCTTCATTAAACTCAATTAGAAATGAGTTTATGTATTTTGTATGTATTTTATTAAGTATTTTGTAAACTTTTATTCTTTGCTCAAAAAGCTTTCAAAGCACAGAACATTTGCAATGGAGAGCAGATTTGGTTTGGATGAGTGGTTCAAGGCTTTGGCCACAGTCCCTAGTCCTGCTGACCACCCAACAGAGCGTGGTTGGGGCTGACTGAAAGGCCTCCCATCATTATTTATTCTTGTCTCCACCGACAGGCTCACCAGGCAGAATTGCTCAGACGCTGATTGCTTCACGTAGTGCTTGGCAGAAGTTTAATTCCCTGGTTTAGAAAAAGTTCCTGATGCGTATGATGAGTGCCAGGGTCACAAATCACAACAAAGGCTGGACCCAGAGCTGATGCAAGAACAGCACAGACAGGGACTGGCACTGCACTCTGGGCTGCTCAGGATACAGGAGAGCAAAGGGAAGCGTTTTTGGACAAGCTGCTGAGCACTTTTGCTTTTGCTAGTGATGAGGAAGATACACGAAGTACACTGACAGTGAAGAAAAGCAAAACACCACTCCAGCTCTGACAAGGCACAAAGGAGGAAATGGACACCTGAACTGGTTTTCCAGAGGAGGATTTTAATGGATCAAACCCAAACCACAGTTCTTGCATGCTGCAGCACAGCCTCTGTGGCAGGGGAGCAGTGGGGCTGCAGGGGGGGTGTGGGCTGCCAGCATTTCTTCCCAGCTGGTCTCTGCTCACAGGAACACAGGGATGGGATGCCACACTCTGTTAGACCAACCAGACACCACCAGGGCAAGTGTTCTCAGCCTTCCAGAGCAGCAGATTTCTGTGGGGAGCATTCACCTGTGCAAATTCCACTAGTGAGCCTCAAAAGGCTGAAAATTGGCCCAGACCTTCCCTCTAGTTCTAGATGAAAGCCTGTCCTGCTCAGTATGTACTAAGTAAAACCATAAACACACATACAGCTTGTTCTTTAATTTTTTTTTCCTGATCTATCTTAATTTCCAGCAAAAATCTTATGTCTTAAACAGCTCTTGGTAAACACTGCTGTCTGTAAGTTTTCAAAAAAGACACCTGGGTCATCCATTTAAAATCTGAACTTCCCTAGATCTGGATAGATCCACTGGAGCCAGGAGAAACAGTGCCATAGTAGTGAAGGTGAACTTCCTCAAAGTGATCATCATCCTGCCTGCAAACACATCATAAGCACATGAGTGTGAAACATTTTCCATCATAATGCTTTAATTATTAATGAGAGAATATTCTAGTGTGATACATATATATATATAAAAAAATAGCATCTAGCTTCCCACACCTGCAATAAGACTCACTACACACCTTCTACAACCCAAAAGATATGCATAAGCCCAATCCAAACCATGAGAGTCTGCCAGGAATGCAAAAAATGGGGCAATAGCAGCTTAAGCATTATTACAGATTTCTCAAAGGTGCACAGTGGGTTTCAGAGTTCTCAGTTTCCACAGAAACTAAGCTATAGACTTCTTGCCTTTTTAAAGTCTAAGTTCTATTAGAGATATAGCTTTATTGCAGTTTTACCTGCTTAGTTAAAATAAATATGTTTTGTAAACGTTGGAAAAGTGCAGCTCTGAAAAATTTGATTATCATTATCTTCATCTATCCAAAACACATAAATATCAAACATGGGCACGAGCCTTGTAGCAGTTACTGGTACAGTGCTAATGGCAATAATTCAAATTCTCTTCAATCCTCCACAGAGAAGTCTGTCATCAAGGCACACTGGCCATAAAGGTTAAGTGAGTTTTGGCAGAACTACAAAATATTTACAATTAAGACCAATAACTTCAGAGAAGCAGAAGTGTGAGAGGAGAGTTGTCTGTGCCTTCTGCAGCACAGGGGATTGAGATTCTGCCCAGCTCCTCACATATTTGATTGCTTGATTTATTTCCTGGGAGCCCTTCATTTCAGATGGCATTCTACTTCTTTATCTTTTTTGTGCACATTTTAACTTGTTTACTGATTTACTAAGCAACTTTATATTAGCTCCCACCCAAAGGACTGCTGAAACTGCTCTAAGTATTTACTTTCAATCAGACAGCTTTTCTCTTCCATTTGTTTTCTTGACATTATCGGTGCCTTCATATGAAAGAAGAAGCTCCAGCAGTGCACCTCTATCACAGTGGTTACACATTTTAATCAGAAGGTAGAGGAAACAAATCTGAAAAAAATTAATATAAATAGGATGCTTGAACTTTATAACGTGACTCTCACAGCTTCATGTCACAGGCATGGTAGGTACTGCAATAGGAAAAGTTCAGCTCAGTGAATAATTGGAGAATACACTTCTGATGTTTTTTCAGAGGCAATTTACAGAATACAGCTGCCTCCACTCAGATCAAAGCCCCTGTTAAAATGGCCAGATTTCTCTTCCCTGATAGGATCTGCTCTTCAGCTTCTACACTAAGGGCTCCTCTGATCTCCCTCTCTCAGAGACAGCAGAGGTCTCCATTGGAAAGTGATCTTTCAGTAAAAAAACCAAAGTATGCCAATAGATACAGATGAATATCTAACCTGATCCTACAGATCTAAGCCTGGCAGAGTAACCTGATAATTTCTTACAATCACCAGTAATTTAAAAAACATACATGTTTCTTTTCATTTTTAACCCTGCTAAAATAAATCTTTTTCTCTCAGTGGGCCTTGCCAAAGAGAAGAACACATGTATGTAGGCTTCAGAATACTTAAGTTTATGGAGAAGTTTCAGGGGTAGGAAAAAATGCTCAGAGTTTCAGAATCCTTTATTGGATTCTATAGGACTTTGTAATTTATAGCTACTTTTCCCTGGGAAGGACTTTAGAGCAGACCCAGGTTGTCACTGAGGGTCAGTATGAAAATCCTTTTAATTTCATGAGTGAATTTCCAAGCTCTTTTGTGGTTAAATCAAAGACAAACACTGAACACCAAATAAGTACCAAAGAACACCACTAACTTTAACCCAGGTTTCCATCACCCCTAGATATACCGGGAGTACGGTGAGCTTAAAATATTAGGTGGTAGGCACAGACAGATTATTAAATAGTTATATTGGTTCTTCTGAAATAAACCCCTTGGACTCCCACAGAGCCAGAACAACACCCACACTGCCTGACTCCAGCCTTGACTTAGCTGTTCCTACTGCTTTCAATTCAAACTATGAAGAAGCAGACACAAACCTCAGAAGCAGTGAAACCATGGCTCCTTCTCCCATGGAAAAAAAAAACCCCAAAACTACCCAATTCCCACGTTCCTGAATTTCTGCAGCTGATTTCTTGGTGACATTTTTCATCCTGACAGCACATTCATGAAAAGTGACAAATTTAGGCAACGGTCTCGCACTGAAAAATGTTCCTGCGAACTTTTCCCAGTTAAGCTGCAATGAATTTGCTTAGCAAAAAAACAAAAGGTTTTTCCTCAGCTTAGCTTCCAGTTACTTTGATACATGATGCTTCAAGAAGTTTTAAAAAATGGACCAGGCATGGCTTTTGTATTAGTTTTTAAAGCTCAGATCATCGTTCAGGGTCCTGTGACATTTCTCACTGCTGGGTCTGAGAGAGGGCTGTGGGATTTTGCAGTCCCAAGGCATCACCACCACCCATCTCCACAGAGTCCAATTTTCCAAAAATGCCCTTTCAGTTTGTGGCAACAGCTCAGTATGTGACATCACCTGGCTCTGCAGCTGCAGGATTGCTGCAAAAGGCAATCTTGTAATTGTCAGATGTCAGAGCTCCGGCCAAGAGAGTTGGGGCACCTCTCTGCTGCTTCTCAGACCATCCAGGGATGAGCCAGGCAGGCCTGGGGAGGTCTCACATGTCTGAAATGGAGCCATAAACCCTGTCACAAAACTGAAATGAAAGCTCTGGCAAGCTGTGAAGGACTGGAGTGAGTGATGGGCTGCTGGGTCACAGACAGGCTGGCTGGGCTCAGCAGGGCAGCTGGACAGGATACCTGGGGTGTTTCATGGATTATTACTGTAAATAGAGAATACAGGCTGGCATGTTCCTGTGCAATGAGGGTGAGGAAGTGCACATGGAGATAGGTGTTCAGGAGGCTCTCAGCCAGCTGCACTCACAGCCTCAGCAGCCAAGAGCTTTTTAATCCTCTTCTGCTTTTATAGCCTCTCTCTACCTCACGAGTGGAATTTCAACACCAGAACTCTTAAGGTCATCTTTTGGTGAATGTTTAGCTTCACAACCACACTTTCTACACAGCTTTCCCTCATCCATGGGGCTTTAACCAAGACTGCAGTACAAATGTACTTTCTGAGATATATTCTGACTTGGGTGCATGACCAGGTCACCACAAATTATTATACAAAACATTCTTTGTATTCATTACTAGAGACTTCTGAGATCAACAGCAAAACTAAAACTTCAAGATCCTTTCAAAGCATATCCTAAAGCCCCTGGGGTATTTCTATTTTATTTAAGCTGCTCTTATGCTGTGCATACAAGGGTCTCACTGTAAATGTAAGAGCCTCTGAGGCTGTGCTAGCAGGACGAAATTGGAAGATAGTTTTGGCTGGACCAGAAACACACAAACCAGCTTTTTCTTGTGGTGGAATTTATCCTCACAATAGAAACCAGCTAGGAAGGGATTAAAAATCAGCTGCCATAGCAAAAGGGTACAAAAATTGTTTTGGATGCTATGTACAATGGTGAGAAACAGAAACCAAACTGCAGTAGGGTAACATACACATTTTATCATCACCATTGAATTACCAAAGCCCACAACCAGTCTGGAACAGAAAAAAAAAAAGCACACAAAAGAGAATTTTGTACTAACAGTGTCCTTCTAGGGGATAAATGTTATACAAATACCAGAAATGTCTGACTTATCCTCGAGAAGCAAAGTGTTTCTTGAAATGGGATGCTAGCATGTTCAAAACTAAACCAATCTTTGTGTTCTTAGGAGCACTGCACTGCAAAAGTGACTCTGCTTTTGGAAACTTCTCCTGTGCAATCTGCTGGGGCAGATTAACAACAGATCTATTAATTTCATCACTCCCCATGAAACAACCAGTATACTGAACACTAAATACTGTGCCTGTGGGAACAGTTTGTTTATTCTTGCTTAGCAGGAGAAATTCTAGAAGAACAACTGGTGAATAAAAATTTTAGAAACTTTAAAATTGGAAGATTGGAACCATTGTTTCAAGATTGAGCACCAACAATTCATTTAGGGGAAATTCACAGTTGTGTTTCTTAGAGCTTCAGACACACTGGACAATTGCTGGCCCTCAATCTTCAGTAAAATGCTGTTGGTTCAGCTCTTCCATCAACAAATCCTACATTTTCATCCATGATTCCTAAAATCCTTTGAGCACATACTGCAAAATGCAAATCAGGCTAGGAAATGTTCATCTGTGATCAGCACCTAATGATTTGAGTGACCTGAATTTGGAGAATATTCATGGAAGCATAATAATTAGACATGGAAAAGACCTGAGGCTGTCTTCTATTACCCTAGTTAGTGCAGCACTGAGCCAAGATTGATTACTTTTGACCAATCTCATTTTGCAAAGAGCTGTGTGAAGAATCTCCCACTCCTTCTCTTGAGAGGTTTTCCCAATAAAGCAGATCTTGCCTTTAAAATATTTGTCTTGATAACCTGTACCCACTTTTTGAGCTTTCTACTTCACTTTAATACCAGGCACATATTGCCTTGCTTTAAAGGAAGGTGTGTTCAGCTTTATTAAGTGTTCAAGGACATCCCAGTGTCTCTTTAGCTTTTGTTTGGTGTTATTGTTCTTTGTGTGCTCTTCTCTTCAGCACTTTGGAATCTCAAGGGCATTCCTCACACATCTCCTGAACAAGTTCGGTCCTATGAGAAATTTTACTAGAAGTAGCCTTTGAAATCCCCACTGGACTGCACAGATGGCCAGAAATCATTACTGGAAGCATCCATACATATTTCAGAGTGATACACTGGGGAAAAAAAAAAAAAAAAAGAAAAAAAAAAAGAGGAAAAGGAGCAAACCCCTTCAACTCAGGATGAACTTTGGTTAAAACTAGGTTGGTGTCCCCCCTAAACATCCATCATGCAACCCAACTGACAACACTTGAATTAAACAGGTGCAAGTGAAGCATTGTTAAACAGGACTCTCTTAAGAACAGAGACTGCTACAGTTTGACTGCCTATTTTATTTTCAGCCAGAATATTAAATATATGAACAAAACAATTCTGCTAGATACAAACTAGCCAACAGGATATATGTAAATACAGAGTGAATTAGAAAATACAAACAGTCCAGACTCTAGGGCTGGACCTTACTGCCAAGGCAGCACTGTGGTTGACATCACGCATAAACAATAACAGCTAGGCTTCCTGGAGCACAGCCAACATGTAGGTTTTGTCTTAAAGGATGCACTAGCCCAGTGTCAATGTTATTATTAAAATTGTGTAAAATCTCACGGATTTAGAAAAAGAAAGAAAAAAACCCACCACACCCAGAAAATTCGTGAAGAAACAGGAAGAAATCTAAATATAGCTATTCCATCATAAAGATTTTATTGGTGCCAGTTAAGAATGATTTTCTCACTCGTATCTTCAGCAGATTTGTGCCAATTTTGCAATTTTTGTGCTTTTACATCCCCCCTGCCAGTACATCAGACATTCCCCTCCCTTTGGAGCACATCCAAGGAAAATGTATTCCAACCTCAGGGTTGGATGAGCCATGGCTGTAAGCCAGCGTTTCTGCGTTGAATTCCCAGTTTTTTTCCAAATCTCTCTGCATATGCTTTGCCAATTCATTGTCTCCAGAAGTAAGAAGAACCTAATAAAGCTGTGTAGGTATGTTCAACACGGTTCAGCAATTTCTGCTGACCTCTTGTTCCACCAGGCTGAAATCCCACCTTCCAGTGCTAAAAGTTTTGGAGAGGTGTTCCTGGAGAGCATTTGCTAAAGACCTCAGTGCAGGTAACTCATAAACCTGCACAGAATGTCAGAAGCTGTCTGTGAAGGCAGGACAGATTTGCAGGATCAGGGCCTTATATTCTGAAGAGGTGATCTGGACTGGTTCTTTGCCAGTCTAACTGGTTGGACTTCACTAGAATTGCCCTTGACATATCAGCAGCAGAGAAAGGAAAAAATGGCCTTTGAAGATGTAAGTGACATTTCCCATGGCTTCTTTAGCTTCAAGGACTTTGATAATACCACTGTGCAGAGAAGGGAAGTTTCTGCTAGGTTGAAAGTAACCTATTTTATTAAAAATTTTCATCTCTGATGTTTAGTAAAAGCCAAGTGCCCTCCATTATCTACACAAAAATAGCCCACTAGGTATTCAGGGCTGTCTTTTCTAGTATCTCTGCACACTCTGTAGCCCTGGGTGTGTTCCTCATGCATTAGCTGAACAGGATTCTCTGAACCACTCCTCCATCTATGTGCACTCCACATTGAACATTGTTGTGCACTCACTCGCTGAACCATTTTTAAACTCAGCCTCCTGCTGGGAGCTAAATGCACTGTTTGTATTCTAATCTTTGTACCTACTGCAGCTAAAGTATAGTGGTTCCACAGCTAGAAGGCAATAGCTAAAGTGGAGGAAATGTAATTAAGGAGAATAATAAAAAAAAAAGATTGATAGAAAATGCAGCACATTGCTCTAGACATATTAATTTAGTGCTATCTGAGTGACTTGAACAACTAATTTATTAAAATTACCTGGAAGCATCTTATGATTACCCCAACATAAGCAGCCTGTAATTTGCCTCTGCCTCTATTCTTGGCAAGACACTCTACGCTCTGCATGCTCAATGTACGAGACGCAGGAAAACCAATTAATGCTGTTGACCTATACAAACAGGATAACACCATTGGGCTTGATCACCATCAAACAGGTGCAGATAACTGCTCAATGAAGGACTTGGTCCTGATTTGTGAAGCCAGTCAGAATTAAAACATGCTGAACTCTCCCTGGCTTCGATGCGAATGTTGAATACCCTGTGCCCCTCTGAGATGGTTGTGACACTTCACAAGTTCATTGCCTGAAAATGAGCCCACAGAAGGGAGAGGTGGCTGTACGAGAGGAATGCCACACCCTGCCATGCCAGGCTCCTGTCTTCTTTGGCCTCACAGCTCTACCCCTCCCAAAGCTGCCCGTGTGGGATGAGCCCATGGCTCCTCCAGCAGAGCTAAAATCACGGCACAGAGTCACTATAGGACACAAAATGAGCGGCACGCACTCGGTTGAGTTCAGGGACAAGAAGAGGGAAGTTTATTTTTTTGATTCTAACTTATATAGTTTTCTGGCAATGACCATGGATTGGAGGATGAGGTTGCCACCTCTCCAACCACACTGGTCAAATTCACAGTCCATCAATTTGTCTCCTCCTCCAGGAGAAGAATGTAAACAAAAGGGAACGGTTACAAAAGCATCACTCTGTTTACATGAAATCTATGAGAAATTCCAGTACAAAAATGCAAATATCAGAAGGCTAAAAAGATCAGGGCAACACCACAGCCCCCTTCAGGCTGCTGCTGACTGACTCAGTCACAGCTCAGCCTCCTTCTCTGCATGAAAACATTTCAGAGGCTTGGTCAGGAAACACAGAGAAGGCTTTGGTTTCTCACTCCACCAGTAAACATGTTGCACATCACTGAACTGACTCTCAGGGCTTGGGGAGGTTTCCGTGATGGTTTAACATCACCAAGCTTGTCACTGAGCTCCTATGTGCTTCCTCAGAGACGTCAGCAGGGTGAGATCCCTGAAAAAGTCTGAACTGGTTAGTCCAGAATACCATGGAAAAGAATTTCTCTTATAAGAAACCAAGCCTCATAGCAGAAGACATCAGACATAAGCCAGAGATCACTTTAGAGAACATTTTTTTGTTGGAACATAAAAGAAGGTTTTGTCCTTGAGCACAAAATGGCAATAAAAGTGGAAACTGATGAGCAGGACGTGTCCAAGGGACAGCAGAAGAGACCCAGCCTGACAGGTGCAGTGCTGTTCCACTGCACTCAGATCTGGAGAAGAACATCCAGCCCTGTGCTGGCTGCTGGGAGAGTGGCTCTCATGCTTAGTCCACGAGGAGAGACTTACTGAGAAATAAAAGAAAAAGCCCCAGAGATTCAATTCATAGTGGCAGAAACTCTCAGTCCATGGAAACCTCTTGCTGCCATAGCCATATTCCAATGGTTAAAAATAAAAGATGGTTTTGACATCTTCTGGTTTCTGGTGGTTGATCAAGCAGTGTGTCCTCCCTGGAGACACTCACACTGTCATATGAGTCTGCTCATCAAGGCTTCACACAGAGGCCAGGCACTGTTTTGTCACCCCACAATGTCACACAAAGGGAATGCACACCACATCTGGCCCAGCTGGGCACTTAAAATCCCTCCCTGGAGTATCTGGCAGCTTGAGGCTGTGCTCCTCCCAGTCAGTGACACTGTGGTCATGAGAGCTTTGGCCTGCATTGCATCTGGCAGAAAGATGGGCACAGCTACCTGGAGATAAATGTCATGGCCCATAATTACTGAGAAAAGCTATTTCATGGGGATGGAAAGTGTTGTGCTGACCTCTCCTTTTAGTGCCTGTGTCTCTGTAAAAGGCTGCAATATGCAGCAAGTGTGAACCAAATTCAGCTCCAGTGTTCCTTCAGCAAAGTGAGGGGGATTGCATCAAGGGATGGTTGTGGCCCCTTGTGTGCAATCAGAATGTGATAAAGGTGCTGCTGGAATGACCCCTGCACTGCATAACAACTGCTGGAGGCCAGGGAAGGCCCCTCTTTTGTTTGTAGGGATGGCAGGGCACAGCCATAAAGCCTGATGTTAGTGCCTCTCTCGGATTTTCCCTCAAGTTCATTTTCTAAATGATTATCCAGCATATGATTCTCCCAGCCCTGTGTCTCTTCTGGTGATTAGTTTGCTGCCAACTCAGTCTACATGGACCTTCCCCGAGTCCATAATGGGAAAGATATTAATTATAGTCAGGGAAAATTGAGTTTCATGACTCCCAGAGGATCATGCTGCAGCCTCCATGAAACAACTTCTTTCCACCTTTTTATGTCAAGTACAACAGACTCCACATAAATGGTGCAAGACATTTTTATGAGTTACATCATGAATGGAAAAGAACAGCAGTTGTGTTGAACTGCCTGTGTGCATTAACCTTGTTTCTGAGGAGCTAAAATTATTTTTGGAAGCGAAGTTAAAGATACTGCACTAAGAGTCTGTCACTTGGTCTTCCTTCTCATCTTCTGCCTTTTAGTGGAGGTCATACCCCTGCCTGCTTGAACACTGGAGAGGGTTCTAGATAGTGAACAAAATTTACAAACCCTGAAGCTATGCACTTAAATTCTCACCCTGAGGAACATTTCAAAGAGGCACCACAGAGAGAGCCAAACCCAGTGTGCATGAAGTACACTACAAACTAATTGCAGGAGGCAACTTGCAGTGGAGAATGAGCCTTAGTTCCAACAGATAACCATTACTTATTGCTCTTATCATGACAGCATCCCTCAGAAAGATCATTGCTCTCCCAGAAATAAGTGAATCATCTTATATTCATTAAGGACTAAATCAGAGATTGCTGTTAAATTTTCCTTGATTTGTGCTGCGTGCTGATAATCATTGAAACACAGCTTTCTTGGTCATTCATTTTTTATTGAGATTTCTCTGTATGGGGACTATACCTTCCCAAGCAGTGTGAGCTGGAAGTGACAGCACAGAACTGGGAGGAAAAAAACCCAAACCCTTTAAGTCTGAATCCTTACCCTGCCACTGCAAAATAGGAAAAAGGGAAAAAACCTCCCTCACTCTCTCACTTCTGAAGAATGGGAATTAATCGCCTTGCACATATACACACACAATTTCAAACAGGCTCAAGTAGCACACGTATAAGAATTAATTGCACATGCCTGTTTTCTCTGAAGTGGAGACACATTAAGGATGTAAAGACATTTCCAGACCCGTGGGAACAGTGTTCTTATACCAGCAGCACTCTGCTGGAATACAAAAGAACCGGTGGGGTTTGCTTTTTAAAATGTGTTTAGCATGGCTGAGGAGCCTGGGGCTGCTGCTGGGGCTGCTGAGTCCCTGCCACTGCCAGGCCAGGAGCACAGGGAGCGTGAGGAGCCTGGGCCATGTGTCCCCATAGCTGATGGACACACAGGAGACACATTTGCATACCAGAGGAGGGATGTGTGAGTAGGAGCTCTGACATGGGTGGGCAGACAGGGAAAGGGCAGCAAGGGCAGGAATGGACACAGAAGTGGGTGGTGCCAGGAGCAGAACTGAGTTTGAGCATCCTCTCCTGCCCTCCTCCCTCCCTCCTGCTTTTTAATCATTCCTTTCCAACTTTCTCCAAAACATTGAGAAAAGGAGAACAAAGAACACTGCTCAAAATGAAGCCCTGAGTGCTGCTTCTCACACTGCTCCTGTTTTACCCTGCACAAACAGGAGGCAAGAGCACACTCAGGGATCCAGCCAAGGCCTCCCTGTGCTCCCACAGGCTGTCCTGTGGGATCCCAGTGCTGGTGGAGCATGGAGCAGGCACAGAGCATTACCCCTCCCTCCTGGAATGCTCCTGATCCTGCCAGGAACAGCTCCCACCTCAGCTGGGAGCCAAGGGGAGGAGAGACAAAACCAGCCCGGGCAGAGAAAGCAATCGCCCAGGGGAGCAGGGAAAGGAGCTTCTTCCCCTGCCCCTGCCAGGGTGTGCTGCCACCAAGAGCCCAGCAGGAACCCAGGCTGGGGGGCTGCTCCTTGTGTCAGCAGCAGCAACCCAGGCTGGGCATCCTGGGGGAAAGCAAAAGGGCTTGAAATGGAGATTGCCTTTTCTGTCATCTGAGAGAGAGAGGAAAAACCCTAAAGTTTCCTTGCCTGATTCTTCCTGGAAAGAGAAACTGCAGGTTATGTGTGCAGGGACCTCGGGCTGGTTCAGAGTGCCTTGGGTGCTCGTTAGAGAGGCTGACACCAATATACAATATAAACTTCCAGTTCTGCAACAGTCAAGGGCCTAAAACACAAAGAAATCTAGCCTTGAATTTTGTGGCTAGATAAAACAAGAAAAGCTTCACAGATTCTTGAAAATGCTGGATTCCAGTTTTAGTAAGATCTTATTCTTGATTAAATGCTGCTTCATTGAAAACAATGTGTGACTTCTCATCAGCATGAGTAATCTGCTATAATACCTGTGTAGGTTGTCAAACTATTTTCAAATTGAAACACTGATTTCCTCTTTCCGTCCATTTGATCATAAATTCCATTCTGGATTTCTCTGCTTTCCCTACAAAGGGTTTTGAGCTCAAGATCACAGAGACAATCTGGCAATAAAAACATTCAAGCAGCAATACAGAGAGCTGGGAATTTATTGTATCAAGATTTATTTTTAAAATATAGGTTTCTCCTGATAAACTAATACTGTCATCTGTTCTGGTGGCAGAGCATACTGCAAACAGCAATCTTCCCCTGGAGAAAAAATGTCAGATTGTGATTTATGAACAGGGAGCCACTAAAGAGTATGATTTCACCCTAAATTAGTAATTTATCAAGTAAAGAACAACAAGCAAATAGCTGAATATTGGTGTCTTAAAGGGTCAATAGACTTTTCACTAACTTTTGCTTCAAGCACAAATAACCAGAGACTCCTCCAAGGAAAAGCTGTTCTAGTGGATGCCCTAGAAAATGAAAACATTTAGGTCCAATTGTTGGGGAAAACATTCCCAACGTGACCTTTGAGTGTCCCCATGGGTTCAGAGGAGCCCCACACAAGGGGCTGCACAAAGCTGCTAAGTGCAGCAAGCCCTCTGAAATGTGGTAGCACAAATCAAAAGGGCTTGGTGGGGAGAAGAGGAGCAAGGGAAGGAGAACAAACCCATCTAAAAGGGCGAGTGTTTGTTTGCAACCTTAATTAACTGTCTGAAGTGAAGCGGTGGATTTCCATGTACAATGGATTATGAATTATTGGAAATCACTATTACACAAGTCAACAGAACAATTGCTTTGTAAAATCCTCTTACAGGCCAGGGAAATGAGTTTCTAGACATCCATCTGGGAGGAGGTTCCCTCTACCTCTGATCAATTTTGGCAGGAAACATATACCATCACTGCCTAAAGGCATGACCATGGATGCAAAGTTATTCAGCCAGGACTTCAAGCAAACCAAGGAAGATCAAACTGTAATTCCCTAGTCACTCCCTCAGAAATCTTTTCTCCAGGCTCCCCAGCCTTCACTCCCAAGAATTTCAATGATTTGTAATTTTGTTGACTTAGGAGCTGCAGTGCATTCAAATTCACACTGCTCTCAATCTTACAAATGAATTATGAGTTCTTTTTTTCCCAAATACCATACTGCAGATGTAGATGTCTGGATCTGGGTCCATAATTTCCACAAAATTAGGCAATTAAATTTTTACTTGCGGCAGTTTAAGTGCATCTGTAAAACTGCTACGAGACGTGTCAATAGAACAATTTATGGTTCCGTGCCTTTAGATCTGGACTATTAGGAGATTTCATGGTGCATCAACCCACAACTGCCATGAAAAATGGGTGTTTATTTTACTGGTTAGGTGCCATCAATCTGTTTCTTTATATGGCACAGCTGGATTTAATAATAAATGAAGAACTTAGTTTGTTAACTACTGCAAAAATTTCATGTCCATTCAAGAATTGCTTCAGATTTATATTGATGTAATTCCACTGTCTCCTGTCAATTTGTATAGGTCTGCATCTTTTCCTGAGATTGCTTAAATAGTTATGATTAGGCCAATAATCAGGGCAAGCAAAAGAAGATTCTCCAAGCCTCAGATTCTCATTGTGTAGCAGAAGGGTTCTGGATATACTACTTCTCTAATAAAGTTTTGTAATTTTTTTTTTTTTTTCCTCATCCTTTGTAATGATGCTAGAACTTCCTTGGGTGATGATATGGTCTCTGCTCTTTCAAACTGCAGAGAACAAATGCAGTGGTGACCAAGATATGCAGAAGTAAAGAGCTGCAAAAGAAGAGTGATGGATCACAGGAAATTTAATGGGAGACACCCAAAGCAAACCATCTAAATCAGTGTCACTGGTAAAGTTCTCATCCTGAAGAGTACTGGAAAGGAAGCCCTTTCCCATCTCCATTGTAGCTTGCTTGAACACTCACAACGTCTGCAAATGTTGGATTTTGGCTTTGTGAGGATAAGAGTTGCCTTATTCAGTAGAGTCAGTTCAGAGGTGAGGTGGTCTCAGTGCTTTTGGCTTTAATGATTACAGTAGATGTGCTTTGAAAAAAGAAGAAGTATTGCTTAATCTGCCTGAAGAATGTGTGTATTTATTCTAAAAGGTGGCAAAGAGGGCAGGGTGGCAGCTGCCCTTCATGTCTGATCATGGGCTCTCCCCTGGTTCCTCCCACCAGCAGCATTTCCCAGGCTAGAGGAGCAGTCTGCTGTGTGCTGGTGGCATCCTCTACTTTGTTGAAACTTTGGCACAAGAACTGAGCCTAGAACGACCTAAATCCACATTCAGGAGAAACAGACTGGGACAATCTATAGCAAGAGAGGCCAAGATTCAGCTCTGACACAAATAACCTGATTACAAATTTATTCTGGGTAGCAGATAGGCAGCCTAGAGAAAAAAAAAATGTACAAAAGCTTATTCTGGCATTCCTGCATCAACTGCCTGAAACAACTGCACTTATGCAGCACAAAAGCTGCAATGAGACATTAAACACGACCCCAGAAAAGCCAGAGCCTCAATCATCAGTGCCCACACAGGAGCACAAAAGGAGAGAGGCTGCTGTTTCATTTTGCTGTCCTCAGGAGGAGAGAGCAGAGGCCACAGCCTGAGTGTTTACAGGGGCCAAAGCCTTGGAAAGAGCCTGAGGGTTTGCAGCAGTTGTGAGGAATGGCCTGGTCCCCTTGGGTGATCTGCTAAGGCAGAGGGATCAGTGTCCTTGGCAAAAATCAGATTAATGTGAGATGGTGTGTGTCAGCCACAGGCTGGGGCAGCTCACAACTCAGTGCTGACACATTTCAATCAAAGCATGTCTGCAGCTGAACTTAATAACCAGCCAGCCTACTGAGTGCTGGGCACTGAGCAGTCCCAAATCAGCCCAGGAATTCTAAAACAGCCCTGACCTGCAGCAGGACTGCAGAGAGAGCCTGGCCTGTCAGATGCAGTTGTATCTGTGGCTGACATGGGCTCACGATTCCTGCTCCCCTCCATGAGCACTGCAGTGATGCTGGAAAATGGAGAGAGCCACCTGGGATCACTGCCCTGCACAAACCATCCCCAGGCTGTCCTGGGCAATCTCTTCTGCATTTTCCCAGCAATGACATTTCATCACTTTTGAATGAAATAAGTTCTTTTGCAGTGAAATTGCCTTTTTTTTTTCTTTCTGTCAGCCAGAGGTCAGACAGTCCGCTTAATAGCAAAGCAAACCAAAAATGCTGCCTTCTTTTTATTCTATTTTTATTTATTTCAATAAACATTGCAACTGGTTTAATTTGGCCACCTAAATGCATTTATTTGATTATGAAAGCATGGCTCTTTGAGGGATGGTTGCAGTCCCCTGAATTCCTATGAGAAGCACTTAAAGTCAACAGTTTCAAACCACTTCGTACCGCACTGCTCTGTACCACCAAACTGTTATTTTTGACCCATAATGTGCATTTCAAAAGCAGGGGTTATTTCCCAGAGCATACACATAGAGCATACACCCCTTGCACTCACCTGGAGTCAAACACTTTCACATACAGAGGCTGCCAAGAGTATTTCATAGGAGTTTCACATCTGAAATGGGTTTATCTGACATAAGTCATGGGAATTGATTTACCCTGCCAAGAGAAACAGCTCCAGCCTCTCCACCCCTTTAATAATGCCTCTGGAGAGCCCTGATGGACAGTGAAAGTTGCAGTAAGGAACAGCCCAGAGCTAACTAGCAAAGGCCAGATTATCACATTGAAATTGTGCAGCAACTTCCACACAGACCTTTTTGTCCCATGCCATTCATCCCCCTGTGATAACAGATCCTCATAAAACCTCAGCATCCAAAAATCTTTGCTGAGGGCTTCCTCATGACTGATCTAAGTAGCAAGAAGCATCTAAAGTGACAAGTCTCAAAAGAGACCTCTCAGGTTGTTGTTTGAAGCCCAAGCTGGTTGTGGTTTGTAAGATCAACAGAAATCTCTGCTCATATCAGAACTGCTTTGTTAATAGTTTTCACTTAGCCCCAAAAGCCATTAGAAAAAGGGCATTTGCTGGCAGAAAATAAAGCAAAGATGGATAGGCCTTACTGGATATAAAATACAGGACTACTCAAAATCTTGTAACAGTTCCCAAGTTGAAGGAAGAGTCAAGGACAAAACTGGAGTACAAGAGAAGAAAAATGAAGGCAGACTGAGATAACTGTCTTGACATAAAAAATGTTTAAAATACAGGTTGGTTTGTTTGGTTTCTTTAAAAAGCCAAAATAAAATCCTAGTTAACAGCCTCCCGTGAACAATGACCTACAGAACAAATCAGCCCAGAAATCTGCATTCAGCAGTTTGCTGCTGAAGCCCTGCTCTTCACTCCCTGGAGCACACAGCCCTCCCAGAGCTATTTGCAGTAATGAATGGGTCACATTTGCTGTGAAAAGAGACCCAGGAGTAGGGCAAGCTTCTCACCAGAGAGCTCTCTTGTAAAGCCCCTGCTACACAAGACAGCTTGAATGCCTGGGGAATGTTCTGCTGCTGTTGCTGGCTGAGACAAAGCACTGAGGAAAGCCTAATCTCTATGTCAATCAGGTATAAAACTAATATTTACCCTGACTGCATTATAATTTCACAGAAATAAGGAGATCTTATTTAACTCAGGAAGGCAACCCTGTTCTCACACTACTCTTTTCTTATAATAATCTGTTCCTGTATCCACCTTCTTGTATAACAGGAATTTTTCCTTTAATATTTCATACAAGGATTAATTGACAAAGGTAGCTCATGTGTGCTATAAAAGAGATGCAAAATCAAATCAGATGACAGTAAAAACCAGACAAGGGGGGAAAAACCCCCCAAACCCAAGGAAAAGCTAAGTGGCATGGAGAGGTACAGCTATGACATTTGTAATAATCTAATGTTACTGAGGTTTCACTGCTTCTCCTGCACAGACACACGGGTCCAACAGCAGGGATTTTACTGGCATTTTCCAGTCAGTGTATATTTTATATATTTTATAGTATATTATAAATATAATATATTTATTTTTATATTTTCTATTTTATGGAAGGCAGTTTGGCACACCAAAACCAACAGGAGTCTTTAACAACTCCCTGAGCCTTTCACCAGTTCAAAATTGGAGCTCTAGGGACAAAACTTCAGAGGAACTGCAAAAGGATCTTCAGGCTGTCCCTGCAGCTGCACAGGAGCTGTCCCCTCTCCCTGAAGGGTTGCTCAGTGCAGGACGAGGAGCTGCAGGGTTCCTCCAGCACACTCACTGCTGGAAATGCACATTAACCCACAGACAAACCCAGCCCAGCCTGCAGGAGAAACACAAGCGTCTTCTGGGTGGCTGAAAAATGAGCACAGTGCTCCTGGGAACGTGGGGGGTCAGCTGTGCTGAATTCAGTGGAGAGGATCACTGAAAAACGCCTCTGTTTGTCCTGGGGAACCAAAGAGAGCATTTGACCCAACTGGAAGCAATTTTTCAACGAGCAGAATTCTCAACGCTGTTTGCAAACCTAGCTTAGGGCTGAGTTTAAGGTGTAAGGGTGAGAGAGGAACCCCAAGGCTGCTGGAAGGCAGGAAGCCTTTGGGAATGCACACTAACCCTGATGGCACAGGGGCTCTGCTTGCTTTCGTTCAGGGCTAAATGAGGCCAACTGGGCCCCCCCTGGGATTGGGATGTGCACAGGGCATCAGAAGCAGAGGACTACTGAGTGTGATTTTTGCACAATCCCTAAAGAGTTCATTAATTGAGTGAGAGAGGGCATCAGTGCAAGCATTTGAGGCAAATATGGGTCACTAATAATTTTTTTTAATCTAGTACCATATCTATGAGGGAGTTTTAGAGAGAGGTACACAAGGCAAATCTTCAGTCCTTTCATATTCCTCAAATGTTTTAATATTCAGAATGAGTATAGATTTTATGGCCTATTTTTACTTTTCAGGAAATTCTGACTCATCCTTCTAAATTTAAAATAAAAAATAAGAAAGAAGCATTTGGGAGTCATATTCCTTGCATAATCACTACAGATATATACATATAAAATCAACTCCATAAATTAATAAATATAAAAAGAAAGTATGTATTTATATAGAGGTAGTCATCTTTCCCCAAGTTATGATGGGTTTTGAGACCTGCAGAAAGAAAGAGCTGTGCAGCATAATTTTGGAATACTCTGACATTCTGGGTTGTGAAATCATGTCTGTAACTGATTAGGATTAGTGGATTTTGACAAAAAAAAAAGGGATTACTGAAGTCCACAAGTTCTTGCAGTTGCTGTAAGCAGACACAGAAAGCACAGAAAACGAGTACCATCCCTGCTGCCCTAAACACAGGGTGGCAAAGCTGACACTGACCCAAGTGTTTTCAGAAAATCCTGCCTGGACAGTGGAAGCTGCAGGTCTGGAATGCCAAGAGCACCTGTGGGGCTCCAGAACAGCAGAGCTCACCAAGGGTTCACCAGAACAAAAACCCCCACAGGTTTTCTGTGGTCCTTGTGCTGCTCAGAGAAAGAAGCAGCTCCTCAAACACCCCCTAGCACAAACACCAACAGCACAGAGCAGGAGCAAACCCAGGGTCAGACACCACAGAGGATCTGCCTGCCTGGTGGGGCACCCCATGTCCTTTGCACATCAAGCCATGCACAGCCAGGTGCTCCCCAATAAAAAGGGACAAAACTAAAACTAATCAGGAAAATTGCAGGAAGTGAAGGAATCTGATGCTTCACCTACTTTTTCCAGTTGGGTTTACAGACACAAATGATGTTTCTGCGACTTTGCCCACTCTGAAAGGGAGTGGAGTAGCTAGAGATTATCTTTCATCCTCCCACCACCCTGCAGGTAGCAAACAAGAGAGAAAATATTAAGTTCCTTTCTCTCAATAATGATCTTCTGATCTAAAAAAGTCTTTTACCTCTTACAACTAAAAAATATGTGAAATGAGGGGAATTTGAACAAAAGGAGCTCCACTTCAGCATGCAAATATCCTTATGAGTTGGGAGCTCAGAAACACCACTGTGAATACAAATATATTTTATTTGAAACAGAAGAGACTTTTTATCAATCCAGAAGAGAGGAATAAATCCCCAAATTGGGTCATGAAAGTGCACTTTGGACTTATCTTTATTCTTAATGGAAAGCCCATTCCTGCAGTTTTTAGGGAATGACTCCAAAGAAGCTGTGGTACAAGAACTTCACACACTTCCATGTGCAGAGTGCTTCTCAGTTAAGTATTTTTATTGCCTTTTTATAAGTTACAGAAAATATTCTCTCCAGAGGCAGAAAAGAAGATAAATGGTTTACATTATTCAAAGACAAAAAACCCAACTCATCCTGCCCACTATAAGATCTCTAAATATACCTGCCTTACCAGCAGAGCCCATCTCAGAGAGTGGATCCAATTTCTGGCATCGATAATTTTGCAGAGGTAATGCATTATCTCCTCCCTCAACTGTTTACCAACAGGAAAAATAATCTGTGGGGAAGCAACATGAGAATACCAGAAACTCAGGTGCTGAATACTCCAAATAACAACTCTCATTAATGTTGTCAGCAGAAGGTTCATAAGCAAACCATCACTTTTTCTGTCCCAGCAATTAGCAGACCCAGACATCCTCTTGCTTCTGACTCTTGCATTATTACATTTCATCCAGAAGTTTGTTAAGAAAAGCCAGATGTGTTTATGCCAATAATCTGTTCCTGAGGCCACCAGATATCTGCATTCAGACTGAGAGCTTGTGAAACTCACCCTGGTTAAACACAGGCAGATAAAAACATATTGTCTTAAATGCCGTGCTACTATTTAATATTTTATCATTTTGTATTAAGGAATTGTGAGGATTTCACTGGTAATGCACACCCCTGCTAAAAGTAAGGGTGTTTATTACAGTTCTCAAAGGCAATACTTCTCAGTGAAACAGCTCTTCTGAAAATTCTGTTAAATCACCCTTTTGTTGGGAATTTTGGCATTTGTTTTTATGTCAGATTTGAGTAACAACTTAAAATGTCACAGTCTACAGCAAAATCAGATTCCAGAAATACTTTCTTTAAGGAGGATCAAAATGCTTTGTGTCCAGAAGGATTTTGCAATCTTCATTGAATAACAGTCAAAACAAAATATTTGACATGTAAGGTTCCAATGATTCCCCCCAGCATTCTGATAAAACCTTATGCATTTTTGGGAAATGCTCCCATTTTGCCAAATCTGTAATATCAGATAGAAAAATGCATCATCCAGCACCAGTCAGTCACCTCACAATTCAGTTTCATTCATTCAGTTGCTGCACATGATTTTTTTTCCCTCACTTTTTATTGACTGAACTTTGTTTATTGGATTTCCAAAGTGTTTTCCCAATAATTTCTTTAGAAAACACAAAGAAGAAGGTTCTGGGCTGGTGGAGGCTGGCAGGGCTCCAGTGCAGTCACTGGGGCTGTGCTGAGGCACTGGCCCTTTGTGAGTGCTCACAGAGGCTTTTTATGTGCTGCAGAGAGGCTGGGTTATGCAGGGGAGGCAGGAAACATCACTGTGCCTCCAGTTTGCAAAGATTATAGATATTTCAGCAGTCACCAGTCACTCAAGGCTGATGGGTGACAGTTCTGGATAAAGGAGAAGCTCAGTGGGGTTCAGATCACTCTGATGGCTTCACCTGCCCAGACCTTTGCTCAGGGTGTTGAGAGAGCCATGGGATGCATGTTCAGGCAGATAAGCACCTACCTGGAAACTGCCCAAAGCACCTCCTGCTGCTCCTTGATTTCATCTTCACTTGAGCTCTGAGTGCTTTGAGGAACAAATCTGTCCCATGAAGGTGGAGGGGAAACATTCTGTGGCAAAGCTTGCAGGAGAGAACCATTTCTGAGAGGAGATGGGATGTCCAGGAGAGGCCTCCAGGCCATGGCATCATCCTGTCCATGAGTTTGGTGAACAGAGGAGGGACCCTGAGTCCAGCCTGGGGGTCTGAAATGATTCTCCTTCCTACTAAATTATCTCAAGCCTGCTCAAACCTTTCCATGTTGGATCTAGAGCCAAGGCTTGAACTAATGGCATTTCTGCATAAATTTGCATTACTTTTTGATGTGGAAATTGGCCAACAGTCTCAAGGACTTTCATCCTTGTGGCTTTTAACCACAATTTTTTATTGCTTGATCTGCATGGAGTCTGTCATAGATGGCCAATGCTTGCACACAAGAATTTTTATTTGCCTCCACAGTAACCCAGACACATCCCGTGGGCTATGGAGAAGTCAAAGTTCCTCAGAAACCTTCCCTCATTCCTTCACTTTTTTGTAGTCTCTGAACAGGTGCAAATCAGTACACCTGCTCTAGCCACACTAAAGAAGGTGGAAAATCAGCAGAAGGATGACTACAAAAGAGCAAAGAAAAATAACATTATAGAAAAATGCTAATGTGATAACTGGTCCTGATCCACTCCAAAAAGTAACAGAAATGAGTAAAGAAAACTGATTCTTTTGGCTCTGCCATGCATTTGGCTCTACCATGATGCTGCTGGCTTGCTTGAGAGTGGTGTCAGTTTAGGGATTTCCTGATAATGACACTGCATTTTCATGAGAGTAAGAAAAGTTCATCTTGCAGAGCTGCTCATGTGTCTGATATGACTTAGCCAAATGAAGAGTTTTTAATTTCAAGAGAAGTTAAAAATATTTCAGGGTATATTGTTGAATTTTAAGTTCAGATGTTAAAAATATCTACCATGTAGTAGTATCTGTAGCATAATAAAGCATCATCTATTTTATAATTTAATTTCACTGAAAGTGAAATTAAAGTGCTATTGGTGAGAGAAAGAAACAGAAAAAACTGGTACTGCACAAGAAATACAGTTCAGTAGTAAGGAAATCAAAAAAGGCAGGAATAAAGAAGGCAAAAGAGAGTGAAACAATATCAAAAGCAAGAAAAGAGCACTGCATTTTAATCCAGGTCTTAATACAAAGTCATGCCTCAGTGCACAGATGGCCAGGAGAAATAAAAGAATACTGGAGTCAAAAGCACAGGACCATACCTTCTTATTCCCCCCCAAACCACAAGAAAAAAAAATTAAAATCTCATTTGAGACTGCAGGAGATGAGGCTTTGACTCTGCCAGCAGCAGACACAAACACCTGGGAATGACTGGCATCATTGTGGAAACCAGGAACACCTGAAAAAAAAATCTCACAAGGTTTTTTAGAGTGGAGGAGATCATCTAGGTTAAAAATCATCCTCCTAAGGACAGCAAATGCAGTAGGTTTTTGCTGGGAGAAGGTGAGCTGCAGCTCAGTGCAGAGGTGTGAGCAGCAGCCCTCTGAAATGAGGGGCAAAGCCCTGCTTGGCCCCAGTGCCCAGAGCAGGCTCCACTCCTACAGGGCAGCAAGAGCCCCTCTGATCAGTTCAGCAGGTCTGGACACACAGAGCCTAAAACAAGACTCTACAATAAACAATTGAAGGAAAAGGTTTACAAAAATGCTCTTCTGAAGGGCTGGGAACACGGACAATTCACCCTAAAGCTTTGTAACAGCTGCTCTGCCCAGGGATGACAAATGCTACCTCCTCTGCTGAGAGATGGAGAGAGAGAAATCAAATGTGTCAGCTGCTTTTACTGTGTAATGCTGCTTTCCAATCTTTGAAAAATATCAGATATTAAGAGAAACTTGTGGGGAGAATGTGAACAGGCATTCTGAAATGGAATTATCCAGAAAAAAATGTTGAAGGTATTTTAAAATACCCTGAGAGGTACACAACCCTCACAGAGCAAGGAGAGAGAAAAATTACAGCTGATAGAAAACTTGTTCTGTGTTCCTCCAGCATTGTAAAATAAAATAGAACATGTAGGAAAATGAATGTCAGGGTATGATATCTGATTGCTGTCAGACCTGGCACCCAAATGTTCAGGTTTTGGGTGCTCTAAAAACAATGGATACAACAGATGCATTTAGAAATGGAGGAAAATGGAGGGAAAAAAGGGGAAAAAACCTTGAGCACATTTTCAAAAGCAGTACAGGACCCTGCAGGATAAGCCTCTGGTGTAAATGTAATTTGGTACTTCTCAACATGTCACCACCTTAATTTCTTTTCTATATGTTGAAAAAACATAGTTTTTTCCACTACATCCCCCACTGTTGTAGAGCTGGACTGTACCTGCACCTTGATTTTATATATACATATATATAT
>VWYP01030196.1:0-12021 GCA_013400435.1 Pycnonotus jocosus
AAAAAAAAACCCCTCTGATTGTTGGCTTAATTACAGTATTATCAGTTGGATCAAAATCTAATACTCATTATTAGTCTGGTTATACTAACAGTCAGAGCAAAGCAGCACAAAAAGCAGCATTAATGATGAAATCAAAAGCATTATGTGAAATACCTGGCTCTGCAGCCTTCCCCACCCTGTTTCTACAGGTGCTGGTGCTGTAAGGGTGCACTGCTGCCTAAAATTGATCCCATCACTGCCAGCAAAGCACAGGAGGACACCCTGCAATTAAATGGCTGTGCTGGGCTGGTTGTGGCACTGAAATTGAACCCAGAAGTGTTTTTCTTGGAAAATCCCTCTCTTCTTTGAGCAGTTCCTCTGCACCTTCACCGTTCCTTCCACGCTCTCACACGGTGTTGGGGGGAAGCTCAGCTTTCCCATCAGTGGGGCTGAGGGTGGGTGAAGGCTTCCATGAGGCATCCAGCTGCACTTTATTGTGGCTGAAATTCCCTGAGTGGGATCCAGCTGCCAACACAGCCAGCAAATGCCATTGGAGATGTCCCAGCATGTCCTACCTGGTCCCCACTTCCAGCCCAGAAGGGCACAGCTCCCCAGCTGGTCCTGTGCCCTGTCCCTCATCCTCAGAGCATCTCAGGTGATGCATTTTAAAAAGTGATTCACCACTCCTCTGACCCCCAGGCCAGGTGAGCTGTCTGACATCCACTGTGATTCTAAATACAGATATTTTCTAAATACAGGCAGGAAACAGAGGAGATGTCTGGGCCTGTTGTTGCCAAGCTGTTCCAAAGTCAGAAATCTAAAAAAGAAAAGAATATTTCTTGGTAACTGCTGGGCTCAGGGACCTGTTTGTCTGGGTTTCATGAGAACATAATTGAAAGCCAGGCTGTTTTCCACTTCATTCTGTGTTGGGTTCATGCCCTCAGCCATAACTTCCCACAGCCCCCTTTAATGACGAGCACAAAAGCCTGCATTTCAAAGAGCATCTTCTCCTGTGGTTTTGGTCCTGCTCCTACAGAGAGCAGCCTCAGAGTTGTACAAAACAAACACATTGGGTTTTCCCACATGGGAACAGCCTCCTCCTGATCTCTTCCTTAGTTTAAGAATTTCTCAAGCCTCTTTTCACTCTCGGGAGTGTTATAGGAGAGCAGAGTGGAGGATCAGAGTTTCCTCCCTGCTCTAGAGCCCAGAGGATGCCCTGTGGAGCTCCATAACCAACGAGATGCCTCCTTAGAACGTGCAGTTGAGGGCTGCTGCCAAAGCACAACCTGCAGATATTTATCTGTGGAGATCTCACCTCTTAATGATATCCCCCAGCACTCTCTTCTGAGCTGGTGGATGCTCTAATGCTTTCTGTGCCATCCCTTTCCTGATCCAGGGGATTGCTACCACTCCTACTTGATGTTTTTAAGTGGTTTGACTTCTCCAAAAAGTTTTCTCCAATGAGTTGCAAGGCTGTTCTCATTTTCAGATGTTGATTTTTTTTGGTCCTGATCTTGCCTGTGACAGAGTCACAGTTTCCCTCCAGCCAGGAAAACAGGAAAGTCCACTTTGTTCCAAGGTCTGGGACAAACTTTGTGTTGAAAATAACACCAAGAGCACAGTCACAGCCCTTCTGTGTCTGTGTCCAGAGTGAAACATGGCTTTTCTGAGTCCACAAATCTTCCTGTGCCTTGCAAATAAACTTGACAGTGAGTCCTCCTTCATGTCTTAAAGGTGATGGCAGGTGCTGCTCTGGTTTGCTGCTGGAACGCTCACCTGGCCTCTCCACCACAGCCTGTTTAAAGCTGAGATGAGGAATCCTTCCTACATTTGCAAGGCTTAGGTTTTATCAGGATGAGAGAAGTCTAATTTTAGCACGTTTTCCAAATCCAAGCCTGGGGAAGGTGTTGGTGATGGTGTTACTGGTCAGAGCAGTTGCACACAGAGTGCAGAAGTTGAGAATTAGGGAGAAGTGGAGATAAAATCCCACCAAAATCTTATTTTCAGGTGGATCCTGCTGCTTTCTCTGGTCCAGGTGTGGAGGTGTTGGGACAGTTGGTCTGCAGCAGGGATATTTGGTGTCCTTTCTTAGAGGAGGTCCAGGGGTGCTGCAGGGAAGGGAAAGAGCCTGCAGTGCAAAATAATTAGGAGTAAATTGGTGCTGAGGGATGGGGATTGTGGGATCTCAGCTCCCTCCCTGAGCTGAGATGGCTGCAGCTTGGTGAGGCATCATTTTAGCGACAAAAAAATCACCACTTTAACACTTTTTTTTTCGTCTCACCTTGAAACTTAGAGAAAAAAATTCTGGTTTTCACCTCCAAGGTGCTGTTTCTGAGCAGTGTACCTCTGCCTGCCTTATCTGCCTGCTGATTCAGAGGCCTCTTCCAGACCCACATCACTTTCCTGCCTCTTTATATCCTAAATTTCACCTTAACAGTGGTGGGGTCTACCAGGCAGATTTGATGTGGATTAGGGACTGATGGACTTTATTCCATGATGAATGAGCACCTCTCTACCCTTGACAATCAGGGTAAATGTGACCCAGACACAGCCCTGGGGAAAGGACTGGTGCATTTGCTTAATTTTTGCTTTCTCCGTTGCTTTTTCCTTATCCTGACAAGAAAAAAGAAGGGAACAGCAGAGGGGCTGCTCAATTCCTCATGTGACAGTACCCTTAGAAGGTCAAAGGAACACCAAGTTGTGATGAGACTGGCACATTTTTAATTCTCTGTCATTACAGCCTCTGTTAAACTGCATTACAATAATTGCTTTAGTTCTGCCATGGTATTTTCAGGTCTCTTAATGCAGCTGTCAGCTCAGTGTGCCAGGAACTAGCACTAGCAAAAAAAAAAAAAAAAAAAAAAAAAAAAAAAAAAAAAAAAGAAGAAACAAACCAAAGTTTTAAAAAAAGGAAAGGAGAAGAAACACAGAAATTAAAGCCTGGTAGATTGGCAGAGAGGGGCCAGGACTGGACCAAGTTTGGGATGAGGGCAGGAGATGGTGAAATCCAGGTTTGCCAGGGGTGCTGCTCACACCCTGCTGCCGAGGGACCTCTGTGAGCTGGAGACAAGGTTTGGATTCTCACATCTCATCACGGGGTTTGCACAAACCCTGGTCACAGAAATGGTGGAGTTTTGCACTCTGCAAGGTCTGGCATGATGGGAGGAGGATGCTGAAGAGGCATTTTGTATTTGGGATTTGCATGAGAGGTTTTGAAGCACCCCTCCTTACGGGGCACTCATTCTAACAGCCCCTTCCTTGGAGGGGGCATTAATTTGGGACAAGCTCAGCTCTGTGGATTCGCTGCAGGACTGACATTTACTCACATGGAGCATGGAAAGGGAGGACTCATCATCCACACCGAGGGGTTTGCTCAGCCCAGGGGCCCTCCCAGGAGTTGTGCTCTTTGTGATTTCAGCTTTCATGGAATGATAGAACCACGGGTGTTGAAAGAGGCCCAGAAGGATCATTGAGTCCAACTCCTGGCTCTGCAAACCTCCCCCCAAAATCCCACCATGTGCCTGAGAGCGTTGTTCAAACACTTCTTGAATTCTGTCAGGCTTGGGGCTGTGACCATTTCCTGGTGAAGAACCTTTTCCAGATNAACCTCCCCCCAAAATCCCACCATGTGCCTGAGAGCGTTGTTCAAACACTTCTTGAATTCTGTCAGGCTTGGGGCTGTGACCATTTCCTGGTGAAGAACCTTTTCCTGATACCCAACCCAAATTCCCCTTGGCACAGCTCCATGCCATGGTCCCTTTTTGCAGCCACTCCTGGATTATTTGTTGCCATCCTCAGGCAAGTGAACCAGCTGTGCCTGAGCTCTCCAGGCTTGCACAGCCTTGGCCATCCCACAGCCAGCTTTGCATCCCAAATCCTGGTGTTCCTCCACATCTGCAGCACCATCTGCACCCCAGCCCCACAGATCAGCAGCTGCCCATGCAAACCCTCCCTCCCACCACAAGAGACCTCCCCACCCTCAGCAGTGCTGCCGTAAACCTCTGCCTGCTTCAGGAAACCATAAACACACCCTTTAAAGAACAGACACTCCTTCCTTCCCCCCCAACATGTGCACACCAGAACAATCCCACCACGAAAACATTCCCTTTCTCAGCCCCACACCCTTCCACACATGCTGTCATACTTTCTCCATTCCCACAGCCATCCCACGTTCATTAATGCCTCCCCAGGAATTTTCAACTGTGTGAAGAATTGTTCGTAATTAGTTAACAAGAAAGAAAAATAAAGTCTCCTAAGCTGTCAGCAATCCTCCAGAAAACCAGCAACAGATCTGAGCACCATTTGGTCTAATTAGTCTTGATATTTCACACAACATATTTCTCAATTTTTGGTGGAGAAGAGGATAAAAAAAATCCCTCTGAGGAGAACAACAGGGGTATTTTTGTAGAGGGATTCGGTGGCAAAGCCAAAGGGAACTCTTAATCAACAAATGTGCATTTATATTCCTTTACTCAATCTTTCACAACAGTTGCATCATCTTCTGCTTCTATGGGCATGTGCAGGTCTGGGGTGGGACCAATCTGCAGCAGACATGGATGAAAATAGTTCTTTTGTCAGCATATCCTTAATTTCTCTGCAGTGGTGAGGTTGAAAGCCATTGGTGGTGCAGGAGGGTGGGGTCTGTTGGTGGAAGGATGCTGAAATTCACAGCACAGGATCCAAGTGCATCATTCCCACCTCAGCACCTTCATGGGTATCCACCTGAATATCCATGGATATTTCCACCTCACACCTTCAAGGTTGCAGTGGGAGTTGGGCTCTGCTGTCCCATCCCTTGAAGTGTCCAAGTCCAAGCTGAACAAAGCTTGGAAAAAATACCTGGTCTGGTGGGAGGTGTCCCTGCCCATGGATTTGGAACAAGATGATCTTTACTGCCCCTTCCACCTCAAGCCTTTCTATAATTCCGTGATTTTGTGTCTCAGAACAAAATTATACAGAGCAAGTGAAATCTGCCTCCACTGAGAGGTGCTTTTCCATCCACACATGTTGTCTCCAGGGTTCCTCACATTTTTGGGTGGACAACCAGATTCTGAGGTGACCCCCTCAAGCTGGCCATGGTGGTGGTGGTGTCTCTTGGCTTGGAGTGAATTAGAGATTGTGCATGAGGCTGATGCCTTGGGAAAGCTGACCTGGAACAGAGACTGGACAGAGCTGGAGAATAAAGTAGATATTTATTGAAAGGCCTTTAGGATACACCTTGGGCAGGACAAGAGCCTGGCCAGGGCTACACCCAAGGTGGACCCAAAATGGACACAAAATGGACGAGCAGTCACACTTTTATAAGTTTTGGTCCATTTGCATATTGGGGTTTAATTGTCCAATTACAGCTTTGGGTTGTGAAGTCCCATCCTATCTGTTTTCTCTCTTCATTCCACCACTGTTTGTGCTTTTGGGCCTGAGACTTGCTGTCCTTGGTCTCCATCAGGAAAAGGATTTGTTTTGTGTCCCTGCTGTGTGCAGAGCTGAGTGACCCTGACTGTGAGCTCAGAGCTGCACCCCTGGGCAGCACAGAATCTGAAAAACATGAAAGCTCAAATTTAAGGCATCAAGGTGTGCAGGAGAGGAGTGTCCATGTCCCCTCTGCAGTCAGGAGGAAGAAGATGGGTGCTGTCACCACATGAGGCATCCAAGAGGGAGGCAGGACTGTAGGTGCCAATCTCAGCAGTGATTAGAGAAGTAGCCTGGACAATCACCCAGGGGTACAGCAGAGGATCTGCCTCTGAGCACATCACCCTCAGTGATCTCTATCAGCAGAGACAGTCGGTGTGGGCACTGGAATTCCGTGTGGTTCATCTCTCCCGGAGACGGAGACAGCATCCGCTCCTCATCGCTGGAACGACAGCTTTGACTGCACTGATGGTCTCAGCTCGACCCCAGCTGCCTGCAGGGAGCCAGCACACTCAGCTCAGGTGCAGATTTGTGGATTAAGGATGCTCCAGAGGGGAGGGGAGTTTAGCTGTGTAAACAAAGATGTTGGATGGCATTTGTCATTAAGGATGGATTTACAAACAGGCCCACGTGAGTTCATGAAGATCTCAGCATCAATGTCAATGATCAACCCAGGGCCACAAAATCCTCTGCTTTAGGGTGAGATAGAGCACTTTTTGGTGGCTTTAGTATTTTGTTGGTTTTGGCAGGAGAATGGATGCCCAAATCCCATGGATTCCTCACAGATCCCAAAACTCACCTGAGTTTTTATGGTCTGGTTGACAAGGTGGTGTTAGGTCATAGGTTGGACTGGATGATCTCAAAGGTCTTTTCCAACCTGGTTGATTCTGTGATTCTGTGGTAGGAGATGCTAAATTTTAGGTGGAAATATTCATCTGAGATGATCCCAGGACTCTCTGTGCAAGACAGAGCACAGAGGAAGGGTAGAGCCCAGTGAGCTGCAGATCCCAGGTTCTACAAACCTTGGCCACAGGAATATGATGAATGGCATGGGAAATTAATTCCCTGAACTATGTGGGGCATCCCATGTGTCCTGCTGATAAACATCCTTGGATAAATTACATTTCTGATGAACTCTCAGCCAACAAACTGTAAGAATTTCACCCCCTCCCAAAAAAAAACTTCTGCAGGAAGTCCAACAGCACCTATTCTAAGGGCATGAAAAATATTTACATTATACTCCCAAAATATTTTAATTGATCTTGTCAGCTTTTTTTTTTGTTTTCCCTCCAAAAAAAAAAAACAAAAAAAAACCAAACTCTGCTGTTAATTGATCCCTTGGCAGCTCCAGAAAATTCTGGCATTGTTTATGCAGAATTTTGTCAGCCATGGGAGAAAATCAGTCTTGGGATGAGCTGCAGCTCTTACCTCTGCTGTATTAGGACTGAAAGAAGCAATAGTCACTAGGTAAAGGACGGACATCTTTGAGATAAATACTGAAAAATAAAGCTTTTCCAGCCTAGAGGGATGGGAGGGCAGAAAGGACTTTGAAAACAGAAGGGATATGAATTTCTTTCTCCAGACAGAGCAACTGAGGCCCAGAGATGAGAGGCCAGGAGGACATTTCCCAGCACTGAAGAGCAGTTGAGGTGTTGTCCCATCTCCTGGGACATCTCCCACGTCCAGGATTTAAAATGATGGATTCTGGAATCAGTCTGGCCCCCAGCCTGGGAATATTCATTTTCTAAAATGTTTTCAAGCCTGGTTTTGAGCTTGTTTCAATAGTTAGGGGTAAAGGTGATCACTTACAGGTATTTTCGAGGTGTTTAGGTTTTTTAATCTCTGCTTTAAGCTCTTAAAACTCATTACAACCTTAGCAATCCAGTCTCCTGGTAGAGTAATAACCATTAGTTCAAGAAGCAGGGTCACAGAGCAGATGGTGGGGACAAATTTAAAGATTTCCCCATTCAGCCATGAATACAGGAGAGCAAAAGCTGACTTTATTCCTTTATTTTACACGGCACCGAGGAAGGAGGAGAGGGGTTTTGTGGAAGTTGGAAGAGACATGAAGGGGAAGATATTTAGCATCTGGATTGAAACCTGTCTGCAAGTTTAACAGCTGTTTTTACCACATGGGAGCAAACCTCTCCCAAAACAAACGAGCCGTGGTGTGTACAGCGCTAAATCTTCGAGGAAAAAAAAGGGAAAAGGAGGTAGGTGAGATTTAAACTGGCCTGCTGTCTCCATAAGTGCTGCTGCAGGGAATTTTGCAGTTGTTGAGAGGTTAATGTGGGTCCTGACTGTCCACCTGACTCAGCCTCCCTGCTCCCCTGTGCTGGATATGGAAATCTTTTCCATTTGCTGTCTTCAAGTAGGGAACAGCTCAGCCAGGGAGCGGTAATGGAGCCCAGCAGGGAACAGCTGTGTTCATCTGTTGCTTTGTGGATGAAAAATGTTGCCTGAAATACTCAGGAGAAGCCAAATCCCTGCTCACTGCAAACCCTTTGGTGAAGCCCAGTGTTTGGTAACTGTGAGGAAACTTTTCATGCTCCAGAGGGGAAGAGCCTGAGGCTGTGAGAGGAGAGAGGTGGAGCAGTAAAAAAATAGAGAATTCTCATCCCTGGCTGGAGATGTCACCCAGAAATCCATCCCCATGGGTCTGCTCACTCCCTCCTCTGCCACAAAAGCCAAAAGATGTCCCTAAACATCAGCTGGTGTTGATGTACAGCACCAGAGCTGCAAATGACTCCAGGAAGGACAAGAGTTTGGGATTCTCTCGGGGTAGGTTTTGGCCTTGCTGCATTTGGTCCTGTATGGTTCAGGACCATGAAAGAACCGATGAACTAAAGGCAGGTAGTGGTGCCTCATTTTGTACATGTTTTTGGAGCAGTCCTCTCCTCATAAAGCCCAAGGGTTCCATGCAGCTTCAAAGCAGCTTCCCTCACCATCATGCAGACCTTACCAGCACGTGCTCCTTCATGGAATGGGGCTGGGCAGTCACGGTACCTGGGCTGCACCTCCTTGGGATTCCTCCTTGGAATTCCTCCTTTGCAGCCTGACAAGCAACAGGTGCTTGGGAAGATCCTCAGAGGCTTTGATCTGTCCATGTGGGATCTTCTGGTCAGCTCTGGGAATCTGACCAGACAAAGAAAAGCTCTTCACTCTATTTCACGCCTACTTCTAGGATTCAGATTCCTTCCTTCATTCTTTCCTTCCTTCTTTCTTAGTTTCCTTCTGAATTCTTCTTGCTTGCTCACTTTCCATATTTTCCCTTCCTTCCTTCCTCTTTATCCCAAATCACAGAACATACCAAGTTGGAAGGGACTGGGATCATCAAGTCCAACTCCTGTCCTTGTACAGGACCATCCCCACCTTGTGCCTGAGGAGGTTGTGTTTTGTTTTATCTTTTTCCAATCACCAATTCCCAATTTTTCCCTGTTTCTCTTACACCCCCCATGAAGTGCTCCCTGCCAGAGGATGTGCAGACACTCAGGACACACCACCCTTGTTCCCACCCAAGGATTTCTCTGCTGCCAGAGCTCTCTGCCTCCAGGATCTTCCCACATCCCTGCCACCTCCTCCCCTTGCAGGCAGGAGCAGGACCCAGTGTTTTATGTGCCCTTGTCACCAGCAGATTAATGAAAGCTGCGAGGACAGAGGGGGTCACAGCACATGAACCGTGACCAGAGCCCAGCACCACCCACCCCTGGGGCACAGCCATGATTTCTGCCTCAATCTCCCAGCCTGACAAGGTGCAGGACAAATGGTGAGCCCTGGTGATAAAAGGGAGCCTGACCATTAAACACAGGGCTGTGATAAACTGGATCACCTCCCTGGGATTTTCCCTGGGATGGTGCTGTAGCAGGGAGAAGGCTGGATGTGATTTTGGGCTTTCCACACCTCATCGTTTCGTCTAGCACAGCCTGGCTTTGTTTTGCAGCTCCCTTTGACATAACCTTCGAAAATACATCTGAATTTCCTTCCTAGACAAGTATCATACATTTCCTTTCCTTGTGCCATCTGAGATGCTCCAGGCTAGCAGATGTGACACAGACTGAGACTCCCAAACCCTTTGGAAATTGTGCTGGGGCCAGGTAGGGAATGGGATGTCTAAAATGACACCTATTTGCAGACAACCCAAGGGTCTGGCTTCTCCCAGGCTCAGCAGCAGCCAAATAAATTCTTCCTCGTGCTGGAAACATTCCCACCACTTGATTTGCACAATATTCCTTCAAATTTCACATTTCCTGGCAGGAGGGAGGTCTGAAGTCACCCCCAAAAGTCATGACAGGTTTATTCCCTGAAAGAGTGCCACCACCATAGGTTTATTCAAGATTTTCTGGCAGTAGGCAAATAAAAATGTCAGAGAGCAAGAAGTTATTTTAAATAGCTGAGGTTCTTAGCGAGATGAAAATTGATATTATTAATATGGGATGAAGTCACATTTGTCCAGGATCCCAACTCTCACGTCTGTGGCATTGCCTGCACCTGTCATGGCATTTTTAGACTTTAACAAAAAAGAAAATAAAAAAATTTAAAAATCTGTGCTGTAACTTAATGGGAAAGTGGAGAGAAAGGAGGAAAAACATCAACATTTGGGGATTTGTTCTGGTCAAATTATGCATGTTTGAGTTTCCCTTGGACATGTGCGATTTATTATCTCTGTCCCAGCTGTTGTCTGTCTGCAAACCTGAGAAGGAATTTGGATGTCTTGCACCTGGGGAGCAGGTGGATTTTGGGGAAGGACATTGATTGGACTGAGGTGCTCCTGAGATCCAGCCCAGTCTCCCAGGAGCAGCTGATCACACACTCCAAGACTGAATTTCTACCGGAGATGGAAGCAGGAGAGGGACTGAAGAATGAGGAATTGCAAGAGAGATAAGAAGAGGAGGAGGGTAAAAAACAATCCCCAAAGACTTTTCCAAAATGAACATCTGTTAGGAGGGAGTGTGGGAAATAAAATAATAATAACAACAACGACAACAGCAGCATAAACAACTCGACTCTCCTACCTGCTTCTGCATCTCTCCTTTTCTCCCTCTGTCAGGAATAACTTGGCTGATGATCTGCTCCTTGCTACATCCCAAGCTCTCTGTCAGGAAGGGAAAGATTCCTGGTGGCTCAGAAGTTTGCAGAGCACATCCCAGGTGTCAGATGCGAGAGGAAATTCAAAAGAGAGAAAAAATTTGTCCAGCAGAGCGTCCAAAGCAAATGTTCCTTTGGCACTGTCATTGATTCCACACCTTCCCCAGAAGTTCCTCACCGTTATTTCAATCACTCCATCCTGTTCATCCACAAAAGGCAGGTGAGATTAGGCCGGGTTAGCACGGAATTGCAAATATATTATTGGGATCCTTTCTGTGAAGACAAATTGGCCTTAAAGCGCCTCAATGCCCGATGCCAGGACGCCGTGCTTAATTAAGCAGCTACAGGGGCCGTTTACAAATGTGATTTCTGCATTGATTATCTATAACTCTCCCTGCAGCCCCTATTAACAGCCTCCTATGGAGAGGATTGTTTCCCATAAGTGGCTCATCCATGGAGATGGGGTGGCTGCCTTTGCCAGGCATCCTGTTCCCAGCGTTCAGCCTGGAAATATTGACTACTCAGCAACAAATGTTGATAGGGGCAGAGGAGGAGGGATAAATCTCCTGGGGGCCTCGTGGGGGGAGGACATCAGTGATGAATCTGCAGATTAAAAGGCTGTTGCGTTATCGTTAGGAAAGGATGGAATGTGTAAAAGTGTTTTAGGCCAGATCCCAAAGTGTGTTTGTGTAGAAGGCTGGATAAAAACTCTGCCCAAGGTAAGAGGGAGAGGTTTGGGTGCCCTGTTGAAATGGTCACTCAATAAAGGGTCTGGAGGAAACCATCAGAGTCAGGACAGGCTGGCTGTGAAACCCTTCCCAGGAGGCTCTCAGAACAATATGCAACATTTTCTAGCACAACTTCCCATTGATTTCTATGGAGCTGTTGTGCTGTAAATCACCTGTTTGCTGCCCTTAAATAACCAAGTTTCACAGCCTCCCTGCCAAGGATAGCCAGGAACAGAGCTGGTTCTTTGTCTTCCCATCAGGAGCTGCTGGCTGCCTTATGTGCAATTTGAAAAAAAAAAACAAAACAAGATTTGGGCAAAACTGGGGAAAAACACAAGAGAATCCTCCCAAAAGGAGAATCCAGCAGGAAGGGCACACAAACATCTGTCCAAAGAACACTTCCAGGGATGAGGCATCCACAAGTTCTCTTGGCAGGGGAGAGGAATAGCCAGCATCTCTGAAAAATAATAACAATGAAAATAACATGATCTCATGCAGAGAAAAGCCTCCAGATTTCCAAAGGCAGGGTTTTTTGGGGTTTTTTGTTCAAAAAAGGGCTATATTCTGCTCTGGAAGGAAAAGCCTTGTGCCCACTGGGGTCAGTGAAGCAAAGGCATCATCCCTCAGCTGATGGATGGAGCATATCTCTTGGATTTTTCCTCAGAGGACCACGGAGCTGCCTGGGGGTGAAATCTTTCTCTTCCCAACTCCCTGTGTGCCCTGGGGAGGAGAGGGAAAAGCAGCACACAGAGAAGAACAAGATTTAAAAAAAAAAAAAAAAAAAAAAAAAAAAAAAAAAAAAAAAAAATGATAAAAATTT
>VWYP01030196.1:12029-24529 GCA_013400435.1 Pycnonotus jocosus
AAAAAATGTCAATAATTTAAGAGACAAAGCTCCTGCCATGGAACCCAATCCGTTCCAGGCGCCCGCAGCAGCTTTTGGACACCTTGATTAATCCTAACTGGCTACATATTATTTCCCTATAAGCAAACTACAATGTTACTCATACAAACAGCTTAATCTTGACAGCTGCAAAATGCCAGGATTTCATGTGGGACGGAGGGAGTTTCGCCATATGGTGCCACTCCAGGCCTGAGACGTTCTAATCCACAGCATCTTGCCTGCCGGAAACAGCCATTTCAGGGAATGCCTCCCTTCCCCTTTTAATTGCGTTTGTTGTCTCCAGTTCACTTCGTCTCCTCTTTTTCCTGCCAGCACAGAATAAATCAGTCTCTCAGGGGGGAGCCTGGCTTGGGTTGTTTTCTTTTCTCGGTTTCTGGTCTTGAGGAAAGCGGGGTTGAAAAGGCACTGAGGGTTCTTGCAGGGCTCGGGGTCGCACGCCCCATCCTGGCTGGTCTCACTCCCAGCCCAGCATCCCACAGGTCAGGAAAGGCTTCCTGATTATGTCTGCGTTCACTGGAATTGCCAGATGGCTCCTGCAGGGGAGACTTTTCACCTCCTGCTTGCTTAATCTCCTTTTCTTTGATAAAACGACCTGGCATGGCAATGTTAACTTCAGCTTCTTCCCGCTCTCTGTCTGGAATCTGAGGATGTGATCGAGTTCTCCCACTCCTGTTTGGAGATGTGAGCACAGGGTGGCCAGAAGGCAGTGCCAGGGTGAAAGAGGAATGCCTTGGGCTCAGGAGAGGATAAATTGGTTGTTTTACTTGTGACCCCACCTTTTTCTCTCTCCCAAGACCTACCCCTGTCAGTGGAATGTGTGGAAAAGGCACCAGTGCTGCTTGGTCCTGGGCAGGAATGAGGTGCTATGGGCACCATCTGTGTGCTGGTGGACAATAATAAGGGAAATCCTCTGTATCCTTCATTTTCCAGCACCAGGTAAGACAAGTCTGGAATTTTACACCAGCTGTGATTGAAGCAGAGCCCTGAGAACACACAACTGTACAAAAAACAACCCAGGATAAGTGAGAATCAGCCAGGTCACCACCGTCCATGCAAGATCTCTGCTGTGCCTCTGACACAGAATCATTTTGGTTGGGAAGGACCCCAAAGATCATCAATTCCAGCTGTTAACCCAGCACTGCCCAACCCAACACTGGTCCATGTCCCAAACACTCCTGCCTGCACATCTGTATTTGCTGTCCCTTGGTTTTTTGCAGGTCTAAGATGACCATCCTTTCTGACCAAAGAAGGGAATTTTTTGCACTTTTCCTTTTTTTTTTTTTTTTTAACAAACATTTGGTTTGTTTGGACCTGTGATTCTCCTTTGCAGCTGCTGAAAAAGGAGGAAGTTTTGGCAACTGAGCTATTACAGCTCCTGCAGGCTCTCAGAAGGCTTGGATGCAGTTTCCAGCTCTGTTGCAGAATTCCTCTGTGACCCAGCTCATGCAATTTTTATAAGTTTCATTCTTTTTCCCTTATGAAAAAGGAAAATAAACAAGATACCTGTTTTTTTTCTCCCTGTTCCACTGCTCCTTCTGCTGGTTCCTACCTGTTACATCCTTGTGGGGTGGATAAGCCCTCAAATTTCAGTCCTTTCTTTGACAGAATGTCCACCTTGCAGTCCCTTTTTATGCCATAAAGGCAGGATTCTCCATGGACATTGGAGGCAGGACAGGAAAGCCATGGGGTTAAATTGCAGCAGAAAGATTAACCTTGATATTAGGAAACAATGAAAAGTGAGGCAAAATGGAGAAGATTGTTCTGATCCTTGGACAATGGTTTTACTTCCTGACAAAGCAACGACCAGGATTGCTCAAACTTCTCCCTGAATCTCTGGTGATCAAGGGGCCTTTCCCTGCTCCAGCACCCTGATGCTCTTGTCCTTTGTCTTTCTTCATGGGCTAAATCTCCCTGCCACAGTAAAATCCCAGGCTTTGCTCCCTCATGCCCAATCCCCATGAAAAGAGCCCCTGTTTCTCCCAGGAAGGTGCCTGAGGGCAGACTGATACATGATGCATTTTGTTAATCAGATCTGTGCCATGACTCAAATGATGGAAAGGCACATGGTAATTCTTTGGGCTAAATAATTCACGTTAAAGCACTTCTTTGTTGCCCCTTTTACCACATAAATCCATAACTCAGTGTGGAGAGGGGAAAGAAAGGTTAATTGCCCACTTGTCCGGGTGGAATGGTGACGGGATTCATCTTCCCCCATCTCAGATGTTGGATGACAGCACCCACAACTCAAATTCATGTCTTGTATGCAAAGCAGTTGCTGCACAGCTCTTATGAGGAGCACAACATGAACACAAAGAACTGGAAAATCGCTGGAACAATTTTCCTGGCTAACAGGCACTGAAATCTTGTGATCCTCCTTCCCCTGGATGTGGTGCAAGGGCTTCACCTGTGCCCGGCGTGGGAGCTGATGGGGTGGGAGCAGGGTTAAATTATGGCTGCTCATAATGAACTATCTAATTGTGGAATGTTGGAATTATTTGAGTGGGAATGGACCTTAAGGATCATCTTGTTCCAGTCCCTGCCATGTAGGGACACCTTCCACCATCCCAGGTTGCTCCAAGCCCCATCCATCCTGGCCTTGGACATTTCCAGGGATCCAGGGGCAGCCACAGCTTCTCTGGGCACACTCTTCCAGGGTTCCCCATCCTCACAGCCAAAAATTTCTTCCCAATATCCCATTTGACCCTGCCCTCTGGCAGTTTTAAGCCATTCTCCCTCACCCTGTCCCTCCATCCCTTGTCCAAAGTCCTTCTCCAGCTCTCATAGCTCCTTTAGGTACTGGAAGGTTCCATAAGAACTCCCTGGAGCTTTTTCTTCTCCAGGCTGCTGAGCTGCTTGGGGAGCTTCCATCAGTCCTGATTTAAGGGACCCTTAAAGAAAATCAACTCCAGCCCAGTCACTCGGACAAACCTTGTGAGCAGTGGGAGAAAGGAGCATTTCCAGACACCCTCACACCTCATCCTGCTGCTGTGGCCTCCAGGAGAAAATTATGGATTGTGCCTTGGATATGGGAATGATTTGGGGCTGACTGGCTCAGACACAAACTCTGCTCAGGGGGCCAGGGGATGTCTAAGGTTAAACCAAAGGAATTCCAGCTGGAATGGAGCAGGGCTCCATCCTTCCCTGGCTGCACTCAACACCAGACCAAACAGGTCATGGATAATTGTCCAGGACTCTTTTCCTGCTCTTTCCTCTCTTCCTGGCAGTAGATGAAGTTGTTATTTTAAGCATAACACATTTGCACACGAGTGGGGGTCCATGTCATGAGCAACAAATCATGTCTGGGCTTAGCAAGAGTGAATATTCACACACCTTGCAACTGCTGTCCCAGCTGTCCCCAAATCCACAGCTGCCAGCTCTGGAAAAGGGTCTGGATTGGAGCACACTCTGGGAAAAATGTTTCCTAGAACACTTATGAGGCGATTTTTGTTAAAAGCATCAAAAAATGTTCAGTGAAGTTCATCCTCAGCTCTTCTCAAGAAATAGATTTCACTATTACTGAGAATATTAAGAACTAGACAAACACACAACCTGTTAAACCTTAATTAAAACTAAAAAAAATTTTTGCTTTTAGATCCATAAACGGTGAGTGTAGAACCCACAGAAGCCGTAAATTGCACAAAATATTTTGTATCTCTGTACCTATATTTAATGGCATCATTATTATCCCCAGTTGCATCACAAATCTTTGAAAATTTCATGAAACAGGTAAACTATTTACACTTTTAATGCAAAATATAACAATAATCCAGCACCAACTCAGCCCTGCACACACACCTCCGGATTTGCTCCCGTTTGCATATTGCTGAATTAATTTTTATCTGGAAGCCTCTACAGCAGCACCGTGTTTTCCCTGCTCCAAGGATGACTCGTGTGGTTGTCTCTTCCCAGGGAATGATTTAATAAGAGAGAGAGGCACTTTTTCCTGGGGAAGTTAATGGAGTTCATAAATTCAAAGTGAAGAGCCTTCTTTATGGCTTGGGTGGTTAAAACAACACAAAAGCTGTCCTCTGGCCTTGACTTAAAACATCCCTGGGAAGAGCTTCTTGTGAAGAACAGGAACTCACCTGATTTCAGAATCACCAGCACAAAGCCTGAATTTTTTTGGGGGGAGCAGCCCAAGCAGAGAAACCCTTTGAGTCTTTGTGTTGAGTCTGGAAAACTCTTCATGTGACCACAGACTCTCGAGGCTGAGCTGATTGTGTGATGACTTGTAGAGGTCAGAGTTGTAATCCTGGGGCTTTCAGCTTCCAAATCATCACAAAAATGTGCAGGGAAAAAAAACTGCCCTGGCCACCAGAAGAGTTCCCATTATTCTTTTCATAACCAGTCATAAAGCAGTTATGCAAGCACCTTGCACTTTAATGTGAGTTTTTAATAGTAATTTCAGCCCTTAAAACTTAGACTCGTTTAGGGTGGAAATGACCTTTCAGATGGAGTCCAAAATCAGCTTCAGCAAAATCAGCTGAAATCCTTGTAAATCAGAGGAGTGCAGCTTTTGGAGAAGCTTTTTCCTTCCTTTATGATTGCAGCTAATTAACATAATGCTCTTTCTGCCTTCCAAAATGTTCATTTCATCCACCCCCCTGAATTTTGCAACAATTCGGGGAAGATTAATCACTTAAAGCGGCATTTCTCTGTAAAACTAAATTAGTCAGTGTCATTAGAGTTTCCCAGCACGATTGGTCCCAGTCAATGTGAGCTCGTGGGTCCTGAGCTGGGTCCAGCATGGGGTTGAATTCAGAGATGTTTATGTGGGATTAATTTAAGTCCAGCCTTACTGCCAGGGCTTCCAGCTGTGCTGAACTCTCCTCTGACAGGCACTGGAGTAAAATCTGCACCTGCCTTGATCCTGACTGCATTTGGGTGAATCATTCCCTGGAAATGCCAGGATCTCTCTAAAAGTTACAAATGGAGCCCCATGCGATCACCTATTGCACAGATGTTGACATTCAGTCAAAGGAATCCCACCCAGACCCTCAAAGGGACTCATTTTCCCTCATTTTTCTCACTCTGAAATCATGGGAGGACCCACCAGTCTTAAAAGGTTTTGTCTGAAGGTGATGGGACATCGTGTGAGACAACACTTGAGCAGCACAGTACTGCCCTGTTGGTGACAGATGTGTGACCTGCAGGCACTCAGAGCTGAACTGAACAACTCAGAATAAAAAAGGGAAACCCTAAAGCTGACCTGTCCCAGTCCCTGATCCAGACAAAGCTGCCTCTGCCGTGGTGAGCAGGATCAGGTTTATTTATTGATTGATTTATTTTATTTTATTTATTTATTATTTATTGATTGATTGATTTTATTTATCAGTGTTTTAGAGGCCAAATTCTGCAGGTGTCAAGCAGCACAAGATAGACGCCCTGATGCCTCCTCCTCTCTCTCATGTTCCTGCCTCCAAACTTTGTTCCTTTCCATGTTTTTTTCCTTTCCAGGTATTTCTCCTTGGGTGATCCCTGGTGGGAATTTTGGATTGGAGCTTTTTAACCACGGAGCACAGCAGTGAGTGACCCATTTTGGGCTGTGGGGAAAATGTGGAGAGGTGAAACCAGAACTGCAGCTGGCCCAGGAACTGGGAAGTCAAAGCTGTTTCCTTAGATGTCAGCAAGGAGAATGGATCGGTCACAACTCCTTAAGGAACCTCAGGGAACAGTTCAGGCATACGTGATGCATGAAGGCAAACCTAACTGGGGTGATTTTTTTGGGAAGAGGTTCATAAAAACGTGCCTGTCTCCATGGAAACTGAACACTTAGGAGTGCACTTGGTCTGGCTGATCACCAGAGTCCTCAGCTTGTGATTGCCCATCTCTTAAATAAAACCAAATTCTTTGTTTCCCATCTTGGTAGGCAGGAGCCTGACTCTCTTCTCCCCACGTTACATGAGTAATTTATTTTCCCCTCAAAATACAAAAAGCTGAACAGATCCAGTCTGCTGGAAGTGCAGGGGGGACATCCAACCCCTTGGTCTCCAAAGAAAACTTTATCTCATGTTTATTTAATGCTAAATCTAGCCCAGATGTGGCACATTTTCTAAAATCCGTTGGGCCAGACCATGCAGGGGATGGATCAAGCAAAGAAATCGTGACCTCACGTCAAATCTGAGGACTCTGTCCATGGTTTTCATTAGTTAATTGAATTAAATCCCCACGTGGATCAGTCCTTATCAATCAGCAGGTCCCAACACACTCAGCCAGAATCCTTTGCTCCTTCCCAAAGAATGGATCAAGAGGGAAAGCAAAAAGCCTTCTCCAGCACAAACATTAACATTGTCTCCAAATTACCTAAGGTGGACTGGCAAATACAGGAAAGCACAGGAATATAAAAATGATAAAATTAGCTGGGAATATAAAAATGATAAAATTAGTTCTATTGCAGCTCCTGAAAACAAAACTCTTGAAAGGTTTTTGTTCTGGAGGAGGGACAGAGGTGCATTGTAGCGTTATTTTAGCTCTTTGTGTAGATCACTGGGTTGGGGCAGTTAATTATTTTTCAGGATGAGCTCATGGATAAAATCATACAGATCTGGAGGACGATGCTTTGTGTATTGCCAACAATATATTAGCTCCTCTTTCAATTGATAAAATAATTAAGGGCTTGGTTGAAAGGGCATATTTCTCTCTGTGGCCACTGGTGCCTGAAAGCATGAAATTTCAGAATGTTTCCAATAGTTGTCCGTTGAAAGAGGAATAATCCATTTTTCTGCCTAATTATTTTCAAGAGAGCAATAAAAACTGAATTAGGGATATTTAAAAATGTAAAAAAAGTGCTCTACATTCAAATGGCTTGAACTTTGGTGATGTACCATTGTTTGCAGATGATAATGAAAATGTTAACCTTGGGAGAAACCATTTTGTCCACAAATTAATGACAAATAAGAGGAATATTAGCTCCAGATTAATTGCTAAGTTCACATCCTGCAGAGTGTGCTATATTTAAGTTGTCATTTGGTTCTGCAGGTTATATAACTAACTTTTAATTCGCTTTTCCTCATCTAGCAGAAGGTTTCAGAATGACAGAAGAGACTTAATAGCTTTCACTGTGGAATATATGGAAACACTGAAGAATGGCACCAGTAAATGGAGGGCTGAATAACCTGAGTGAGTCTTAAGACATTTCCCAGTTATTAGAAATTAACTATTATGGCAGAAGAAAATTGATCAGCTACAATTTTCATATTCCTGAAGGATGATGAAAATGGAGATGATACTTTTAGGAACTCTTAACTGATTTTATTTCTTTTCATGGAAAGTTAAAAGCTGATCTGGGTTGTGGGGTTTCTTGATTTTCTTCTTTTTTTTTGATTTAATGGTACAGTCTGATGTTGCATGAGAAGGAATTTATGATATAATGAGTTCACTGAAGAGCGAAGTTAAAACAAAAATAAAATGATAAATCCTTTGGTCACACTGGTAACTCCCATCAGAAAACAAACCATGACAAAATAGAAAATAGAGAAAAGGATTTTAGTTCTCTAATGCTTGACTTCACAATTTGATTTCAGCAAGGAAAATCCCATTCATCAAGAACCTATCTCTGAAACACATTTACTCGGGGGCTATTTTCAACCCTCAGTTCTCTCATTTTCTTAAAAACTCATGGAAATGAGTTGCTGGTCAGTTTTATCCTAAACACAGCATGGAAAGACTGTTTTCTGGGGGAAAAAAAATCCCCAAAACACTCTGGGCCTGCTGTGCCCTGAGCTGAGTGTCCCTGGGGTCATAAATGTCCTGAGGACAGGGCACTGCCCAGAAAATTTCAATTCTGGGTGTGCCTGGGCTGGCACTGGGAATTTGACACCAGCACTGGGGACCAGGGACAAGGAAATCAGTGTTTGGACAAAGAAATCAGTGTTTGGACAAAGAAATCAGTGTTTGGACAGGGAAATCAGTGTTTGGACAAAGAAATCAGTGTTTGGACAGGGAAATCAGTGTTTGGTTGTCTTTTCTTTATGAGCAATGGATTTGAAGGGTCACTGGGTAAATTCCTGGGTGCAGTGGGGTCTGCAGATTTGTCTTCCTGCTGCTTTTCTCCTCTACTCAAGTCTAGTTCATGATGAAGGCCTGCCTGGCCAGGGAAATAATCTTCTCTTTCTTTATGGGATAAACAAATGGATTCCAAGTGCAGACTTGGAAAATGAAAATGAGTACCCCAAATTACTGGAATCAATCTGCACTCAATGATTGACTCAGATACTGCAAGAAGAGCCACCAGCTGCTGAAATGGCCCCTGCTGGGATGTGAACTAAGCTGCATTTGGGAAAAAAGATCAATTTTAGTCATTTATGTTGCCCATGGCAGGTGACCAAGCATCCCTTAGACTTCAGGAGTGGATTCTCTGGTGTTAAAGTGGCACTGACACCCCTGGCAGGGTTGGGCCACCAGCTGCTCCATCCTTCATATGGATGATTCTTGTAGATCTCACCCACATCAAGCTGATAGTGCTGTAACAAGGTCTCTCCTGCCTGTGCAGCAATGTGCTTCCACAAAATCATTCAAGATATAATTTCTGAATGTTTGACACCAGTATTCCCAGGGTGAGATTGATGGTGAGAAGATTCATTGCTTCAGCTGATGGATAAAAGTGTGAATTTTGGTCGTAGAATCCTTGACAGGTTTGGGATTGAATGGTTCTTAAAGTTCATCCAGTGCCACCCCTGCCATGGGCAGGGACAGCTTCCACTATCCCAGAGTGCTCCAAACCCCATCCAAATGTTCCTGGACACTTCCAGGGATGCAGGGGCAGCCACAGCTTCTCTGGGCACTCTGTGCCAGGGCCTCACCACCCTCACAGGGAAAAAAATTCTTTTTAATATCCCATCAAGACCTGCCTGCTATCAGTTTCAAGCCATTACTTTCTATCACTTCAATCCCATGTAAATAGTTCCTCTTCATAACATCCCCCAAAATGGATTTGGGCACCTCCAAGGAGTAAGGATTGTGTGGGAAGCCAGGGAAATCTCTGTCCTCTTGCTAGCTGAACCATTCAGAGAAAAAGATCATTTTTCACATCATTTAAATTCCAGGTATATTTGTGGTTGGTTGGTTTATTTCTTTGTTCTGTTTTTTTTTTCCCTCCTATTCATTCTTTTCCCAGCTGTACCCTCTAGTTCAGATTTCATAAACAAACAAATATTTTTTATCTGTCTTCTGATGGTTAATGTGATTTTCAGATAACATCCCATCACTTTTCCCCTTAAGAGGCATCGTGATCCTAAAATTGGGTCCAAACTCCGAGGAGCCCAAAGCCTTTAACATAAGCTATAAAACACTTCAAGGGATAATGGGATATGCATCCACTTTCTCTGCATGGATGAGCCAGCACTGCAGAGGTCAGGAGAAGGAGAACTGCCTTTAACACCCAGAAACAAGCAGGAAAACTCGTGTTGCAGGGAAGGCAGGAGCACTCCTGGCATGTTGAGGTGTTGAGGAAAAGCTTGGCAGGGAGGTGTGGGAGCTTTGGGAGCAGAAAAGGGCAGTGGGAATGGGGCTGTGGGTTGGGCTGGATGATGAATCCAACGGCACAGCCAGAGGAGCTGGCTCAAAAAGTTAATTCATGGCTGCTCCCTCTGTTACTCACATTTTTCAGCCAGATCCCCTCGTGGAAAAAGAAGGATCCATCCTCTCCTGGATGTTAAATGATGGTTAAAATTAGTGGCCTGGGAATTATGAAGTCCTCCCTTTGGCTCGCTCTGGCTGCCAGCATTAATCAGGGATTGTCTGGGATGTGAGGGAATTCCACCTGCTCCTTCCTCCCCAGCCTCGGGGCTAAATCTCAGCCCTGCTTTGGGCTGGCTTCAGCCAGGCTGGGCTTGGCTGCTGTGGAGTTTCTGGCTCCTTCCTTGTGCATTTCTGCATGGAAACAGGAGATGGAGTAAAGAGGGGTGGGTTTAGGGACACAAGACCAGGTGAGACACCTCAGTCCTTTGCTGTTATATCTATGCTATAAAATCTTTTTTAAAAAAGTCCTGGGGTGACTTTTCGATGCTTCTATCCTCAATTGTCTGTTCCATTTATGCTGTATGTTAAGTTCTGTACCTTTAAGACATAAAGGTATGTATTATGGTATGACATTATGTACCACGACATAAAGGTGTTAAGATCCATTTAAGCAGCTTGGCTCCTTATCCTAGCTCCTCTGATAGCTCCTCTAAACCTTCTGGTTCTGATGATTTAACTGATTTTTCTTAATTATCAGCCCAAATTTATTCATGAGCTCTCTGATCTCTCTCTTTACGTGTTCATGGTGTCAGTCTGAAGAGGTTTTACCACCTTCCCTTGTTTTTCCGCAGTCCAGTGGGATTTTTCTGAGTGATAACTTCCTTCAGGAAATGAAATGTGAATCTCCTCTCCTCAAATGTGCCTTGCTGCCCCTCAATCACCTGATCAGCCCTTCCCTGTGCTCGTTCCCAGGAAAAGTTAATTTACAGAACACACGTGTCCCAAACTGCACACTGTGTTTCCCTCCTCACCAACACCAAGATTGTGCTGACCTGCAAAGAAACTCAATTTCACCCCAGTTACAGAGGAAGAGTTATCAGGGAATATATGGGAATGGAAGACAGATGGGAGAGGCTGGATATCATTCCCAAGATCATGCATGAGACAGGATCCATCACATCTCACACCATAAGGAAGCAGTGCCAGCACAGCTCCGGCTCTCGAGGGTTCCTTTTATGCATTTTTTAATCAGCATCAAAGCAGCTGGCAATCATGGCTTGTACCAGAGCTTGGAGATGGCAACCCCCTGAGAGGAGTGGAGGCAGCTCACAGACACTGGGGGGTCCTGCCCTCTGCAGATGCTGCTGGCTCTGTTTTCATCTGCTGCATCACCGAGGGATTCCTCTGCAAACACAGGACCTGCCTGGAATTTCTCTGGCTGGGTGTGGGCATAGAATCACGGAATCATGGAATCACGGAATCACAGAATCACAGAATCACAGAATCACAGAATCACAGAATCACAGAATCACGGAATCACAGAATCACAGAATCATGGAATGGTTTGGGTTGGAAGGAATTACAACCCCCCTGCCATGGCAGGGATACCTTCCACTATCCCAGGCTGCTCCAAGCCCCATCCAGCCTGGCCTTGGACACTTCCAGGGATCCAGGGGCAGCCACAGCTTCTCTGGGCACCCTGTGCCAGAGTCTCCCCACCCTCACAGGGAACAACTTCTTCCTAAAACCCAACCTAAACCTACTTTCTTTCAATTTAAAGTATAAGATGGGCACCTCTCTCTGGGCTGGTCACCCTCAGCTGCCTTTGCAGCCTGGGCAGTGCATGAGGCTTCTTGATTTTGACCCAAAAGTTCTGTCCTTAAAGATGGGATGCAGCCACATGTCCTGGATCTGGCTGAAAACAGATTGGATGAGCCCTGTGGATATTTTCCCTTTGAATGAGAGCTAAGAGGGAGCTGAAAGGCAGCAGCATCCACAGAAAAGGAGACTCAGAGTCTCAGGACCTGCTGGAGTCCTTCTGCTTCACAGCTGCCTCTCTCCACATCAGGATTTTATCCACAGAGTCCAGAAGTGTTTTACATGCACACGACATTCCACACATTTCAGGCTTGCATGGCCACTGCAGTGTGGGGAGTAATTTTTTCTCGTGGTTGCTGCTAAGATTTCATCTCTGACAGTGGGATACACCTTGCTGGATATAATATGAGAAGCAGGAAGAATCCTGAGTGACTTTTTGTCTGCCAAGCAGGGGTTGCAGCTCTGTAAAGCTACACAAATAAGTTCATTGCTGATTTGTAAACAGGGTTGTACTCGAGAGGGAGGAGCTGGAGGGTTTTCCTTTGAAGGCTCTTGTCAGCGCTGTCTGCACGCAGCTGGCAGAAAATGCAAAATGAGATTTGATGGCATGAAGGGGAAGGTGGAACATGAATGAAGGTGGAAAATTTAAAATGAAAATGTGAAACAAACTTGTCTTTTTTTTATTATTATTATTTTTTTCTTTTTGTGGGATGGATTATCAGCAAAATGACTCGTCTTGGGCAAGGAGTGAGATAAGTTGATAAGTCCTGCTCTTGAGACCTTTAAAGAATGAGAGAAAAAAACTTTCCCTGCCTCATGCACCAGGCTAAGACAGAGTGGTCAGATTTCTCTGGAGGTCAGACAGGATTTTCTGGTGTTACTACCAAGGAATCTCACCTTGCAGGGCAGAGCCTGTGTTTATGGACAGGGAAAGCAGTGAGGGGCACCCTGAGAACTCACTGAGCAATAAGGGGGATTCAGCCCAGAGAAGCTGTGGCTGCTCCATCCCTGGAAGTGTTCATCCACTTTGGATGGGGCTTGGAGCAGCCTGGTCTGGTGGGTGCCATCCCTGCCCATGGCAGGAGGCTGGAACCAGCTGGTCTTTCTTGTCCCTTCCAACCCAAACTCAGTGATTCTGTGGTTTTCACACACCCTGAAGGGCTGGTCCCTTCCCCTTCTCCCAG
>VWYP01030197.1:0-51637 GCA_013400435.1 Pycnonotus jocosus
TTTTTGAATGAAGGGTGAAACAAGTCACTTATTATTTCTCTTGCAGGACTATTGATACATAAGGAAAAGTTTCCACCAGGCCAAGGCTCTTGATCAACTCTTTCTCACAACTCAGTTTAGCAGACAAGTACCTGGTAATACACAGGAGAAGTTCCCTTTGCAGGGTGAGCCACCCTGTGACCATTCCTTGTGCAAAACCAAAGCAATTACATGTGCCCTCATGAAATGACTGGTAGAAACACAATTAGTGTGGTTTTTCCCTCCCCAAAGAATTTGGGTATAGCTAGAAAGACATACTGTACCAGCGACCCTTTGTCTCCTGGGGGTCCTGCAGGGCCCTACAAAGAGAAAAGACACAGCAATCAAACCACTTAAAATTCCCATCCCCCTTTGGCTGAGCAGGCAGGTCTTGCATTAAGGCATTATTCTCTGCACTGGACTGTGTGCTGCACTCATGAGTGGGGTGTGTGTGCACTGCCTGTGCCCATGGACAATCCATGCTCCTGGCTGGGTCTGAGGACACAGAACCACAGCACCCTCATGTTTCCTAGGCTGGGACAGGAAAAGTCCCCCAGGTTCTGAAGACCACTACACTCAGCTACCTCTTACACAAGGAAAAACATCCCACAGGACTTCTGTGCTCTTTAATTTAGGTCAAAGCAGGGGGGCCAGTGGGCTTGTGCATGCTGTTTGTTTGGGGATGGAACTTAAAATGTGCAGCTGAGTAGAGTGAGCCACTGGCAGGTACCCACTTCTACAGGAACACCACAGAGGTGATGCAGCATCAAATCCAGCATGGGTGAATAGATCTGGTATTCCAAACACACCAAGAACAAGGCTTAAATAAATTGGCTACCACTGTAACTCCTCTCCTTTCGCTTTCTATTTCTGGCACAGCAACTCACTAATCCTCACAATGTCTCCATGAAAGAAGACACCTTAGTGCATGTTAAAGAAATGGCTAAATGCATAATTTAATTAACACCAACAAGGCAAGGCAGGGCAAGATTGAAACCTTTCTACTTCTACTGTGCATCCATCCCTTAGGAAACTTCAGCATAAACATGTGAATTCACCCCAGTTGTCCAAGCTGTCCCCTTGGAAACAACACTCTGCCAATGTTCAAGTTTATGGCTCAGTGTAATGTAAATTGTAACTCAATACTTCAGTAGATAAGGAAAAAAAATCCTCATCTATATATACTTTTTGTGCAGGGAGCAAAGCCTGAGAGAGGTTAAGGGCACAAGAGGAAACAGGGTGAGGATTCCAATTAAAAAGAGTTGTTGGCTCTCAGCTCTGAAGCTGAAGTATTATAAACACAATTTTGTCACATCGCTAAAAAGAGTAGAGGCTGACGTCTTTAATTCAGTGTGCAATATGCACTGAAGCAACCCCACTGATTTTATTCTGGGCTTTTTTTTTTTGACTGTGAGATTCAGTCTTTGTGACAGTCTACTAGATTCAAGGTTATACAGAGTTGTTTTTTTTTTTTTCCAATTCCAGTCTTTGCACTCTAGCTGAGGTTATGATGAATCTACAGTAGAAAAAACCCATCATAATAGTGGTTTGATTGTTGTTTTGTTGGGTTTTTTTAATTTTATTTTTAAAAGAAGCATTTAGTAAAGGAAATTAAATAAATAGAACATATCTTTTGAGAAGCGTGTGGTGTGTAGGTGGCTACACATCCTGACAGTGGGCAAATAACGATGACACCGAAAAAACCAATCTTCTGGTGTGAGACTAGAGATGTCTGCATTTGGAATCAAGTCCTTAGTCATTTGTGTTTCTGGAGATGAGCATGCTAAATCCCCAATGAAGAACAACTTTGTCATCCTGTGTACATAAGGATGCAGACATGAACTCATCTAGCCCTGGACTGAATCTAAAAATCTGTGATTAAAGACAATCCACAAGCTAGTGATTTTCACACAAGCCAGATACTAATTTGTTAATTTAATTTTAATTTAATTAATGGCTGAACATTGAAAAGTGCAAAAACACCTCTGTTCCTTATATAAATCATAACAAAAGAGACACAGGAAACCTGCAGTCCTTGGTAACCCTGTGAGGACCATAAAAGCCATGAATACAGTCACAGTGTGAAACAGAACCAACCCTGTCTGCTTTAACTCAGATTCAATTCAGCATGGCAAAAGCAAATATTAAGCAGACATACACCTCAGAAAGCCAGATTTTTCAAATCATTACCCAGCAATATGACTTTTGATTTCAAGGCAACTTCCTGTACTAATTGGGACATTTATATCTAGATAAACAGAGCACCGATAACCAAACATTGAATGATTGGTCCAGGATCATGGCATGTATAAGGTGTTGCAAAACAATGTAAGGGCTCAGATGTCCTCTAGCAATTACAGCCAGAACTAGCATTTACTTCCTCCTAAACATATTTCACTAGTAAATTCAGTGCACTGCTGGATGTCTGTGAGCAGGACTACTGCCAGAGCACTCTCAAATCCCTCTCATTTCTACAGGAGTTGTACATGGCAAGTACTGGAGTGATCAAGGCCCAGCAACATGAAAATCCAAATTTTCTGAGTAGATTCTTGTATACACCATGTGACCAACTGACACTCAGGAGGGCAGAGCTGGATGAGGTCAAACCTACCAAATATTTGTCTGAAATCATGGGGAGGATGGCTCTCTTGGAATACAGCAGTTTAAGCAATCTGATTTTGTATTTTGCTATCGGAGTGTTGCTATGTCACTGATGTGTGCCACACTCAGCCCTTCCAACAGGGGTTATACAACAGCTGGGTTATATCTGTCCAAGAGACCAGAGCTGCTGCCTTGGCACAGATCTCCACTCACATCCACAGCCAGCGTGCCAGGATGATGCACAAAATTCAGGAATGACAGTCATTGACACAGATCAATCCAACAGCACTTTTAGCCCTCATAACACACACTGTGACATGTCAGCTACAAATGGCAGCCTCTGGATTCCAGCCATCTGGAATCTGCACCTTCAGAAGGCAAAATGTCCCACAGGCTCTCAGCACGGCTGAGCACAGGCAATGCATTCCCCAGGTGGCAATGCCTCATTTTCCACCTTGTTACAGGTTGCAGCAGGACCTGCTACTTACAGGGGGTCCAGGCAGGCCAATTCCTGGCACGCCTCTGTCTCCTGGCTGTCCAGGGAGGCCAGGAGCTCCCCTCTCACCCTGAAATAAAGGAAATAGTTAGAAGCTTTGTGCACTGATCAGAAAATGTGCTGAAATGCAACCAACTTGTACACCAGAATGTCACACGAGTACATCTGGTCCTGATCCTGCCCACAGAGGGACAGATTCTGCTTGTGGCAGCATGGGGATATGGCACAGTTACTGTCTCATCATGAAAATAAAGTGTCCTTTTCCCACCACATGGCCCCAGCCCACCTCTGTGGGCTCAGTGTGTGCCATGTCACATCACATAACTGAGTGGAATCACAATCTTTCCAAGTGTGTTCATTTATTTTAGCGCACTGCGTCAAATTTCCAGCATTTCACAGAATCACCAAGGTTGGCAGACACCTTCAAGATCAGCTAGTCCAACCACCACCTTAATCACCCCAAACCAGACCCCCAAGAGCCACATCCAGAACACTTCCAAACAGTGACTTCACCAGGGTAGCAGGCACTTTCCTTGGCTTGGGGAAGCACTAAGCACCATCAATCACTTTTCTCTCTCTGTGCTTCTATGGTAGAAGGCTAAGGCACAAAAAGTGCTGAACAGATCATTTATCTGGGGAGGACAGGATTAGGGAAGGTTTATTGCATCTTAATATTCCCCTTTCCTTTACCAACATTTGCCTACTCACAGAAGTGTATGAAATTATTTTGGTAAAATGTAAGTCAACACTTTTACCACTCTCTCTCAAGCTGTGCTAGAAAAGGAGAGCCTTCTCTTCTGAAAAACAGGATTTTCAAAGCAAAACCTGAATAGCACAGAAAACAGCTTGACATTGTTCAATATACACTGCAGACAGAGGGCTAAGAAAAAATTCAGCTTTAAGACTTTAATTTAACATCTGTTTTCTAGTTATAGGGAGAAATCAATAAGATTTTTATGGATTGCATTGCAGTTGTGAGATTTGGTCTCATGCTGGCAGTAGATTTATAACAATTAATCTTATTTATGCTATTTATTATCACATTATTTCTAGCTATATAGAAGCATGATAGAAAATTTTTTACCTGTGGATTCTGCCCACTCAAATTTAAATCTGCAACATCTCCTATTTTTCCCCTTTCTTGCTTTCCTTTCAAGCTAATCTTTAACTACAAAGGAATAATACTGCAAGGCCAGTGAGAAAAAATGCATTCTGATTAGTTCAAACACTCCACACATCCCTTATCAGTTATTTTATTCAAAAAGATACTTTTAATACAAAAATTTCAATAGTATTTTCCCACACACAATTAAGACTTTTATCATCTTCTGTTGCTATTGAATAGAATACTTAATGAGATTTCTTTTAGTGGTTTTTTTCTGACTTTTATATTAATTCTCAGTCTATTAGTGTGTGTTTGTGTGGGTGTAGGTCTGTGTTCTGAACTGTCAAAGATATATAGAAAAGACTACAATGAATTTGTACAAAATGCATCCAAACTAAAAGAAAATCATAGCAGTTTGGTTATTTCAAAAATATGTGCTGTTGATGGATTTGGTCTCATACTGCTATAATCCTGCTTCTATCATTTACAGAAACTGTTTGAACATCTGATTCCTCTTCCAGTCCAGACCAGAACATGGTCATTTTGAAGAGGACAGTTTCTGAAATGTCTGATTAAATGTTCAAGCACAATCCAGATCCTTCCAGAATCAAAGATTTTTGCTGTTTTATTCCTTTCTCTCTTTTCTGTGTGCTTACAAGGGAATAAACATTACTCTCAGCAGAAGATAGTGTCATCAGCTTCTTCAAATAGCTAGTCTTTGCCTCAGTATAGGAGGGGAAACCAAGACTATCTGGTTCTACTGGGAAATAATTCACATCCTCCTTGCAGAGAGGTGAAGGGACTGAGTGCTAGGGAAAAGTTCTCTTTGGGGGCTGACAGGTGGTCCTGAGAGCAGATCACCCCTGAGCCATGCAATGTCTCCCTGGCTGTGTGGATTAAAGGGTCTCAGTCAGAGTTTCCCAGAAAAAGCATGCACTGAGACCTCCATCTGTGCTCAATTCTTATAGTGCTGAAAGGTATTTTGAATGTGGAAAGGGAACAGCTAATTCATATCTGAGTATTTAGCCCACAGAGATGCTGGAATGATAAAGAAAGGAACCTCCTAGAGGGCTAGAAGTGCATTTTAGAGTCAGAGCTTTGCAAACTCTATTTTCCAGTGGAAAACAGACCATGTTTGCATTGTTTGCATCAATGATCTTTTCTCCAGTTCAAGTCATCAAGATGAGCAGTACACGCTGAAGTCCGTGCTCACCTTATGTCCAAAGGGTCCTGGCAAGCCTGGTGGTCCTCTTTCCCCCTAAAGTGACAAAACCAAACCAAGAAAACAGTCACCATCCAGCCAAACAAGAGCCTGGACTTTGCTACAGTCAAGGCAGCAATTCTCCCACCACTGCTCTCCTGAGCTCACACAGTCCTGGCAATATTTTACTGACAACATGTAACCAAATTAAACAATCTGCTAATTGGGCGAGAATTAAAAGCTTTTAGGGAACTTTCATCAAGCTAATCATTTTTGTACTAGTCACAAGGACAATGGCTACTCCTTGTGGAGATCTCTGTTTCAATGTAAATTTCAGAAACACATCTTCAATTCTCTGTGACTTTTTTTTATGCCCATATGGGATCTGGAGCATTTTCCACTGGCAGGCCTTCCAGGGATTCAGATAAATCCATGATGTCCTGCAGAAGTCATGCTTGCCTCTCTCATATTGAACAAGACAAGTACAAAGCTTGCCAGCAGTACTTACCCTTTCTCCATCTTTACCCTTCCCAGGCAAACCTGGCTCTCCAGCACGCCCTGGCTCACCAGGTGGCCCAGGTAAACCCACTTTTCCTTCTTTTCCAGGATCACCCTGTAGAAGAGAAGCCATCAGAACTCATTACTATAGAAAATTACCATCTCAGGTCTTTCATTGGAACTGAAAGATATGGATTTTTTTTCCTAGCTGTCTCATCTGGATTTCTTTTGGTATCATAGGAAACCCTCTTTAATGGGAATTCTTTTCCTTCAGTAATCTCAAGGCACTTGTAATTTCCATTAAGAAAAGTAAAACTACAAAATGTCTTGGGAACTAGCTGTATGTGGCAGTGTGCTCTGTTCATGGAGCAACCCCAACCTGAACTCATCAAAATTAATTTTCCCTGCTGTGACATTGAGAAATGTTGGAACGTGCCCTGATTTTGAGTCCCATAACCCTGCCCAAGTGACTCCCAGCAGCGGGAGTGGTAGTGGATGCATCTGGTTGTGATGGCTGCATCTGACTCACAGTGGGTTCAGGGGAGGCAGACAACAACCCTAAAGGCTTGGGCAATGTGTTAACTAACCACAGTGCTGGTCAACATGTTCACAAATTTGGGAGAAACTAACATTTGCACCCAGCACAAAAATATGAGCCAACCATGTTACCCCAAGAACAGTGGACAGCCCAGGGTCTGCAGTGGGGGCTGCATGCCCAGATCTCCCCTTGAGCACAGATGCCTCTTAAGGTTACTCCTTAAATTATCACCTTATCATATCAGATACCCAGCAAACAAAATGAGAATAAGTGTATTTGAAACTTTGAAACCTTACCTAAGTGATGTAAAGGATTGGTTGCACACATATAATGCTTTAGACAAAATATTGATCAAGTTTGTGACTAACTCTGGATGCAGCCACACCTAAATTCCTCTCTGAGAAGGAGTTTAGAACACAAAGGGATTCTTTCTGAGCCTCATGACTCAATGGAAGGGTCTCCCTGACAGTTTTGTCTGTTCCTATCCTCAGTGCAGTAAATAATCAAGTGTACCTTGCATCAAATCTTGTTAAACCACTGTGGCATTTACCACTGAACTTTGTTAACTTGGTGTCTTGTATCAATAAAATATACTGCTGCTTCTTTCTTGTGACTGAAGTGCATCACTCTTTCTGCACCACTGAATGAGGGAGCCCTTGGCCGTCACATGACTTTGAGGTAGAGCTCAGTAATTTGGAAGAAGATTTTACTGAAGGAGCTGGGATTCATTCCCTATTAAGCCCCAAATAGATGGATATAGGGGTTCATGTTTCTGATTAATCATTCCTACCCCAGAAAACAAGGATCAGGACTCCAGCACGCTGGGCACTCTGGGGTGCATGACCAAACACAACCCCTTCACCTCAGAAAGCTCATGAAAGGGGATAGAAAGCCAGTTTTACTTCCAGCTTTGGATTTACACTGGTGAATAGGGGTTTCTTAAAACATCGAATGCCTGCTCTTGTGAGGTTATGAGGACAGCAGAAGACCACAATTGTGCAGCAGTGACTTCGCTATATCCAGTCATATCTGAGTGGTTTATTAGGTAAATTACAAAGTTGCAACTAGGTGAAAACCTTACAGCACATGTAATAGAGAGTTCAGGCAAGATGAATTCATGAACCCCTGTGTCTTAAACATCCACAAACCTATGAAATTATTTCCCAGTTCAGACTGCATCTGCCCCTGTTACTTAAAATGCTCAGGAAAAAAAAAAATAAATCCATCAAAGAACCAACTCACCTTTTCCCCCTTTTCTCCTGCCTTTCCTGGGAGTCCAGGGCCTCCAGGCACACCCTGGAGAGAAAAGAACTTTAAAGCTTAGAAAAGAACTTTAAAGCTTAGAAGTTTTTTTGTAGGCAGTATTGGATTTTAAACAAAGGGGCAGACCTGTGGGTTCAGTACATTTTATCTCAAGGATCAGTATCAGCTCTACATCTCCCAGTACCAAAAACCTGTAACTCAGAGAACACCACAGAAGAGCTGTGTAACAGGTCCTTAAAGGAGGATTTTCTCTTTCAATATAAAAAATAGCTGAACAGAAAAAGCAGAAACTAAAATAGCACCAGATTTGTGTGTTCTACCAGTAACTGTTTCTTTCATTTTGTGAAATTCTTAGCAGTTCCTAATATGCTACCAACAACCCTCCAGTCATCACCTCTGTATCAGAGAAGCCAAAAGCTTCCCAACACAGGGAAATGTAGCTGTTTTCATTTCTTCCTCTATTTCATTTTTCAATCCTTTTAACATCTTGGCAGGTCTCAAAGGACTCTGTGTCAAAATATGATGATTTAGAGCTCTGAATTAAATAGTGTAACTTCCTAACCCACTAAAACATATTTTAGAATGGTGCTCCATTTTAAGATGTGAAATCGCATCTTGGCACCATTAAGATTGGATTGACCTCAGAATGGATGTGATAATTATTTTCCTTTCTGCACCAGTAAAAATTATTTCCAAGTATATTGGCTTTTATAGGTAATATATTGGTATTACTGGTATAGAAGTTTGCTTAATGGAATACGAAATTGAAAAGTTCTTCATTTTCAGTATCACCTTTCAGTTTGAAATTAAATCACTAAATTAATACAATTAAATCAAATGTATCTTAACAATTAGTAGAAGGGCAATTTAGGTTTTCTTGGATTGCCCAGGTAATAAACTTTGGTTCTAACAGTGCTGTGTTCTAAAACCCTGCACATGAATACATCATGGTCTAAATGCTGGTTTTCACCTACTCCAGTCTAAACCCCAGGAATCAGAAAGAAAATTACCCTAGTGGAACTGGGAGTAGAGTTAATCCAAAGAGTTTTTTAGCAAATATGAAAAATTTTGCCATGTACAAATTAATACTGGTGATGAACCCTCAGGTAAGGGGGACACTGCATTTTAAGGGTCTTTCCACTCAAATGCTTACATGCTTTCATAATAAAAGTAGGAGTTTATCATGCTATTTTTATATCAAGAAGGCTTGTTTACAAAAGGAGAGGAGAAATGAAAAAAAAAAAAAGGCAAAGAAAACGAAACCAGACACAATAAACAGTGAATTTTTTCTCTTGAAGAATTGGCAGCAAAAATTGCTTTTGATAATTTGGTGAGGAATGGAGCAGCTCTGCTCCTCCACTTGATAAAATGAATATGAGAAGATAGTTCATGGATACACCATTCCCAGGTGCCTCCAGATCTTTCAATTCAGCATTAAGAAACAAGTTTAATGAAACACAGCCTTTGAACTTCATAGTAATCCCCGTGGAAGGGAAAACTAAACAGGTTAAATAAAGAAATCAGGGCACAGTGGGAAAACAAATACACTGGTGCATACTTACCACATTTCCTGGCAAGCCTCTTGGACCTGGGGGCCCTGCTGGTCCACTCAAACCCTGCTTTAAGAAAAATGATGTGTGTGTGTGTGCATATATAAATCACAACCTGTATCACCATAGGAACAAGATGTTCCAAGTGAAATTGGATTTCATGTCAGACAAGGTGTTGTACATCAAGAATGCAAAAACCAGCACATTTGTTTGAAAATTTTAAGTGTAAAAAATAATGAAACAACACAAAACAGATGAAGGCTCTCTTCAGGAGGTTAAAGCTACCTTCTATCAAAAGAGATCCTAAATCCAGCTCGGATACAAGAAGAAAAGTCTGGGCCAGAAACATCAGAAGAACAGAGAAAAGAACATTGATCGATCATAAAATAAATTTAGGTCAACAAAATATGATTTGTTGACAATTTTACCTTTCTCTGTTGTGGGGAACAAAACCTGAAAACATTCTTTTGCACTAAACAGTTGAAATAGCCTAAACCATCCAGAGTGTAGAGTTCTGAATTGCAGGTCTTTACCCATTTGCAAGTCAAAGCTTTGTAGCATGAAAAAGCCCATGTGTGTCCCCAAAATTTCATGGAAGACATTAAAAGACATATATTTGGGGATTTATGTCCCCCTAGAGATGTATATTTGGGGTTATCAGGTTATATTTAGAGGTTTCATAGAATCATAGATTTGGGTTGGAAGGGACCTTAAACATCATCTGGTTCCAAACCCTCTGTCATAAACAGGGGCACCTTCCACTAGACCAGCTTGTTCTGGGCAACCTGTGCCAGTGCTTCACCTCCTTCACAGGAAAGAATTTCCTTCTAATATTAATCTAAACCTACTCTCAGTCTGAAGCCATTCCCCCTTGTCCTTTCACTCTATGCCCTTCTAGAAAGTCCCTTCCCAGCTCTGTTGTATTTCCTCTTTAGGCATTGAAAGGGACTCTAAGATCTCCCTGGAGCCTTCTCTTCTCCTGGCTGAACAATCCCAATCCTTTCAGCTTTTGCTCATAGCAGAAGTTTAAAGCTTTCCTCATTTCTGTGTTATTTACAGTCACTGCTCTATGAGCCAATAGAAACACTCAGAGCAGGAGCAGTCTGTGAAAGGGTGGCAAAAAAAGGAGAAGGTGCCAGCAAACACCTGCATTTCCATATCATTAACATCCTCTGAGCCACCAGGTTGTACAAAGAAATAAAACCAAGGAATGGGTTTTCATGGAAGCAGGATAGTTTTTGCCTTCTTTTTAAATTTCCTTTTTTCATTTTTTTTTTCTTCTTCTCCAAAATACTAAGGGGTCCTTCAACCAAGAGTGAAAGACACTTGAAAATGGGCAGTTCAGGGTTGAGGTTCAAAAGCACTCCTTAGAGACAATGTCTAAGAACAAGCCCAAGAAGGAAAACCATGAACACAAAGGTGGAAGAAGAAATTTCAGTGCTCTAGGATGCATCATTTGGATTTCTTATTGCTTCCTTCTCCTAATCACAGTCCTCCCCTCTCTCAATCATTATTTCAAACAGTTCTTTAGTGTTTCTTCCTTTTTTTGCTTGCAAATAAAGTCTGTGGCCTTTTATTCAGCTGCAAAGATCTTATATGCTCTCACAATAATAAAACTGGAGTGGAATCCTTTACTGTTCCTAAGCACACAGACAGACAAGAGCAGCACTACCTACAACAAATGCCTCAAAAAGGGGTGTGAGATGAGTCTTCTGGATGAGCCAGTATTAAAAAAACCCAGCAGAATTGACAGTGAAGCCTAAAGACAGCCATGATCAAAACCCAATTCCTGCTGCTGCTGAGCAGTGAGCTCCCTGCTCCAGCTGGCTGCCTGAGCTGGGCTGACATTGCAGTGCAGTCACACTCATTCAGAAGAGGCTGTTTTGTTAGGCAGGGAGAGATTTGAGCAGGAAAGATGCACAGTCTTGAGCTGGGCTGAAAGGGGCATTGATCTGTTCGGTGCAGATGTTCCTGTTTGCCCACAAACAGCCTCTTCCAGCCGTGGATTAGGATGTGCCCTGTGCCCAAGCAGCCTGGACTGCAAATCCACAAGATGTTGATGTCAGTGTTCCTTCAGGTGTGTCACTGTCAGGGGAAAACACTGCAAGGGAAGCAGTTACTCACGGTCTCTCCAGGGGCTCCAGCCTCTCCTCGGGCTCCTTTCTCCCCCTTTGCACCCTGTGCAGAAAGAGATACCAGCTGATAAGACATGGAAGGAGACCTCCTGCCAGACAAAAAGATACCTGAATGTGTACTATGCAATGGTTTTTGTTAACCAATTCACAGAGGAGTTAATGACTGAGGAAATAGCTCCCAGTTCTCTATGCAGCAAGAAAACTATAAAAAGAAAAGAACTATAAAAATAAAACCATGAGACTTAAGAAGAGTTACTAATGACTAATCAGCTCAGATACTGTTTCTCAGCACAGGATGCTGAAACCTGCAGGTAATCTTCTGGGTGGAACTCTTTCCTATCCTCAGGCCTACAACTACTCAATTTCCAGCTGAACTTTGATGGTCTCCCTTCACAGAAAACTTGCCTACAGTTCTGAAATATAAAGTCATCAAGAAATGGTAAAAATAGATCCTCATGCAGAGGGTTTGTCCTAATCATACATATTACAGAGCCTCTTCTGAAGAATTTTTGGAATTTTTGAAGAATTCTGAAGAATTCTGAACTGTCCCCCATTTAGCAGATGTTAGTTAAAAGTTGAATGGCATTACTGTGCTTTTTCTTGGGTTTTGGGAGGTTTGGTTTTGTTTGGTTTGCTTTTTTTGGTTTTTGTTCTGGGCTTTTTTTGGTTTGGTTTGGTTTTTTTTTTTTTTCAAATGGTCAAACTGCTGTTAACATGTTTAAGGTGTTGATGCCCAAGTATTGTTGATTATATAGGTTGGGCACAGCACATATGATAGCAGAGTGAACACCTACCTATGTTGAATGGGAACACCTCAGTGTTGATTGGAAATGGTTTTGTGTGACCCAATAATTTTTTTTTTAAGATGGTTGAGGCCATAGAACCATTTCACATGAGCCATCACTCATTCCAGGTCAGATAAGCTGGGGTTGAATCTCACTGCTCTGCAATGTTTTGAAAATGTGAAAATCACTCACTGCAGTGATTTATCTGCAAGACCTGCGGTTTGGTAGCAGCAGTAAAAGATGCCCTTTTGAAGGGCCATGAAGATGGAAGAAGTCTCTCAGACAATACTGACCATGCTACAAAGTATTTCTGAGCTGATTTTCCTTCTGTTGTCATGCAGTCCAACAGAAGTAAATACCTCACAGAACTCCCTGAACTTACAACAGTGAGAAAAAAAAAAAAGAAATGAGCTGTTGGTGCATATGGGAAGGATTATTTACAGTGATACAGACCTTGAGGGCACTCCACTCTAGTCATGTCAAGGATTTTCTTCAAAGTCCCTCTTACCTGTACTCCTGCAGGTCCTGGCACACCTTGCTCACCTGGGACCCCAGGTAATCCCTGCAAACCAGAGGGAGAGGTAAATGAGCTCTTTCCACTGAGAGAAGGAAGTGTGACTTTTACAGAGGCTGTCACTGCACAGGGCTCTGTCTCCTCTGGGAGCTCCATCCAGAACAAGAGAGTCCAGAATACAAATGCAGTACCCAAATGCACAATTTAGCTGGGCCACATTACTTCAAAAGCCTTTAATAAATTCTGCACGTAAATTATTGCCAGCCAAGCTCTGTCTAGCAAATCCAATAGTCCCCTTTTCAGCTACTAAGGCCCAGAACTATAGATTAGGTGCTTAAACTCCAGTAGTCATGTAGCTTCCTCTACAGGCAGTAAAAAGATAAGCACCCCTGTGGCTATTTCTGATGACAGAAGCATCCCAACTATGGAATGAGCATGTCTCACCCTCTCCCTTCAAACTGACCACTCTCATGTCCTCTCCTTGCTGAATTTCAAAGCCAATTGAAGAAAACAACTTATTTGTACTTACAGGTTCTCCACTCACTCCTCGATCTCCTTTGTCCCCTTTTGGTCCAGGTTCACCCTGATATAAAACAATCAGACAAAGAGAGAAATAAAAGCTATTTCCAAGTCTGGAACTCACACTAGTCCTGTTTACTAAGTGGGCTCTTTCAATCATTTACCCATTTCTGACATAAAGTAGTTTCTTCAAAGGACTTTGAGGTCATTGAGTCAAAACTGAATGCCACACTAAGACATGGAGATCACTGCCTAGACTCTTTGGTCTGCTCTGAAACTAACTGAAAAAACATTCAGCTTAAGAGGAGAACATTTCGCCTTTATGCAAAAGAGTAGATAAGAATATACCCAAAATCAAAAAATTAATCTCTAATGTTTTAAAAAGCCACATGATGTGACCAATAGCAAAAGAAGCAGTGCCACTGCACTATCTCTCTGTAGGACCACAGCCCTAATGTCATCCTACAATGACCCCAGATAAAGAAAGTTCCCTATTCCACCTGTAAAAGAGAAGTGTTCAGTGATCATCCCGGAGCATCTCCAGAGGTGTGCACTGCATAGCTATTCCTGATCTCTAGTTCTATTAACATCTCCATACATTCATGCAGCTTCCTCTCCCTCCTGCAATGTCAGTACATTTTTTCATGCAGCACCACCACTGCCTAATAAGATTAATTTATTCCTGTTCTTCCTCCTAACAGTAAATTGGATATGCATTCGGACAGAAGTTCATCAGCTTTGTCCTGTGGTCCAGAGAAATAATCAATAAATCCATATTTGTGCTTTTTATAAATTGAAAAGGAAAGCACACAATTATGGAACTAGCTGGAATAAACCAGGCACTACACAAATACTCATATTTCTATATTGTTATGAACAGATGCATTCAGGCAACAGCAATCATTACTTATTCATTATTTAACATACCAAGTGTTTCAATTATGTAATCAAGGAAGAGTAAGAACATCAGTGATTTAAGCTACACACACAAGCAAGGAATAGTGATCAGCCAAAATGCAGAGCCAGACAAATCAGCTTGAATTTTATTTACGTCTGCTATTTGCCAATCGTTTCTGCAACACCTGGGAATTCACAGTCCATTTTCAAATGATTCTCTAACAGACAAAATAAGTGTAGCTGCATAAATATTACTTAGGCTTGTATTTATTATGCATTATGAATAAAGATTATCATTTGTGATAAATAATAGGAGAAATTTTACTCTACAAGTTGCATCCCATTAGATCGACTTTTAAGCAGGCAGTCCCTGATGCCATCTAGTGTCCTTCAGAAAGACATCAGGATCACCTAAAGCAGCTCAAGCAAAGGGTCCAAAGCTCCAAACCTGTATGTTTGTGCCTGGAAATTGTTTTGTGCAATGACATCACAAATTCTGAAACTCTTTTGAGAGAGCAGAACGACAAATCACAGACATAGGTCAGTACATCTGTAGGCAGGGATGGTGCTACTCAGTGGGAATAAACATGTGTATTACCAAGGAAAACAAAACTGCAAAGGGAAAAGGTAACACAACGAGTAAAGGGAGAAAGCTTTTATGATTTTCCTTTCTTCCACTTTTTCCTTGATACCTGACTTGCACAGTAGTGCAAAATCTAACAGCCACAGACACAGGCAAAGGCAGGATTTCTTTGTAGATTCATACAATGGTTTGGGGAGGAAGGGACCTTAAAATCATCTAATTCCAACCCCTCTGCCATTGGAGAGGATGCCACCCACTAGGTCAGGTTTCTTGAAGCCCCATCTAACCTGTTCTTGAACATTTCCAGGCATGGGGCACCCACAGCTTCTCTGGACAACCTGTGCTAACGTCTCAGCTCTCACAGTAAAGAACTACTTCCAAATACCTAATCTAAACCTGCCCTCTGACAGTTTAAAGCCTGCGATCATCTTTGTGGCCTCCTCTAGATTTGCTCCACGAGATCCAAGATGCCCCTGTTTTGGAGGCTTCAGAGCTGGATGCAGCACTCCAGGAGGGGAATCACCAGAACAAAGGGGTAGAATCACCTCCCAAGACTTGCTGGCCATTGCTGCAGCCCAGGACACAACTGGATTTTGTTAACATAACCCACCAGCAAATCTGCCTGCCAGTCCTTTCAAGTTTACCAAATCCATTACTCTCTTCCAAGGCTGTTAACCCTGCCTCTAGTGCTGCCCACCAGCAGCTGCTCTTTATCCATTGCCACCCACCTCTTACCTACCCCTCAGTGCACAGAAAAGACACAGTGACAAGCTGACAGCTGCCACCAGCCTGGCCCAGAAGAGAACCTACAGCTTCCATGACCTGCTCTCAGCAGTGTCCTCCCATCTCAATTATGCCTCAGTAGCTCCTGTTCTACTTAAAGGAAAGCAAGTGCAGTGGGGGTTCAGCTGTGCCCAGCCGCAGTGGGAGACACAAGGTAAAGTGAGGAGCCACCTCTTTTTTTACTGTTTTTGCCTCTTTCCAGCCATTATACCCAACCACCACTGTGTTCTCTTCCCCCATCTCCAAGAATATTTCATGATCCTAACCGACTTGCCTAAATACACATGAAATAGCTCCCAGGTACAATACAACACACAAGCAATAAGAAGCAATGGCAAGGATTGGTTTTTGGAGAGTACATGACAGCTTTCAGCACCCTGCTGGTCCTACCACCTCTGTAGCATTACCCATGACACTCTCCTAAGACTCATCACCTCCTTCTGACACTTTAATCTGTACACCTGTACATTCAAGGTAACTATTCTTACCTTCCCTTCTGCTCCCTCAGAGTGCCATGTGCAGAGCTGTGCTGTGGCAGGTGTCACCACAGTCCTCTTGCACATGGAGAAATCCCAGCAAATGGAACAGCTGACACACCTCAAGCCTTTTATTTCTTACCATCTTGCAGCTCATTTACAAGAGCAATGTACCCAAAGCAAAAGAAAAAAATCCTTCTGTGACTGTAGCACTACAAAGACCACATAAGATGTAATTGTTATGCACGTTTCCTTAGAGTGTAAGCACAACCTTTGAGCAAAGGGGAAAAGCAAGCCATAGAAATCTTGTCTCTTTTTCCAGTACTACTTCACATCCCTATTTTCTTCCTCAGCCTCTGAAGAACCTGGCATACTTTTCTTTCTAATGGCACTCCTACAGCCTACCTCTGCCATCCTTGAAACCTCTTAATCCCTAAAAAACTTATTCACAGATCATGTTATGTCATTTATTTCTCACTAGGTGCTGCAAATGGGAATTAAATCTTCATTTTAAACCCAGTTTAAGAGGCTGGGATAGCTGTGTCCATTTAAGAGGCTGTGTCCCAGCCACATCTGGCTTGACTGCTGATCTTACCAGCACAGCTTTGGACTTCTCATCATAGCTGGTTATAGTGATGAGGATGCCCAGAACTAGACTCAATCTGGGTTCTTTACTGAAAGCATTTAAATAACACAAAAAACACTAAAAGCTGTGTGTCTATCAGATACAAGAGAGGATAAGCCAGAAGCCATATTTATTAGAGATGTTACTTACAGGAATCCTGGGGTGTGGGGTGAAGAAAGCTGTCTGAAACAGAAACCAGAGTGATAAAAACAGGATAGCCTATTTTCCTTACAATGCAATAGTTTATAAATATTCCTGTCATTATAGATTGCACATTCCATACATCCGTAAGTAGGTTTAAAAAAGAACAACCCACTGTAACATCTGGATGTTTGGAAAGAAGCCCACAAATATCTTACATCTCCCAGAATATTTGAAATACCAACATAAATTCAAGACTATCCTGTGTCTCCCAGAAAAACCAATCAATCTTTAAACTTTACAGCAATTATACTGCTAGCAATCTCCAGCTCACTTTTCCACTTGGAGCCATCTTCTGTATCATTAAATTCCCTGATACCATGATTAAGTTTGGTGTGTTCTCCCTCTGCTTTGTACATGACACCTCAATGAGAATACATGGTCATTCTGAAGAAGTAGCCACGAAAAGAAATTATAAAGTTTTGTAGTAAGAGACAGTGTATTTTCTCAAAGCTGATAAAATTTTGAAGGAAAAAATAGAGTTTGATGACATGAAGACATGTCAAAAGCATTACCTACTTTTTACGGCTGAAACAGTGCCCTGGTTCCAGCCTAGATCAGTGGGAGGGAGCATGGGGCTCTTTCTCTCACTTTGGAGAAGGGAAGGACGTCCCTTTCCATTGGAGCAGTCAAGGCAGATGGAGCAGTGGGATAATGCTGGTCCTGACAGGAGGGAGTGTTTTGGGTGGCACAGCTGCAGTCAGGTCAAGCTCCACACTCCCTCTTTTGCCCACTTTTGTTATTAATATTGTTGCTGTTACTGTTTCTTATCTCATTGATGTTTCCATGAATTGTTCTTATCCCAACCCACAATCTTTGCCTTTTGTGCCTCCAGTTCTCCTCTCTGGCCACACGTGGGTGGAAGAGGGGGGAAAGGGAAGTGAGTGACCAGAGGGTGGGTTTGGGGTCTTGGAGGGTCAAGAGTGCTGAACTGGGGAATACCATTCTTAAATCATGACAAATAGAAATTATTTGTCCCTACAAACACAGGAGGCTTGAGCAGGGGCACACATCTCCATGTCCAGCCATGTTGTATTTTGTTTGTGAGCTGCCTTCTCTGCCTTTACCATCACAGATTCATCTTTGGTGTTGTGACTGGGTCATTCTTGTCTGATACATGTAGAGTCTTTCTGCACAAAGCACCATGAAGTGTTCTGGCATAGACTGTGACCCAGTCAATGGCAGGGAATAAATTACACCTTTCCCCATTGCTGTGTCAAGGTCTTTAGGCACTCAATTTTCACCAACAAACCTTGATTCAAATTTTCTCGATAATCTGTGAATGAGGCAGCTGTATCCAGCTGTGGTGAGCAGAGCTGATGAGAGGATGTGTGCCACGTCTTGGAGGATCTGTGACTGGCATAAGTCCTCCAGTTGCAATGATGGTGCTTATTCCAAGCTGCTCACTCAGGTTTTCTTAGAGGAAAATCAGAGGTTTGTGTATTTACATTCAGTGAGTGCTGATTTAAACACCAGTGAACTTCATGGTAATTATACTCAGGCTCCCCAAAGTAACTTCACATCTTTATTTTGAAAGCAATAAATGTATGTATTCTTAGTCTGTTTTTGCAAAGAGGCAGAGGAAGGTACAACCTCACCATAAAAATAAAAAGACCAAATACACCTTGACATTGGTTCTCTGAAACAAAAGGAGATAACCTCAGAGTAAATAGTTTCTGCAGAGAAGTAAGAAACTTGAAAATTGTTTCTTTGGAATTTATGTGGAAGAAGTGCAAGGATGCTTTGAATATTGTTACAGCACCAGGCACAATCTTACTTACTGTTCCAGGTAAGCCTGGGGGCCCAGGGGAACCTGTGTCACCCTGGAGAGAGGACAAAAATGTAACCAATTACATAAAAAGATTCCCAAATTAAATTCAACATTATAATTTAGAATATGCAGCATTACCAGACAAGATGTAACCCCACCCCCCAACTCAATGACACTCCTGGACAGAATTTTTGCTGTCCTTGCTTGGTTGCATGCAGGTTTCTCATTCTGTTGTCTTCATCCTCCTATGATTTTACCATTAACCTGACTTCACAGGTTGGTGAATTTCTAAACATGCCCCATCCAGTTAGGGATATGGAGTTTAATTTGCTTTTTAAATTAAAGTTGACCAAAAGTCTTGACTGAAAAATGTGTTTATGTGTTTTAGCTGAACTTCTTTCATTGAAAAAAAAAAAAAAAAGGCAAAATTTGCTTTTCATCAAATATTTAAGTTGCTAAATCCAGTTCTCCCCTAATTTGGAGTTAAAATTATACTGTTGATGGAGGATCTCCTGAGCACTGGCATTGACCTTCCTGTGTGCTGTGCTCCAAAAACCTCTATCCCCTGACACTTGAAAGCCAAGAACTACCAACAACACTTGTTAACCTCCCAGGTACAGGAGGTTCAGGTGCCTCACTGATGTCAGTGGAACCACCCATGAAAGAATTCCCAACTCCACAGGTGGGGAAAGTCACTGAGGACTGATGGAAGAACCCACATCCTGAATGCTACTGCCTCTGTAATGAGGGCAGCTTTTCCACTACACACCCAAAAGCATCTGCAAGGTCAGTGCTTCTTCTTCACCTTTATGTTCACAAGGGTTGAATGTAAATTTTGGTGGACCTTTGTCTACTTCTCTCATTTTCACTAAAATTAATGGTATTGTGATGGCAGAAGCCCAGACTGCTCCTTAAGTTATTGTTCTATCCCACACAGACAGGCATAGAAAACTTTTTAGGTTTTGGTTCTGGGCTCATTTGTATCAGCCAATTATAAAACTGAAAAACCAAAAAATTTTAACAAAATAAAATAAAACAAAACTCTTTTTAAAAAAAAGTTTTACTTGAATTAATGAAATTGTCCTTAATTTCATCAGATTTCATTTCTCAATAAATTACTGTCTCCATCCCACACATAACTATTTCTGCTACTTCTCTGTAAAGTTCAGCTACAAGCCTTCCAAGCTTTCTAGTGTTCCTCAGCCTCCTCCATCACTTGTCTCTGCCCCTTTGTCTGTTTTCCTCTCTTGTCTAAGGAAGATCATGGTCATTTCATGACTTACCTTTTCTCCTCTTTCACCTTTCATTCCTGGGAAACCATCTCTTCCCTTTTCTCCCTAAAAGCAGGGAAAGGAAAGCAAGAAATATGCACATTTTGATTTGAATACATCAGATTCACTAAAATATTCTACACTCTCAGTTATCTTACCTGTCTTCCAAGATGTAGAGCAAGCAATTAAAAATGTAACTTTTTGAAGATGGCTTCAAAAATCCACTGATTTTTCAAAACCAATGAATATCAATTGACTTCACAGAAAGGAAAGCACCAATCCTAAAATAACTTGCTTATTGTAGAAGATCCTAGTGCCTGATGCAGCTATAAAAATGCAGAAGTTTTTTTCCACTTGGAAAAGAGAGGCAGCAAAACAGCAGTTAAGACCCAGAGTGAATATTCATATTACTATTTTTGGTTTGGGTTGGAAGGTAACTTAAAGACCATTTAGTTTCAAACCCCTGCCATGAATATATTCTGTATGCTGTGCTCTAAAAGGCATATAATGGAGGAAATTGCATGGAAAAACCTCAGCTGATTTTAGATCCTTCTTGATCATATTCAAGCATGTCATCAGTTACCAGGGTTACAGACCTCACTTTTGTAGCTAAATTTACTGTCAGGCCCCTGACCCAAGTATTTCCTGGTATGAAGACGTTTCCAGAGTTCTGCAGCTACTCAGAGGAAGCAGCAGACACCAGGACTTGTGTAGAAGTTAAGCCATTAGAAAATAAATCAGCCATCTGCAGCCTTTTCCAGGGCTCAGTGATGAGGCAGATTAGTAATTTTTTGTTGTTATCAAGAATTTTAAACGTCCTTAAATCGGGCAAATAATTCTAAAAGAGGGTTCTAAACTGCAATCTAACCTCTAGAGTCCTAAACTTCCCTACTGCCTCACAAGCAGCTTGGCACAACTCCTCACATTTAGGACAGACACTGTTCATCAGCACCTGTGTGTCAATTTGAAACAGTCACTAGGCAAGAAATACCTTTTTGAGTACTGGGTAACCTTGCTGGTTGCCAATCAGCTGCTCACCACAGCCATCAAACCAAGGGACAACATAATCTAGGGACACTAATGTTAAGTCCTATTGATGCTAAATGGCCAAAACAAGATCTATTTGTGGCTCAAAGTCACTTACCTGGTCTCCTTTTTCTCCTCTCAGTCCAGGTAAGCCCCTAGGACCAGGAAAACCTGCTTCACCCTGAAAATAAGATAAGATGTGTGAAATCTGAATGCTGTAAGACAGACCCTGTCTGAGTTTTCTCACAAGATGTAGATGTAGTTTGCTGAGAAAGAATGAGATTAGTTTGATTATCAAATAATTTCTTAGGTGTTTTTAAACCATTACTTAAAGCAGCAATTAAGACTTCTCTGATTTTTTTTGCTGTTAACTGATGCCTCAAACTTTAGGACACACTTCCTTCATGCTGCCCTGTAGCAGGATCAAGAAAGTAAATGAAAGCAGAAAAGGAAATAAAATCTGACTTTTTATTTTCATCTTTATTGATCTGGTGTAGTCTGGAAATGCAGAAACTGCAGTGTATTAATCTGAATGGTACAGATGTCACCTGATTAACAGATCTAGAATTATCTGAGTGCCCTATTGCACATTTGGATTTATTTCTCTTTGAACATTATTCTCCGAGTTTCTGCTTTACAGTACTTCTTACTGGAGTAACTATGATCTCTATGCCATGTGGTTTCTCCTAAATATATCAAGTACTCTCATATTTAGCTCCCAGTTGACCCAGTTTGTAATCTGAAAATAACCATGTGGTTTCCTATTTATAACTCTTTTCTATCCGAATTTATAGTGCAATATCACAAAGGAGGTCTGTCATGGACAGGACCCAAGTTCACTAAGTCTTGTACAAATACTGAACTAAGAAAAGGTAATCCCTGCTGTACAGAGATTATTTTAAGTATAGGGAGAACAAAAGATTATCATGGTAGAGGTGCAATGGGTCTGTAGACAAAATCAGGTAGGAATAAGATGCTGTGATAACTGAGGATGACTAAGAACATCTGGGTGCTGTTGGGAGAATTTTAAAGGAAGTGGCATTCGGTGACAGATGGAGTAGTGCTTTCTCAGAGCCACTGTGGAATCCTGGCTATCATAGAATGGTTTGGGTTGGAAGCTAATCTGGTCTTGGACACTTCCAGTAATGGAAGTGACAGTGAGATCACAGCAATTCCAGAGATTCAGAGAACAACCAGAGCATCTAACATTGAAGGAGACAGAGGAGAATTTAGAGGAAAAATAAAATCATGGTGTAAATTTGGCCTCTGAAAAGGTCCTGAAGGAAAATATCAATGAGTCTGTATGAGTTCAAGCACAGAAAGGTAATACAAAAGAGCCAATGTAGATTTGTTAAAAACTAATCATATCAAACTCATCCAGTTCCCTCCCTAGACATGAAAACTAAACAGAGAAGAGGAAAGCATTTTTCTGGTGTATCTTGACTTTAGTAAAATATCTGACATAGGCCAACATGTTGTTCTCATCTGTAACCACAGAAACGTAGTGCAGAATGGTATCTGAAGAGTGCTGTACAACTGAATGAAGAAACAGCATTCATATACCTGCTATTAGCAACTTACTGTCAAAATTCAGGGGATATATGAAATCCTCTCAGGAACAGCATTATTCAACTTATGACAGGAAAGAGAACATTTATGAAACATGTGGAGAACATCACATTGTGGAGAGAGGGGCAAGCATCTTGGAAGGTGGTGTTAGAACAGCCCTGTGTGAGGAGATGATTCAGACCAAGGGACAATATTCTGGTTGGGGCCTGGCTCTTTGTTACACGTGGACCAAGCCTGCCTGGAAACTTCAAGCCTGGTAGTTTGTTTGCCCAGCTACAGTGAAATGACATCAAGGAATGGTACAGAAACCACTCCTCCCTTGGAGCCTGATGAAAACACTCCTGAGGAATCATTTCCCCTTGCTGTGCTGATTTCCCCTTTCCTGGGACACCAGGTAAGGATACTTTCCTGGGAACTGAGTGGTACCTATCTGGCAGATTATAAGGATTTTTGGAATAGCAACAGTACAGTCCAGACTCAACAGGGTGGGGTAATTGCTATTAACTTGATGAGTGCCTTATCCCAAAAACTGCAGTTTATGCCTCAGACTTGTAGCCTTATTCCATCAATCAGGGAATCATTAAAGTTGGAAAAGCGCTCTAAGATCAACTGTAAGTCCTATCCATACAACTATTGCACCTTCAATCACAGATGCAAATGACATGCACAGATCTTGTCATTGGCAAATGGCTTTGTTATCTCATATGGTCACTTGCTATTATTTTGACAGGTAGGGTTTGCTGTTAAGGCTGTTTTTCCTGCTCACCTGCTCACCAGGTTGGCCCCGGCTCCCTGGTTCACCCTGGAAAAACAAAAGCAAATCTATAACATTGTAAGGACTTGACCCTTTAGTAAGAACATTTTCTCATTAGCAAAATGTGGTCCCTACTGGTCCATGTTGTTCTACCTACAACCCACAAGGCTCTGAAATTGCCTTTTTGATGGCTTGGGAATGCAGACTGCAGGGAACCAATGCAAGGTCCAGGTGAGATCTCCTTGCACACTCAGGCTTGAGAGAGGAGCATCAAACAAGGGTTGGCATTTCGGCACACCATGAAAGTCAGTGAACCCCATCTGCTCATCCCCTAATGTTTCCAACTTCAGAGGAATCTTATTCTCTTGACTTCAGTATAAGACCTTCCAAAATCACATCTTGGTTGACTCAGTGGATACAGCAGACTATGAAATACAATCTCTTACCTTAGGGCCAACTTTTCCAGGAAAGCCTTCCTCACCCTTTTCTCCTCTTTCTCCCTGCAGGGAACATAAGCGGTCAATATACAAACTCCTCTGGTGTTTGTGCAGCACATTTGCAGTCAATGGTGAGGAATATTTTATATCAGCTCCTCAGGATCAGCTTGAAGATGTAAATGGAGTCATATGGAAATATGCTTCCTGGAATGTTTTTCCATTCTAGTGCCATTTGTGATCACATCTGCAGCACCCTACTGGAGAATTTCTGGAATGACACAATCACTGTTACATTAAAGATATCCATATTGAATTATCTGGAAAGAAAACACCTCCACTTAGTTTCTTCAAACTGTGTGTTGTTAGAAAGATAGAAAGTGTTTAAAAAAACCATAAAATTTTGGGACTGGGGCCTTGGTACATTTCTTTGACCCTTATTTGCAGGGGGGTGGGAAGTCAAGTGTCTCCTATCTCTGCATTTACTATCTCCCTTCTTCTAGTGCAGAGACAGTGGAGGAGACAACTCCCTTTCCCAAGCCCTAATTTGGAGAAGCTTTCAAATGGGGCATAAGAAGTAGGAAATAATAAAGAACCAACATTCTACCACACAGATCTAGAGAAAGCTCATGGGGATGGCATCTCTTCTTTCCAGCCCTTCAGGGAGGAAAGGAGAGAACATCTTTGGAACCTACTACACTTTTTTGTTCTTTGTGCCTTGGATATATGCCTTGACTTGACAGAGTCACTGGATTTCCTGACTGATTGTTTGCAATGCCCAGCTGTGTTTTTCCTGCTTCCCTTGCTTGCTCACCCCAATGATCTGCCCAGGTTAGCAGCTTAATCCCAGTGTCTGTGGTGTCACTTGCCTTTAGACCTGGAAGCCCTGGAAGCCCATTGAGTCCATCTTTGCCAGGCAGCCCCTAAACAAGAGGAAAACATAAGCTACAAGTGCCAATTCTTTAAAATTTTCCCAGCAAACTCAGCATAAGTAGGCTCAGGTCATCCTTCCTGCCACCCACCTAACCTTAAGAAAAGAAGAACCTCCCCATGCATTTTGATTTATTTTTCCTACTGAGTCTCAAAAGACATGAAAATTCTCACACTGGACATATTTGCTCTGCCCTTTCTTCCAGTATCCCAGTTTTAGTGAATGACCACTGGATGTCAGCACTGTTACAGAGAAACTCCAGTACTAGAGCTTTTATGTATCTTATTTACATTTTAATTTATTCTCTGTAAGCCCCTATTATCTGTAGCCATAAACACTTTTTTTACATCTATTTCTCCTTTTTAATCTTAGTAATTCCTTATACAGTAGATAGACACCTAAAATTAAATTATATAGCACATAGTGACAGAGTAGCTCAGCAAGGTAAGAATTAAAATTACTTCCTGTAATGCATTTAAAATGGTGAGAAAAGTTTTCTTCCCTTTTCCAAGTGTCAGTCAATCCACACACACTACAGGCTGTAGGTGGCTATTCTGTACTAAGTATTTAATAATTCAGCTTTTATGACTTGAGACCAACAGAAATTTCTACACTCTGCTAAATCTGTGATTTTAATCATGACTTATTTGGCCTGATTCAGGAAATTCCAGTTTTAGAAAAACAATATTTTGTCAAATGCAAAAGGAATTTTGAAAGGTATCATATAAAAAAAAAAATCATGATCCAATTCCATAGGAATACTGGGGCTGCACCTGGTAAAATTCTTATTCACAAAATGTATCTGAGATTAATTTCTGGATTGAAGTGACAGTACTGAAGCCCATGTTAAAACCTTGTGTGCAGACAAGATGTGGAAAACAAAGCAGACTTAAGAATTAAACTATCTGAAGTAATGAAGAGCTTTGAGGTGAAGGAAACAGTTCCCCAACACTTACAGGTGGTCCAGGTGGTCCAGTTTTACCAGAAACTCCAATCTCTCCTGGCAGTCCCTGAGAAATGAAATAAGGAGAAAAAATAAATCAATATTTCTGTTCTTTGCAGGAATCTCACTGGAGATTGCTGCTTTCAATTGTGGTGCAGTTTTCCCTTCCACTGAAGTCAGGTCACTGCCTGGGGATTAATTCCTTGAATTATCCCCAGGAAGCACCAATGTGGTTCCAAGGTTCAGCAGGGAGAATCTGTGCTCTAGGACCAGCTGTGGCTTTGCAGTAGAGAAAATATAAAATAAAACACACATTGCCAGAGGTCTTAACTTTGTTCCCTCTGACAGCCATAACCTAAAATTTTCTCCAGCTGTTTTTTCTTCTCTTGATATAAAACAAAACCCCCCAACCTTTCTTACCGGTGGCCCAGGTGGTCCCGGGGGCCCAGCAATGCCTGGGGGCCCTGGAGGTCCCTGCAAGAGAGGAAACAAAACCAGTTTATCAAATTCTCTGGTAGCAGCTGAAAGCCTCAGGTTCTCCCCTGTGTAACAGGGGCCCTGTAGGAAATGGGAAAAAGCACTGAGCTTTGCTTAACTTTTACCCAAAAAATGCAAGATGCCAAACCAAGGGGCCATGAACACAGGGAGAATTTTATCTTCTGCTTTAGCCACTGCTGCCATTGCTACACAGGGAGCTCCATCCTCCACTCCAGTACAAGAGAAGGAGGAGTTGAAGGCCATCAGTGGTAACCTACAACACAAAGCTGGACCAGTGGGATTCCTTGGAGCCTCCAGTCAAAGTCAACCTTTATTCATATTGTTTCAAAGTGATTAATTTACCTCTGCAAAAAAAAATTGCTGGAAACAACTAAAGAATGGAACTGGCTTGTTGTGGTTTGAGCTTGTTCTTTTTGGGAGGGTAGGGTTAAAAATACTAATCCAAGAATATGGAGAAGTGCTGCACCAACTCAAGTGTTTTAAAACAAAATGTGCCACCATTTTGTTGCTCAACATCAACTTGGTAGATAGTAAAAAATCCTCACAAACTCACAGTTTGATGAACACATTCAGTTAGAAATACCTTAACATTCTTATTCATTTCCCTGCAACAGCTGTTACTCTTAGGAGACAACAGACACTTGATTTAAAGAGGGATTTATTTTTATGCATCAAGCAAATTGTTAAATTTGGCTTTCTATGAGAGATTTGTTTCCAGCCCTGACAAATCTTAGTATGTTACTTGAGATACAAAGGCATTTGGTACTGCCAGCTTCTCCTGTAGACAAGACAGGATTTCTCCTATGCTCAGAATGAAACATGTTCATGTATTTCTTGGATCAGACCTGAGCAAACAGTGAGAGAAATGGATATATGACTGAGCTGAAATTTTACCCTGGCTGTCTCTTTCTGTCTTCCTAACATGACAATCTCATTAATTTTCAGTTTTCAGCATAAGAGAAGTTCTGGTGTGATTGCACTTAAAAAACAACAAATCACCCCACTCAAAACCTCTGTAAAGTTTTGAAACTGAGCAACTGATACAAGACAGAAAATGGCCAGACAGCATTTTCCCTGTCATCATTAAAAATTAAGGTATTAAAAGTCATAGATCAATATTAGCATTTATTTTTAACGAAAACTATAGATGATGAGAAGAAAATGGTGTAAAAAAGTGAGGAGAAGGATCTATTTGAGGCATGGTTTGGCAGAGACGGCAGATAAGTGATCTTATAAAAAACATTCGCAAACTTCAGACAGGAGCTAAGACAATCTCTCACCAATAGATGGAGCAAAAAGACCAGGAAAGGATCCTGTAGCTGCATTTGCCTCACTGCAACTCAGAACAGACACGGAGCTATTCTGTCAACAATACTCTCGTTTGTAAAGTGCCTCAAATGTGAATGCAGCAAAACATCCCCAAAAAGATGTGCCTTCAGATGCATTGATGTTGATGATTTAATTCCTGGGGAGTCCTGCAGTTAGATCCTGCAGTTAAAGATTCTACACCTACCAGGAGACACTTGGTCAAGGCCATCCTTCACTTAAAAAGGCTTCACCATTCAAGGAAAAGACTCAACAGTCCAAATAAGCCCAGCACAACAGAAAGTACTACACACAGACACAACTGTGTGAAGACACAGCTGAACGGAGCAAACAGACACCAAGGACATGGAAATTCTGCCTGGCCCTATTCCACCTCTACAGGGCATTGCTGAGAGGCCCTACAGAAGGTATTGGCTCCAAGCAGGGGCTTCCATGAAGAAAGGGGAGAGTGCTGGGAAAGAAGGTAAAACTAGAAAAATGACAAACTGATTCAGATTGGACTGTGTGTAAATTTACCTTTTCAGGCTTTCCTTGATAATTCCATCAGTTCTTTCCTAATAATTTAATTTTGTTCTCTCTCTGTCAGTAGGTGAACTGTCTCCTACCAGGAAACACATATCCTTCCTAGCCCTACAACAGCAAATTTCTACCAGGAGGTGAAAAACCCCAGCCAGGACTCAGCTTCAGCCCAAGCAGTCCCAGGTATGATGTGTTATCCCACACAGTGAATTGGCAGGGGTCAATCAGATCTAAAAGAAAAGTCTTACTCCAGTATCTGTCAGCAACCAGTGTAATCCCTAAAATGTGAAGTGCTCCATCCTCCTCATCCCAACTCTTTCTCCCATTAACTCTTGGTATTCTCACTATCCAAGACAATCTCTAATTACTCTCCTAAACTTTCCATATGCTAGCCCACAATAACTTTATGCAACCCTAAGTCCTGAAATTGAATCCCACTGATCCTTTTCCTAAATTGTCACTATTCAATGTCCTTGTCCTCCAAGAGATTACCCAAGATATCATGCCAAAACTGGTTTACAGATAGCTTCACCATGTGTTGTACCAAGAAATGCTACACCTACTAATGGGAAGATCTTCTAAAAAAACCTTTTCTGAGGTGGACACAGAAAGAACACTTTTATGGAATGGCCAGCAGCATCCCTTGGAGATGCACAGGGTGCTGGCAGCCTGCTCCAGCTGACTGCACACAGCAGTACATCGACTCCCTTACTGGGTTTCCTGCTTTCTACAGCCTGGGCTACAGCAAGTGATGGGACAAAGTGAAATAAAACAGCAGAAATACATCATAAATATCATTCATAGCGCACTCCCTTTTGCTACTGTGCAGAGAATTTCTGTTTCATTTGTATATCAACATCTTGTATTCTAGCCTTTCTCCTGACTTCTGAGTATAATTCAGAACGAGTAATTCTTTTTAAATATTAGAATTCACCAAACGGATAGAATCTACTTATGTTTTAAAAAACACACCATAAAACTACAGCAGCAGAACTGTGTGTAATGTTTACCCCAAAAAAATCTCACACCACCTGTTTTCTTTGCTTTCATTTTAAGTGAATCCAGATTAAAGCACCTGATTTATACAACCACATTTCTCAGAGATTATTCAATGAATTATAGAGATGAGAGTCCCTATCCCAAATCCAGACCACAGTGTTGTCCTGTCAAAACCCTGATTCAGAAGAAAATAATCACAGTGTACTTTTTTCCAGCTGCTAAACACTCTGACATGTGCTTTGTACATGTTGAAGCAAAAACTGATACATGAAAACTTGATTTTAAAACAGATCTACACAAACTCACTTTGGAAAACAAATGCAAGACATGGATTTTTTTTATTAAACTGTTTAGACCACAATATTTTCCAACTGTTGTTCTGAAACAAAAATATTTCAAATATCCATTAAAATCAAAAATCTAAATATTGTGTAGAGGCATGTGTGTTTTGGGATGGGATATCTTTAAAAACATTGTGGAGGGTGGATTTTTTCAGGCTTGTATTTCATCCAGCCCCATTCCTTAGACAATGTAATGCAGTGACAGTAGTCAGGAAAGAAATTTGACACTGTTCATACTGGAGACACAGCTGTGTCTATCCTCCAGAATCCACTCTCCAGTCCTCTCCTCTTCCAGTGTGTACCTTGCTGGAAGATGGGCTGGGAAAGGCAAAGATATTAAGATTTAGGTTGTGAGCCCCCTAAGGAGGCTCTGAGAAGGAACAGAAATCTTTGTCTGTGACTCCACCAGTAAGCTGCTTGGCCTAAATCTCTTTTCCATGAAAGAAGGGATGACTAAGTCTTAAACGGAGGTGAAAAAATGACATTCCACAATGAAAACTGAAGTCTGATGGCTTTCCCAGAAACCTGAAGTCAAAGCCTACACAAACATATTTCTGTGTATTATTCCATGCTGTTATCTGGATTCTCTTACACTATGACAAAGGTTTAGATAAGCCCTTAACCCATATTAAAGCAGATTGTGGTCTGGGCTGTTAATGCAGTGCACTGGGTTTACAAACAAGAAGAGACATGCAGGAGCATTCTGTGTGCTGCCAAAATGAGAGCAAAATGAGTAACTGAGGGACTGACAGCCTTTTCCATTCTACTATCTTTTCTTGTCTCCACTTCAAAGACATTCTCCACAATTTCACCCCTTAGAAAGTCCCCACAGACCCTCTCTGTTGGCTTTTTGCTGTCTTTCATTTATTTACATTCCTTTCCCATCAGAAATGAAGCTGTTGCAGCCAGTTTTGTGGAGCAGCCTACATGTCTCACTATGTCCTTTGCTACTCTAGCACTCCACTTCTCCTCCATGGCATCTGAGTGGATTGCAGGATCAGCTCCACTTCCCTGCTTTTCATTTCTCACTCCAGCCATTTCTGCTGTGAATTGGAATAACACAATCAGAGAACCGTTATGGTTGGAAAACACCTCTAAGATCTTTGTGTCCAACCATCAACCCAGGGCTGCCGCAGCCACCACCAAACCACATCTCTAGGTGCCACATCTTTTAAATAGCCCCAGGGACAGTGATTCTACCACTTCCCTGGGCAGCCTGAACCAGTGTTTGACCACCCTTTCAGTGAAGAAATTTTTCCCTCTTTCCAATCTAAAATGGAAATTATTACTGAGATATTTTCTGTAATGCTGCACTAGAGCACTGTGTTTCTGCTTAAATCCTGCCTTACAAATCAATACAAAGGTAAGAGAACATATTAAAAAAGCTCTTGCTGGATGACACTAAAAATCAAAAGCCTGAAGAGCCAACAGGTCTGAGCATTTGTCTACAATACATCTCCTATAGTCACCATCAGTGACAGTGCCATAACTCACACATGGATCCAGTCTCCAGTCATTTCATCAGGCCGCATTGGAACTGGAGTATCAACATGAAATGTAAAACAAAAGTTCTGTCAACAAAAAATTCTCTGAACTGTCTTTGCAGCTCTTTAAAAGTATGGAATAAAGTTGACTTTGTACATAGAAGTCTCTCTAGGACAGTCTCCTGCTTCCAGTGAAAGGCAGTGTTTGCTTAATTTAATCACTTAGTGTAAGCTATGGACATGATCTCTTTTGTCTACAGAGGAAGATTTATTTCCCCATGTGTTTGCTTGGAGTTGGTTTACTGAGTCAGTGCAGCAAATGAGAAAAAACAACTTAAAAAACTCCTTTAATGTCTTTTCTTTCAGCACTATTAGTAATCTTCACAGGTAAAGGCTTTTTAAATTTATTTCTTAAAGGTATGGATCTTATTAAAGATCGCTCTGAGCAGTATCTTCCAATTCCAAGCAGCACTGGCAAAGTTTGAATTCAATCTGAGCTTTGCAGCTGGGGCCCACATCCTTTTCTTACATTTTGCTGTATTAACTTGCATTAGAAAAAGGACATTAAGGACACTGTGCATTTCACAGGAGATAATTTATTTCCTGAATTATTTAAGAAAAGCTGGGCTTGAGCTCACACCCTACAGACATGTCTATACTAATTAAATCACTGGCGGCCAGGACCATAACAGGTACAGCTTGTCCAGGTCTTCCTCTCAGGTCTCACTTACACCAGCAGGTTATCTAGCACAAGGCAAGCCTCAGCAACAGCCCAGAGGTATTACAAGGCAGAGCTATGGCATTTTTCTTTAAATCTCAAAGACTCTTGATGCGTTTTGCTGTCTCACAGGTGGCCAGCGAGTACCCACTCAGCACGAGAAGCTTCAACATTGGCTCAGTGGCCCATTTGTAGATGCCTGTTTAAAGAGAGCTTCAGGATCCACTGATGATATTAATTGGATCTTCATCACAGGAGTAGGCACTGCATCCCCATTCTTAACCCAAAATGTGCTTGGATTTGGAGCCAAACCCCAGCCCTGGTAACTCAGTGATACAGCTCAAAGTGCCTGAGCCAACTATTTCAGCTGAAAGTTCTTTACAGAAATGCTCATTTTTCAGTCTGCATTTGAACATCCTACTGCAATAAAAGTTGGGCCTATGATTAAGGCTCGTGGACACTAAAATTGTACAAATAAATAATAACATAAACACATTATAAGTTCAGGTGTCTGTGTCCTTGCTGCCAGAAAATTGCTCAAGTCCAGAGGGGAAAAAATATCCAGAGTTTATATTCCATGGCTTAACTATGTTGCAAGACCATTTGCAAAGATGACTGGAAAATAAATGCTCATTTTTAAAGTTGCTGATCAGACAACATGAAACAAATAAGAGATGGACAGGTTCACCACCACAGCTGATCTGTAGGGAAAAATAAATATTTTAAAAGATTTTTATACTATAATTTGGTTTGAGTTGGTGTGTGCAAAGAGAGATGAAGCTACCCTATTGTCACAAAGCGTCCCCAGCCCGGCAGGGAAATTGTGTCCTAGATGCTGCTTCAGGGTCTGACACTTAAATTATCTCTCAAATGGTTCTTGAGACTTGGACTGACTTATCTCAACTGAAGTTCATCACTGGACCACAGAATCACAGAAAATCCTGAGTTGGAAGGGACCCACATGAGTAGCCCTTAAGTCAGTTCCCTGGCACAGCTGCCTGATCTTCTGTGGCTTCTCAGTTGGACTGAGAATGACAGCAAGAATTTTTCTTGACAAAGCTCAATAACTTCAGATCTCCCCTGTGTTCTTCAGCAACAATGAGGCTTCTAAAGCTCCTATATAAACCTCTTCCTCTTGTTTATACAGGTATCAATGTGGGGAATCAGGTCAGAAAACAAAAGTAGACATAAATTAAAAATTGCAAAGGAAAGGGAGACTATTTTCATGTCCTAATCTAGTTCACGAGCAACCAATTCAAATCAGTTGTCCCTCAACACCATGGGGACAGCACAGCAACACCTGATATAGGCTTCCATACATAACTTGAATTAATATCCATGTAACTACAGTATAAGAAAACCACTTTTCTTCCTGGGCATTTTTGGGGCATAGTCTAATTAAGAAAAAAAAATAATAAAAAGAAAAGAAAATGCTGATAAAACGCTTTAAAAATCTAATGCCACAAAAAGTGCTGTTAAACTGAAAAGTAGTTTTGTCACGAAGTCGATGTAAGCATTTTCTTTAAAGAGAAATATGGAAATCTGCAATAATATGTTCAGAACAGAGTGCCACGGCAGGAATAGGAACAATATTTTACCTTTCATGCAGTTAGCTTGGAGGAAGAGTCAATTTAAGTATTCCTTGATGGGGCAAGCATTTTGTGCAATATTAATGAACATAAAATTTGCTAACATTATTTAGCTTGTGCAAAAAGGAAAATTACTTAATCCTATGTCAGCAATTTTTGCAGATACATTTACAAAATTGCTAACACATGCATATATATGTTTAATTTGCAGGGAACTTGAGCTAAGTAAGTGGGACATTGTTTGGATGGATACTGTCAGGTATCTTAAAAATAACAGATGGATAAAAATCTTCCTCCAAAATGAAGGAAAAAAACCCCAAAAAACAACACTCAACCAACCTAAGAAAAATAACACAACAAAAGCGGAGTGTTGGACTCAATGATCCAAGAATTCAAGAAGCATTCTTGTATGCTCTCAGGCACAGGAAGGGGTTCTTGGGGTATCCTGTACAGGGCCAGGTGTTGGACTTGATGATCCTTATGAGTTCTTCCAAACTCAGAATATTCTATGGTTCTAAAACCTTTTAAATCCATTAGAAACACTCTCTTCATTCTTGCATGCTGCTGCTGAAATACTTGCAAATTAGAGACTGTACTGAAGGAAAAAAGTCTTAAATTACGTAAACCAGTATCAAGTGGTGCTTTGCAGGGCAAGGTTCCCTGCTGGACACAAGGGACTTCACCTGCATGGGGCCTCAAGCCCTTGGAATATCTCTCTGACATTCTCCACAGACATGTGAACAGCTCTTTACAAAACTCCTGTCACACAAACCCCTTCTAGATAATTTCTCCTGGTTACAAGAGCATAAATTGCCAGAGCAAATAAATGAGCAACCAGTATCTGCTGTCTAGCAGTGTGCTGCTTGTTGCAATACATCACCAACAGCTGTAGCAACAGAAGCTCATCATTCTTCCCCAAAGTTTAGCAATTATTGAAACACAATCCTAAAGCCAAAGTTCAGTTTGTTTATTAACTATTAAAAGGGGAACAAATGAAATGCTCAGTTTTATTCTGAGCGGTCAGCTCAATGTGAGGTTGCACCTTTCCTGCTTTAGGACATTCCTATGGATATTTTTTCTTATTCCAGGGGCGACCCTACAAAGTGATTCAGGTCTGCTGAATTTGTCTGCAAAGTTAGCAGGAAACTAAGTCAGAGGTGTCAGAGTTATTATAACACAGGGCTAAACGGGATGATCCAGGGTGGAAATAAATCCTCTCTGAAGATAACCACACTTAACATAAATCACACTGTTTTGTCCTTATGATTTATGATGCAATTTGGGGCTCTAATTTGCCAAAAGCTTTAAAAAGAAGGAGTTAAGGGGTCATTAACTTAAGACATCCCCCTTCCTCACGAAACACAAATCTGTGATTTCCCTCTGGAATGATGCTGCTCTAAGCACAAGCAATGAGGAAATCCCATACAACACACCTGTCCTGGATCAAAGATGTAAAAAACACTGGAAGGTAAAAGTAATTTCTCAATCTCAATCTCAATCTCATCTCTCAATCTCAACAAGGTAAATTATTTGGGTCTTAAAAGGAGAAACATGAAATTCAAATACAGTAGAAAGAAGAAGATCACACATGCTATATTGTGTGGTTCCATGTTCCCTGTTGCCACAAAATCTGGTTTTACACATATTATAGGAGAATGAAGAAATAATTTCTTACCTGAGGGCCAATCAGACCATTGATTCCTGGGAATCCTGGTTCTCCCTTTTTACCCTGCATATTCAACAGAGGAGCACATATTAGAGAGCAGACCAAAGACTGCTATTGATTTTCCAAAGTCTTTCACTCCCAAATTGGCAAATCAACATAACGTGGGTACACAAAATGCAAAAGCTAAAAACAAAAACAACAGACATCATTGGGAAATGAAACCCCAGTTGTCTTTGACAATCCTGTATCTCCCAAATTGTGACAATAGTCATAAAGTTGAGAGGTGTTCTCACACACATCGTGGCATCTCCTACACTCCGCAATCCCACCTGGCTTCCCCCTACAGAGGGGTAAGGAAGTCATGGTGCTGAGATGCAGCCAAGGGAGGTGCCAAGTGTAAACATGGGCTGAGAGGTAAAGTAGTGTGCCTCTGGTCCCTTGCACTGTTTCGTGCATTAAGAAAAGAAAATAATTAAGAAGTCTGGTGCATGGCTGAATAGAAAAGATCCACAATCTCTAAGCTGGGAAAAAGGAATCCATAAGGCATTTCCAAGGGGCACCAAGGGGCAGAGCTCACTGACTCCTCTACAAGTAAAAAATATCCCTTCACAGGAACCAGAGAACTCTACTGCTGCAAGGCAAGCACAAGCCAAGAGCTGGAGTACAACCCTGAATCAAGGTCACCTGTATGGATGCTGGAGTTTTGTATCCCCATGGGTTCGACCTCAAATAATCCAAAAGGAAAATATCCCACATGAGAAAAATGAGGAAGAAAGGATGGAGTAAGCAGAGTTAAGGCAGAGGTTGGATTTGTTTTTTAACCCGACAGGTGAGATGCTGTGTTACTTTAGGTAAGTCACACATTTTATAAAAAGGATCTCTTCTTCCCTCTCATATGTAACAGACACTGAATCATTAATATTTCTGAGGCTGTTAGTAATATAGTAGGAAGGTACAAGAGGAGTATTGTAAATATCTGAGGATAGATTTCTTCCTCCCTCATTTCTACTTCTCACCCAGACTGATTCTCTTTTCAGAAGGAAAATATAATTAACAAAGTTTCATGTCCCTGATAATGTGAAAGGTCCCTTTATTGAAAGATGTGCAGAAACAGCAGCTATGAACAGCACCTTTCTGCTGACTTAAATGAATAAAAAAATCTAAATCATCAAAAACAAAAAAAGTTTCATCAGATTTTCCTCAGCTGTGACTGAGATCTTTTAGCTGATGTGTCACAATCAGTTATTTAAATTATTTTTCTCATTAAAAAATCCCCTACAACCCTCCCCCCCAAAACAATAAAAATCAGCAACCATATACAGAAGAATTTAAGAATAATATTAAAGGAGTGATTATTGGGTCTTCAGGTATCAGAAGGAACTTGTAATCATTTCTAGGACTGGATATTAATAAAAATTTAACACACCCACTATTTATAAATGTTCCTTCTACTTTTCCAACATCCATAATTTCTTTTCTTGTCAAAGCCAACAAGAGCTCATTTTTAATTTGAAGGACTCAAGTCACCACATGATTTAACATGTTTTCTAGTTAAAGATGATAATTCTGCCCACTGTCAAGCTGACCATGCAAAGGACACTGTTAAAATACTCATTTAAATAAATAAGTAAGCTTATGAATAAAGCATACAGGATGTGGTGTGTGAGGCCAGACACAGGAGATGAGCCACCTCCAGCTTCCTCTCCATGTGGGAGCTACATGCCAAGGTGGCTACTCCAGAGTTACAACACTGAGGCCAGAACAGAGAATCACAAAACCAATCATGGAATCAAAGAATGGCTCAGGTTGGAAGGCACCACAGCAGCTCATCTGGTCCAACCTCCCTGCTCAGGCAGGACTATCCCAGAGCACAGGCACAGAATTGTGTCCAGACAATTCTAGAACATCTCCAGTGAGGGAGACTCTAGTGCTCAGTCACTTCACAGTAAAGAAGTTTTTCCTCATAATCAGATGGAATTTCCTGTGCATCAGTTTCTGTCTGTTCCTCTTGTCCCCTTGCTGAGCACACAGAGCAGAGCCTGGTCCATGCTCTGAGCCTTCCCTGCAGACACTGACAGACAGGGATGAGGTCCCTCCTCAGTCATAACTCCTCCAAGCTGAACAGCCCCAGCTCCCTCAGTTTTCCTCATAAGAGAGATGTTGCTGTGCTTTTCTCTGAGGTTTGGTCCCAGGAACAGAGGTGGATTTGACACCAGGCACATAGGAAGCATCCTTAATTGTGTCCATCAAAACAACACAGTGTTATTGATTCCTTTATATCCCACCAACCAACTGCTCTGTCTCCAGACTGATGCCCAGGAACACTGACCTGTGGCAGCAATGAGAGATGCAAGAGGAGCTGTTTATTCTTTCCTTGGCTGTAATGCTGAGAAACTTCAGTGTTTTCAAAACGTTAAGAAATCCCTTAAAGCAACATATAATTATACAGACAGAGAGACTGAGTGAGGTTTCCCATTGTGAAGGGGACTTATGGGTCACTTGGAGGTTAGCTGAAATCCAACTACAACAGATTCACTCCAAAGAATTATATATTGTGTCTGTAAAGGACAGAAATACTTGCTGGGAGAAATTATACCTATGAGAGCAAAACTCAGTGAAATGTCACACTGCCTAATAATACGACAGAGAAACCCAAAAATTATGCTCTACTACCTACAGTAAGAATCAGGTAAATCTGTAATATTGTGCTTCCTTTGACAATATGAAATACATCCTATTTTCCTTTATCAGCAATTTAAACAAAAGCACAGTTAAAAATGTGTGTTTTATAGGAAATTTGTGTATTTACCTCACTGACAATTGCAGTTTCACTCTGGATTTAGTCTGTGGCATCAATCCCTTTTCCTTTCTTTTGTTAACTTGCTTACAGTTTGATTTCTGCATGGCTGAACTTTGCCAGGACAGGCAAAGTCATCTGAACATATCAAACACCCACAAATAAATGTGAACACAACCATCCATCAGAAAGATATCTACTATACAGGAGACAGAAAACCAAGGAAAAATGTTGTTTCCACTCTGCTGGAGGGGAAATTCTGAAAGGTACCATAGCCCAAGACTGTTTCCCATCTCGCTGTCCAGTAGCCAGAATACCTATATATTTTCTTAGCATGTTTTATTCTGAGGTTTGGTCCAGCAACAGAGGTGGATTTGGTACAAAGTACACAGAAAACATCTTTAGTTATGAATGAATACGACTGCTAGCATAAATGCCAGTTGTTTTCCCTGTAGCCTAGATGAAATACTAGGATTACCCATTCCATCCAGTCTTTTTACCTCTGAATTACTAGAGAAACCAGAAGAAATCCAGCAATGTTAATCAATGTTTGAGCTCTCTGAAGGCACCAGCCTTTGGCAGTCTCCATATGCATTGGATAACACCAGTAAATTTTGAAGTGAGAGCATCTCTGTAGGATGAAAATATCACCAGGGTTGGCCAGATCATGGGTGATTATTGGGGCAGCTGTGGCAAAGTAAAGGGTTAGAAGACCTTCTGGACATTGAGGGAGACCACACCTTGAGACTGGCTCCTTCCAAAAAGCCTACTTAATCTTCTAGGCAAGCTTACTCTCCTCTCTCTCCTGGATTATTTACCCATTTCACCCTGGAGTTACCAGCCAGCTCTCTCCTTTCCTTTGGATCCTTGGAGCCTAAGGTGGTTCAAATCCAGGGCAGTTCATACAGAGGGAAGTAAGAGTTGAAATAGTGTTGAGTTCCCGTTTCAAATTGTGACTGGCTTGAACACAAAAACCGTATGCAACAATCCACTCAAGTGAGAGACGGGTCAAGAATGGAAAGTCAAATACCTGTATTTCTTCCACCATCAAACACAGGAAGAGCTCAGCAGCCCTCCAGAGATCTGTTAACTTTATCTCTCCCAGGACAGCTGAGAGGGACAAACCTTTCCTGCATTGACAAGTGACTGAAGTGATCTCTGGGTGGAGGGTGTACTCTGAACCCAGGAGTTCCCAGTTTAACATTATTACTATTATTGTTATTATTATTATTATTATTACTTATCTGCCTGATTTATGTACATTGAGTCTTAAACATGGAGAAGGACATTCATTAAATGTTACTACATCATAAATATATTTTCTACTAATTTCCTTTTCATAAGATTATTCTGACTACCACATGAGACTCCTGTATTATTTTTTTTGTTTAGTACTGATTGTATCTTGAACTTGGAGAGATTTTATCAATGTAATTTTATAAAATTAAGCTGCAGTACAGCACATAAAACTCAAAATGGTCCAGATAGCTCCTATCTCACGACTGCTACAGGATAAATGTTTTCTCTTGGTTTCTTTCTGAAATTTCAATCAATTGAATGAACTTGTAACATTTAACTTGAAATCCAAGTTATTGAGTACACTTCAGAAGAACCCTATTTTTAGTCTGTACTGGCCACAGATCTGCGTGTTTTCCAGGAGCATGTCATATGTCTGCACCTTTTGTGTCTATCAAGAAAAAAATCTGGTTTTATTTTCAACAAATACTTCAGTAGATCAGGTATCAAAGACTTAAGAGCAGAACCAAAGTGCTTCAATTATCTTCAATTTTGCAGAAGAAAAAGAAGGTTAGGAAGAGGAAGGAAAACCACAAAACCATCCTAAAAATGAAAGCAGACTCTCAGAGTTCTCCTTCTTTTTTAGGCAGTTTTAATAAAATCAGGAAAGTATTGTCTGTCACTCAGAGGTCTTACAGGTCACATGAGAACGGCAAAGTATTTTTCTTCACACAGTGTGCTCCTGATGTGAGGATATCATTGTCAAAATGCAGACATCAGGTGCCAGGCACTTTTGACTAATAAAATGGACACAATCCAGTTGCTTGATTCAGGTTGGAATTGTTACCTCCTGCCCCCAGATGGGATCTGTGTAGATACACCAAGCCCAGTACTTTGATTTATCTCATGAATTCAGTCATTGAATAATGGCCTTTAATTAAAAAAATATATCTACTCATCTAAGATGCCTGGTGACTAATAAAGACCCTTAGGAGAAGTCTAACTAGCTAGACACAACAGAGTCTAGGGAAAAAAATTCAAAGACAGAACAGATCAAATGACATCTATAATCAAATGATCATTAACAGGAGCATTTTCTGTCCTGTTGCAAATCCTGACAGATCACTGTCCTTTACCCAGCTAATATACTCTATTAATCTTATTCAAGAAGCAATGTTTCACAGCAGGCTTTAAAACCAGGATAATTCCTAACTTACCAATTTATGAGCAAAACACTGCAGAGCTATTTGCTAAAGTGATATTTTCTAACATCTGGGAAATTATAAGAAAGCAAGTAAATGCCCTATTCTGCTCAGGCATTGACTAAAGGCTGCATGCACTATCTTTCCAAGGAGGAGATTCCTAAAATTCGTGCTTACAGCTAAATTTAATAGCACACAATTCAATGGACAGTCTGTAGAAAACCTCTTAGCAAGGTATATATTTTTTCCCTGTACTGTTGTTTGCTCACAGGCTCTCACACAGGCTGATAACAGTGCTGGTGCTGACTCAAAGCACTGCAGGCAAACCCCATGATCTCCTTTAAGGAGTGAGCTCTCATCAAGTCTCTGTGACTACTTTAAAAAGTGACCCATTAAACAGCAGTACTAAGACCCAAGTGACTGCCTCCAAAAACACTAAGCAGGTATCTCACTTCTACTCTTATTTGCTGACTCTCTTGAGGGAATCTCTTCTCCCTGAAGAGAGACCTTGACAAATCGACTGGGCAATCACCAATTTTATGGTGATTGGTGTGAATCCACAGTGCTGGATTCTGCACCTGGGATGGGCAGCTCTGGAGATACAGACTGGGGAATGAGAGGCTGGAGAGCAGCCTGGGATGGGACCTGGGGATCCTGGTCAGTGGAAAATTGAATGTGAGTCAGCAGTGCCCTGGCAGCCAGAAGGGCCAACCCTGTCCTGGGGGCATCAGGGACAGCATCACCAGCTGGGCAAGGGAGGGGATTGTCCCGCTCTGCTCTGCACTGGGGTGGCCTCACCCCGAGTCCTGGGGGCAGTTTTGGGTGCCACAATGTAAGAAACATATCAAGGTATTAGAGAGTGTCCAGAGGAGGGCAACGAGAATGGCCATAAAGAGGGGCTGAGGACACTCAGTCTGTTCAGCCTGGAGGAGACGAGACTGAGGGGAGATCTCATTCCAGTTACAGCTTCCTTGTGAGGGGAAGAGGAGGGGCAGGTACAGGTCTCTTCTCTCTAGTGACCAGTGACAGGACTTGAGGAAACAGCACGTATCTGAACTGGGGCAGGTTTAGGTTGGATATCAGGAAAAGGTTGTTTACACAGAGTGTGGCTGAGCACTGGAACAGGCTGCCCAGGGCAGTGATGACAGCACCAAGCCTGCCAGAGCTCAAGAAGCATTTGAACAACACTCTCAGGCACATGGTGGGATTCCTGGGGCTGCTTTGTGCAGGGCCAGGACTTGGACTCGATGATCCTGATTGGTGCCTTTCTGATTCTGTGTTGTCTAGTGAAATGTTCTTCATATGAACAGCCTCCAGCAAGGAAAAGCAGGTTCAGAATATGAGTGTAATAATATCAGGCCGACTATGAAATTTACCTTTTAGCAGTACTTCAATATGTAAAGACATAATGCCATGTCAGAAAAAATCCAAGATTTTTTCATACATAGGAAAACTAAGCTCCTGGCAGAGAATGCTACACCAGCTACCATTTTTTGGTCTTTTTGAGTACAGACCAAACAGAACAGAAAATAGTAAGTATTGCAAGAACCTTTATACTCATTTGATTCCAGGACAACAAAATTTCTCTGAAATTTCAAACTGACTCAGTACATTAGTAGTGGTTCTACACACTCAGAGTCATATCAAGCAACCCCTTAGCAGTACGGAGCAGATATAAATACAGGAGACCACATGGCAAGAAAGAACCTGCACTGCACTCAACCCGTCAACTCCAAGAGGTACTGAAAGTTCCTGGACCATAAATAAGGAATATAGGAAAGGATCTGGGCCTCAGAATTCTTATATAAGTAGACAAGTATATGTAAGGTGGGTGAAAGTAGCAAACCTTACTGAACAAAGCTGTCCCAAGCCTCCTGAGACTCAGATTAAATAAAACAAGCAACTCACCCTTTGACCTGGCAAACCAGGGACTCCAGGCTTGCCTTCCAGACCAGGCTCTCCCTTTAAAAGTCAAAAGATTTATAAAGTTATCAGAATAAGAAAAACTAGTGAACTACATATTATTTCCTAGTTGTTTTTTGCTACCATTACTGCATGGCTACCTAGACAACTCTTACCTCATAATTATGTTGTCCTGTGAGCAGAAGAGAATGAGTAAACAAGACAAAGTGACAATGCCCTGATTAAATACAGAGCACACAACTATATTTAAATTGCATAATTCACACCAGATTTACCTAAGTAACACATCTTCACAATGCCATCAATTTTACAAAAGCCAATCAACAGTGAGACACAACAAGCAATTCAAAAGAGAGGAAACACAGAGTGTTTGCAAATGAGGCAGCAGTGACAGTCTGAACTGAGACATCCTGCAGAGCTGGGTCATAAAATATAACTAGAATAGGCTACAATTTAAGCCAGAAGTAAGAAGGCTGGCATGTACAAATTGTTGTAAGAATTGTGTTGAAATATAAACACACATACTCAATTCTTAGTTTTCATCCAGAAAATATTTCAGCCACGACCTTGTGGCGTAGCACCAGCCCTTCTGACAGCAACTATTCCCTGACCTTCATGACATGACAGCTCACAAGTTATCAGTCAGTGCCTCTCTGAGATGTGCTGAATGCCCATACAGCTCTTCAGGACATTAGAAATTGAAAAACGATCAGGTTCTGCATGACAACAGCCTCAAGGCAAACTCTGCCCATGTCCTGCTTGTCACTTCCCTGTGTTCAGACAGGCCATCCACAGCACGACACCTCCACTCAGCAATGAAGAAAACTGGAGGCTGTGGGCACTATTTAAATATTTTACAGCCTGAATAATGTATAAGATTTTCATATGCCTCACTCCAGACTGAGTTTCAGCTTTTGAAATTACAAGTAGTGAGAGAAACAACTTACTGGAGGTCCAGGAAGTCCAGGTTGGCCTTGTGGTCCTCGTGGCCCAGGCTTTCCCTACAGGAATGTTTGGTGGTTTTTTTAAGAAAATATTAAAATATCTTTATGAAAAATGTGCATGGGCACATTAGACATGTTGTCTGTCTTTACAGAATGCATATAACCACCTTTCCCACAAGTCCTGGAGAACCAGTGCAGAGACCAGCTGGTTTTCTCTTTAATCTCTGAGTATTTGAATTATTAACACTCACTAGACTGCAGTCAGACTCATCCACCCACACTCAACAGGCACTTATCCATATCTGGTTCTCTTTTTCAAAGGTAGTAGACACTGGGATATCCTGGATATTCCACTAAAACACTCCGGCTTGGGGTTTGGTGGTGGAGAAGAGCAGTTTTTGCACAAGCAGCTTCCACCAGCATTTCCTCCAAGCCTACAGAGCTCTCAAGGGCTTTAAAATATCATTTACATGATGCATACAATTATATTAAGTAACAGCTAAATGCAAATTACAGATCTACCAACAACCACAAAAACAATTTAAATATATATATATATATATATAATGCATTGGACTAACATACTGACACAACGGATATGTCCCCCCTATTTGAGTGCCCAAGTTCAGAGACAAACTAAGCATAAAACTCAAATATAGTTTAACATTACTCTTAACACATCCCTGTCCTTAAATAATTGCATAGCTGACTCTACAATTCATACTTCTCATTGATATAAGATTCAATATATCTGAAAATGACATTGCCTTCTTTCTTTTCTTGGTTATTTTCTCCACTGTAAATAGGAAAAATTATTTCTCAATCTCCTGATAATGCTTCCATCCACCTTCCCTTAAAGTACTATTTTAAAGCAAAATCTAACCTAACAGGCAACAGAATTACATTAAAATATCCTTGTAATGAAAGAAGAGATATTGAGTCTCTCTTACTTCCTCTCCTTTTAGGCCTTCAGTATGCACCTGCAATAGAAATACAGAGTCATAAAGGATGGAAAGAGTTAATACAAGGCAGAGGGTGCCAGAGGTATGATGGACCTCCACAGGGTATTTTTCTCCCCTTGCTCTTCCTTCAAGTTGCATGGTAACTCCTACAGCTCCTCTAATCCTATTGCAGGCTGGGAGATGCATTCTATTTAAAGAGCTCAGACTGACACAAGGTGTTCTCTCACCTGTGAAGTGATTTGGGTGGCTGTATATACAGTAAGAACTTAATTATCTCATATAAACAAGTGAGTAAATTCCCCAGATCTTGTTTTATTCTAAATCATGAAGATCTATTGAATGCAGAAGGAATCACATAACAAGCAGACTGGCTTGGGATATACCCCATCACTTAAACTCATTTTCAGGTGTTGTATACATCTTTCAAAATTTCTTGGTTATTGCTGTCTCATCATTAATATCACATTTGAGCAAGACAGCAAAATGTTCTCACCCAAATAGACTGGGTTTTTTCATAGTTTTCTTTTTCCAATTCCTTTACTTTCTACCACATCCTGAGTAAGGGTATTGCCTACTGACATCTCCTGTGATTTCCAGGGAGCCTCTCATTCTTATCTTTAGTTGAAGACTGCTATTGTCTAACTTTAATCTTTTTTTTTTTTTTTTGAAAGTTAAAGGGATACTCCCTAACTGCTTTGTTATCAGCCCATACTGTACTCAGTTCTGGACCTCTCCTCTGCATATTTAGTGGTAAATCCTTCTCCATTCACTTGGTGATGACCTCTTCATACAGACAGTACTAGTCTCTGGACATCCTCACATCCCTGCCAGAGATGTCCCTGGCATCAATGAAGGCACTGCCGAAGGCAGAGGGATGCACAAAGGATATCAATCTAGTGACACAGGAAAGATAAACCCCACTTTTTTTGTTTTCTGCTTAATTTTTTCATGAGTGCTTTCCTGATTTCAGCACATCAAGTCCTAGTTGTCTTATATTCCACCAGGACTTTTCCAGATATAAGCCAAGGAAAGATCATTCCCCTAACAACAAAGTGCCTTTTTCTTCTCCTGCCCCAACTCTTATGCTCAGTCCCTGTCAAAGACACTCCGCTACTCAATACTCAGTATGAAATTTCATTTGCTTTTAAAACTTTCACAGGCTCTATGTACCAAAGGCCACTTGGAATCAACAACTGTCAGAAACCACACAGTCCTGTCACCGTATTACTGTCTGATGCACTTGAGACAATGCTTTCATTGTCTCAAGTCCTGGTCTTCACACTTCACAATCTCCCAAAATTGCGGCAGAGCATCTCCTCATTGGAACCTGTCACATGCTTTCTTCAAAAGTCTTCACTTGTTAAAACTTCTTTAAAAAACAAACAAACAAACAAAACAAAACAAAACAAAAAAAACCCCAAAACAAAACAAAACAAAACAACAAAAAAACAAAAAAAAACCCCTCAAAAGTATTTAAGAACATCTCTAGGGAGATCCTCCCACCCAGCATTTCCACTTTCTCTTCTAATGCAATAATGCTACGAAGTTTGGGAAAGCTAAAAAAAAAATTCTTACTGAAGTGCCAGGCAATCCTGGAAGTCCTGGTTCACCCTGCAGGGAAACATGAAAGAAGTGAAAAAACATACACAGAACACAACATGGCACAATACACAACATTGGAAAATAAAAACAACATCCTGAGCATGATTTCCAACTGTTGCTGTACATTCTTATTTTCAATACCATCTCATAATTAATAGGTCTGGACACACAATCTCAATTAACTCTGTTTGCTCTGCTCTGCAGATGAATACATGCAGAAACTGGTTGTGATCTGTGTTACTGTAATGTTTCACATACATTTTAATGACATTCAGCAATGTAAAATGAATATTGCATTGGATGTGCAGCAGCATGAGATTTGTGCTTCAAAAAATCTAGTATTTTCTGTGTACACTTACCACACAAACAAACTGACGCTCAGATGCCTAATAGACCCCCAAGGGGACAGATATTTAGGAGGTCAAAATGCTTTTGTTTGTTAGTAACTAAAATAACTGCCAAAAAAAGTGGAAAATGACCCTTTTTCTCCAAGTCATTTTATAGATCAGAGCACGCCATAGTGGTTGCAGGACACTGGGATGCTGCACCCTCTTTCCATGATTTATTGCCACCAAGGCTATCAATTTGTTCCAGTTCATTTTTCCCTAGCAATATGCACCATTTATTATGCTTTAAGACTGTGCATACAGAAGGTTTATCTTTTACTTTAGGCACAGACTGGTGTTAAATTTATCGGACAGTTTCCTTCCACATGCTAATTATTCATTACTCATGTAGGTCTCTGAATGACCCAGCATATCTTTCATAATTTTTTCTCTTAAGTTCAATTATTCTTTCTTATTTATTCAGAGCATCATAGAATGATTTGGGTTGGAAGGGATCTTAAAGATAGAATCACTGAAACATTAAGGTCGAAAATACTTCCAAGGCCATTGAGTCTAACCTTTGACTGAACACCACCATGACAACAAGACCAGTGCCACATTCAGTTGTTCACTGAACACTTCCAGTGATGGTGACTCCACCACCTCCCTGGTCAGAACCTTCCAATGCCTGACAAATCTTTCACTGAACAAATTTTTCCTGCTGTCCAACCTGAATGCTCCCTGGCATAGCTTGAGGCCATTTTCTCTTGTCCTGTCACTGGTTGCCTGCAAACAGAGACCAAGCCCAACCTGGCTACAAGCAATTGCCAGGGAGTTGTAAAGAACAATAAGGTTCCCCCTGAGCCTCCTTTCCCCCAGAACACACACAGCTCCCACAGCAGCTCTTCATAGGACTTACTCTTTAAACTATTCATCAATTGTACTGCCCTTCTCTGGCAATGCTCTGGCACCTCAATCCCTTTCTTTTCATGAGGGGCCCAGAACTGAATGCAAGACTTCTACCCGGTGCCCAGCACAGAGGACAATCAATGTCCTGGTCCTGCTGGCCACACTGTTGTTGACACAGAAGGCAAGGATGCCACTGGCTGCCTTGCCCACCTGGGCACAGCCACCTCACTTTTGGCCACTGTCAGCCAGCACACCCAAGGCCTTTCCTGCTGGGCAGCTTTCCTGCCACTCTGCCCCAGCCTGGGGTGGGACACAAGGGCAGGATCCAGGCCTGGCTTTTCTAGAAACTCAGTGTCACACCATTGATCCAACCTGTCCAGAACCCCCAACAGAGCCTTCCTACCCTCCAGCACATTAATACACCCACCCAACTTGGTGTCATCACAAATTTGCTGCTAAAGGTACCCTCGATGCCCTTGTCCACATCAGCAAGACAGACACTAGACAGGACTGGGCCCAGGAGACACCTCTACCAACCAAAAACCACCTAGATGAAGCACATTCACAGCCACTCTCTGGGCCCAGTCATCCTGACAGTCCTTAACCCAGCAAAGAGTGCCCCAGGCCAAGCCCTGGGCTGACAGCTTTTCCAGGACTCTGCTGTGGGAGATGAAGTCACAGGCTTTGCTCAAGTCCAGAGACACTGTAGGAATACACCCCCATTCCTGAGCAAGTGTTTCCAAATAAGGAAAAGGGATTTCTGTTACACCCCTGACTTTTAAGAAGAAGCACCAGAACTTTCTGTTCTTCCCTCATTGCAATTGGCCCACTGCCAGCACACGGGCACTGGTTGGGCTTTGGAAATGTTTCTCAAAACCTGTAGCTGTTTCTATTGGCAGCAAGACAAATTGTCCCTCCTTAATCATTACATACTTAAGAAGTAGCACAGAGGTGCTCAAGTGCTTCTTGGGGTGTCTTGGTCAGGTGTCAGATGTTGCTCTGGCACCTGCCCACGGCTTTGTTGTTTCTGTATTGTTTGTTATTTTCTCTTTATTAAAAACTTTGCTTAACAAAACACATCCAATGAACAGTCTTGCAATATTATTAAGCCTTTCTGGGGGGTTGCAGGTCAACCCTCAGACATCTTCAGGGGGCTTATTACACTCCGGCCATGTGTAAGACTGTATCAGGAGACTCCATCCATATGTTATAAATGTGCATAGCTTTTTCCTCAGCCCTGAGGTGGGGTCACTTGCTCCTTGCAGGACATCAGGTTGCTCAGGCAGGACCTGCCTTTCCTAAACCCACACTGTCTGTGCCTGATCCCTCAGCTGTCCTCTCTGGGCCCTGTGATTGCCCCCATGATGATCCACTCCAGAACCTTGCCAGGCCCCGAGGTCAGGCTGACAGGCCTGCGGTTCCTGGCATCTTCCCTGAGACCCTTCTTGGCTGTGGGTGTCACACTGGCACCTCCAGTCCTCTGGAACCTCCCCGACTGGCCAGGGCTGATAATAAAGGACAGACAGTGGCTTAGCCAGCTCTTCCTCCAGCTCCCTGAGCAGCCTTGGGGGACTCCCAGCCAGCCCCATTGACTTGGCAGTGTCTCTGTGGCTCTGCAGGTCACTAACAACTTCCTCCAGGATTACAGGGGGTCTGGTCTCCTCCTTGTCCCTGTCTGGCAGCTCAGGTGATGCTTGTCTTTGCATAAGCAGTCTGCCTAATAAAAATTGAGGCAAAGAAGGCATTCAGTACCTCAGTATTTTCCTCATCCTTCGTGCCCATATTCCATTCTGCATCAAATAAATAATAGAGATTTGCCTTGTCCCTCCTTTGTTGTTAATCTTTGTAAACAAATACTTATTATTGTCTGTTCTAGAGTGACTTTATGATGCTTGTATTCCCAACTGTCTGGTCTATTTATGCTGGATATTAGGTTCTGCACTTTTAAGACTGGTTCCGAGAGCAAAAGGGAGGAAAAGGAAGGGCAGAGTTTGTTATCAGAAACTGCACTTGCTCCCCTGCATTCTTCACCCAGACTGTGTTTTCTGCAGCACAGACAGACAGCAGGAGAGAGCATTCCTTTGGTTTTGTTTAGATTTTTTCCTAGCTGAGGCAGAGGAGTTCCCCAGACTGGTTTTTCTTTTTCTCGGAACTGTTCAAACCTGCTCTGGACTGAAAATAAAAAAAAAAAACCACTGGGAGCTCACACATGTGACCCACCAGGGCCTGGGACACCATATGCCAGCACTGGAGGGACTGATAAAAAACTGAGCAAGCCATGCAACCCCTCACGGAAAGGGCTTTCTGAATTTTGCCATCTCTTCAGAAGAGAAAGAAGTTTTATTGTTTAATATTATTCATTTTTATGCTTATGAATATCTTGCTTGTCAAATAAACAGATTTTCCTACTTTTCTCCAAGGAAATCCTTTCCATAACCAGTTAGAAGAGGGGTCGCTTAAATTTGCTGCCTAAAGGGACCCCATTTGGAAGTTTATTCCCAAATTTGCCCTAAACCAAGACATTGTCTTTTAAAGCAGTGGCCAGATGAAGTGCTAGCTAACAGAGCTTTTGCCTTCCTAATTATCTTTCTACCTGAAGTAAGGGTCAAGGGCTGGGGCATATGGTGGGCTGGATTGGAAAAGCAGTTTGGCAGGGCACAGGGCTTCTTTGGGGATGTTTAGAACACAAACTCAAAGTGAGACAAGGAAGAGCAGCAGATCACGGGGAAAGGAACAAGCATGGACAAGGCAGAGGGGCAAAGGCCTAAGAAAGGGACATCACTATGGAACCACCAAGTCTCTGAGACAAGGGGCAGCCATGCCCACCAGGCCGTTGTGACCCGTGCTTGCATCGTGCCCAGAGGCCATTGAGGCACGAGTCCCTGTGGTGACATGGAGGGCTCTTGCAGGTCCAAACCCCTTGAGTGGCCACTCCCAGGAGAGCAGCTCTCTGAGGAGGCAGCAGGTCTCTTGTGAGGCAGCAGCTCCTAAGGAGGAAGCAGCTCTCCCAGGTGCCCTTGGCCAGTGTTCCTCAGAGCACTGCCAAGATGCCAGAGAGGCAGAAGGCGAACGCCCGCTGCCATTCCCGTGAGGGGCAGCCGCTGCTGTCCAGGCGGCGACAGGTGAGGGATGGGGATGGAGGCAGAGGCTGCAGTGGGGCCTGGGGGAGGGCTGGGGACAGAGACCTTGGGCCAGGCGTGGCATCAGGCCTTGCTCTGGGGAGGAGCCGGTGCCAGGATGGCCTGGGTGAAGGAATGGCCTAGAGACAGCGAGCACAGCCAGGAACCCAGCCCAGCCTGGCTGCCATGGTCAGCACCTGCCTCGGGGCCAGAGCTGGGCTTGCCACCATAAGGGAGAACAGCATGTCCTCCTCACAGCCACCTCCATCTCACACCTCCTCCTGCTTCCCACAGGTGCCCCAGGGACCGCTGCAGGCAGCAGCAGAGGTCACATAGGTGACCAACATGCCCCTCCGCAAGGACCGACTGGTCCCCAGACAGGTCACCTCAGGGAGCCCCAGAAGACACTACTCATAGGAGGACAGCCTGGAGGGTGGGCACTCACTGCCCCACAGCAGCACAGTCACACGGCCACCAAGATTGTCCGTGTCAGACTTGCCGCCTCTCCATGGCCCTCCACTGACAGTGACATCTCCGTGCTGGCTCAGCCCTGAAATGCCAAGAGCAGCCTTGGCAAGGATCAAGTTGCCCTTTCTGCCAGCAGCCCCAGCAGCCTCTGGGTCTTCTCCCAGAGGCAGAGCATGGTCCATGGGCCCCATGGCCAGTGGCTACAGCGACCTAGTGCCACCTTTTCCATGGGGCACAATGGCTGCTGACAGGGCCCAGGTCACACCTTCCCTGGACAGCTTAGCTGAGGGGCTCTGGCCAGGCTCAGCAGCAAGGCAGGGCCTTCGCCTGCCACCCCTGCGGCGTGCAGGCGGCCCGCCACTGCGCACAGGGACCCAGCCTGCCTGGAAGCACCTGGGACACACCAAGACGGAGGAGCTCCCTGAGGTGCAGGAAAAGCATGGCGGCAAATCATCCAGAGACCTGTTTAGAGGCCTTGCCCCATGCCTGTGTGAAGAAAGGTCCACCAAGTCCACCAGCACCCATGAGCGGTCAAGTGCCTGCCAAGAAGCAGATGCAGAGCCCCAGGTGCTGCCCAGCACACCTGGCTTGACCAAAGATGCCACAGGATAGATGGGAAACTCCTCTGAGTTCCTGTCTTTTGCCCAGTTGGCAGAGCAGCAGTCCCTCTCTGACAACTCACAGTTCTGGGACACTCCTCCAAAAGAGCTGCAGTTGGAGGAGGAAGAGCTCCCAGTAAGAGAGGCTGGAGAAGAGGGGGACAGCGACCCATAGAGTACATCACTTGCCCCGTTGAAAGAGAAAGAGAGAGAGGCAGGAGCTTCTGCCCTGGACAAAGATCTCTGGAACAAGGGCCACAGCAAACCCTTCCCCATGTCAGAGCCTGAGGAATACTCAGACTTCTCAGCTTCTTCCTTGGCTGGAAGCCCCTGTGAGGAGAGTGGAACTCATCAGCTGCCCAAGCACACTGCCCATGGCAAACTGCTGAGCATGGGGTCTGAGGATGCTTCAAAGCATCTTCTACATATTGAGGCAGAGGAGCTGGAGAAGTTGGAGGAAGACATTCTTTCCTCCCTGGATCAAGAAAGCCCCTCAGTGACGCACAGCCTTTGCAGCAGGACCAAAGACTGTGCAGGAAAGACCAAAAACTATGCACAGCTCGTAGCTCCTGACCTGTTTGAAGAGCTGTGGTCTCTCTTTAACAACAAGGGTGCGCCGTCCCGAGACACTTGGATAGAGCAGCTACTGGCAAAGTGAGAGGAAGAAGAGCTCCTTGACAGAGACACTGCAGGAGAGGGTGACAGCGAGCCAGCCAGCGCGTTGTGTCCCACCCTGCAAGCTGAGGAAGCAGAGCCAGCAGCTTCTCCCCTGGACAGCGATCCCCCGGATGAGGGGCACAGCGAGCCTTTCCTCACAGCACTGCCCAAAGACACAAAGATGTCTGTGGTTTGTGCCTTCCCTGTCAATCTTGCAGACAAGGCCGATGAAGCTGGCATGGGGGCTGGCCATGCCCAGGCCGCCG
>VWYP01030200.1:0-21266 GCA_013400435.1 Pycnonotus jocosus
CTCTTTTACCTGCCCCAAAACTCTCCTTATTTCTCCCTCAGAGAGCAACTCCCAGAGAGACAAAAGAAGTGTGGCCAGGTGCTACAACTCCTCTCATTTGGCCCCTTTGTTCTGCTTGAATACCTATAAGTATCCAGTAGTTAGTCTCCTAGCAACTTATGGGAAAAATTCTATAAGTAAAAAAGAAACAAATCTAACCCCCAACACTACCTCTGGCAAAGGTCCAGTGAATCATCTGCAAATACCAGGGTGCAGGGAGAGAGAAAAGGACACATAAATATCAATCCAAGGCTTGAGGCTGTGAAAAAGTAACCTGGACCCTTCCCTAATACAATTAAGCTCAGGTGCAGCCTTCAGGAAAGACTGAAGGCATCTTGCCCCCGCCCCCACTCTTGCTGCTTCCCGTTGGCTTCTTGGAGGTGCTGCGTCCTGCCTGAAAACAGGTGATGGCAAAGGTGACTCTGGGTGAAGCCCCACATGCTTTTTTTCTGCTCCATTTCCAGAATGCCGATAGATGGAAAGTGGTCTGGCCGCAGCAGGTTCTGGCCCTTCACTTTGGGATGTCTCCGGATGGTGTGACCCAAGCTGAGCCATCCCTGGACATCACTCTCTACACCTGTTCCCCACCACAGGTCCAGCTCATGCATCAGACCCACGTGGGGACAGAGGCCCAACACAGCCCGTCCTCCAGACCTGCTTAGCTAACATGTAATGTTTCTCTACACCACCATTTCTTCCTGCTACATTTCCTCAGTTCTAGCCATGCCCCTAGGCAAACTGCTCTACCCCAGCTCACCAGAGCTTCATTCCTCTCGGGAAGCTGACTCCTCCCTGGTCTACTCCTTCTCACGTCTCTCAGTCCTAGGAATCCTAACCCAGGGATGCCATTGGATGTGTTGTGTGTAGTTAATTACTCAGGCTGATTATGCATTCCTGGTTGACTAATATCCCCCAAACCAAACACCCATCTGTCTTCACATTTAAACATGGAAATGTTTTTCAGACCTGGTGTTAATAAAAGTTAGCAATTTGCATTTGGGAGAACAAGAGGAAGACTGAAGAGGAAAAAGGGGGAGATGGTTCTTGTATAAGCAAATCTTTCTGTCATAAAATGCCTGGTTAGCTCTTGAGTCCTCTTGTATCTGTGTGCAGAGGGGAGACAGATGTTGGTGATGTTCTGCTTTATTAGCTGTTGGACCAAAATTTATGCCTGGACCTGATTAAACTGAAATCTTATAACTTCTCCCAAGTATTCCATCTATGGTAATGTGAACACACTAGACAAAAGAGTCCAAAGAAGAAAAATTTCCACCATTCTGGCATTTTTGGCCTAAGAATAATTACCCACAGGAAAAAATTTCTGACCAGGGCTCTTATTACAATACCGAAGAACCCTGTCTTCCATCCCCTCACTAGGCTTGCTTGTAAGTGAGAATAAACACAAAAACCAGGACAAAGGGATAAATTTAATTACTATGTTTGAGAAAATTTTGTTGGAAAAATAAAGCAGTAAGGAATTCCTTTGTTAGCAAAGAAACTGCTGCTTCTTTTGTGAGCAGCTTCATGTGGTCGTTGGTTGCACATGAGTAAGTGATTATCCTGTTTCAGGAACATCCAGGAAACTCTGAAAAAACCCAAGACATAATGCCATTGCAATGTCTTAACAAATCAAATTTCTAACCCCTGCCGTCAGAGTTACAGTATTTCTGGGACTACAACAGAAAATAAGGGCAGAGCTATAAAGATCTCCCTTCAGGGGAAATAAGCTGTGTTTAACTCTACTAGTGTTTAACTCAGTGGCTGCTGCAGCACCAACAGCTTAGGGCAGAACTGTTGCAGCCGTTTCAGCAAAGCCTGCTTCATGCAACGTGAGATAGTATGATAGTAAGAAATCCACACAGCAGGAACCACAGTGGTATCGGAAAGAGCAACATTGGAAACATGTTGCGGCCAAGGACTCCAGGCCTTCAGAAAAAATGCCACCTAGCAGCAGCAAAACATAAGAACAAGCTGACAGACAGCATACACTGCCAGACACCTGCCATTTTCACTGAGAAAACAACAGGCTGTGTTGCAAGACTCACCCTAATCTTTACCTCACCAGCATACTGGAAATGATGGCCCTGGGAGGAAGCAAAAAGGACGGTGCAGCTACTACCTGGCACACTGGCACACAGCTTGCACGGCTGCCCCATCCAGGTGAGGAGTTATTTAGGCCATGCCAGCAGGTTGTATGTTGTTCATTCCAGTGCCCAACATACAGCAAGACATCTTGCCTGCTGTTTTCTGCTAGCATGCCCACACACTTCAGTCTCCCTGCTTAAACACATATGTTTCCACTGGTCTGACTACCTGTAATCTCAGCAGTTTTGCAGAGGGCTGTGGAAGAATCTTGAATTTAGCCAGTATCCTTATCCATTTCTCCTCATTATAACGGATCATCTTGAAAAGCTTTTTGGGGTCACAGCTATACAAGAGTCTCCAACATCCCTCCACTGGGGCTGGCTGTGGTCCTCCTTGTACAGCTTAGTAAGCAGTTTGCATTATACACAATGAGAATTACTCTTGGCCCATGTTCAAGCTCTTTTCACAGTTACCTCCAAGTCCTATCCACCAGTCACTTCTCAGTCTGAACCAATGCTCAGGGTTATTCCCCACTCACCCCTGTGTGCCAGATGCCACTGACACTTCTGCTTGCTGAGCTGTGTAGAAGTCTTGGTGGTCCAGTCCTCCCACTTAGAGACATCCCTCTGGACCGAGGCTCTGCCTTTCACCATGTTAACCTCTTCCTCATAATGATTATTTCCAGCAATGTAAAAAACAAACAAACAAAAAACCAAACCAAAACCAACAAACAAAAAAACCCCCAAACACAAAAAACAAAACCCACACAAAAAACCCCCCAAAACCCACTCCCCCAAAAAAACAAAACAAAAAACCCTCAACAAAACAAACCAAACAAAACCAACAACAACAACAGAATATGTAAGTATATATCTGCATATATATGTATGTGTGGTGTGAGAGAAAGAGAGAATGTTTCTGTTTTCTGCAGACATGTGCTGTTGCACTTCTGAGTTTTATGTTCCCTGGCAAAGAAATACTTCCACTAAAAGCAATAAATATAAAAATACTCAGTGAACAAAATGAGTACAAAACAGGAGCCAAAGTTTTCTTGAGGTTCATACCTGCAGATGCCAGTAACCATCTGGGATCTTTATTGGATCCTCTACCAAGTCCATGGCCTCTGTATATTGGAGTGGTGCTGTAACTTGGCCAACAAGGACAAAAAGCCCCAGATGACCACAGGATTGTTAGTGCGTGGCAACTTGCCCTTTTGGTAAAGCTCTTCTGGGGTGGCAATTATAGAAAAAGGTTCTGTACAACATTCCCACCCCAACAGTAGTCCCGCTATGGCAAATTTGCTCTCAACAAGTTCTTGTTTAGAGGAAAATAAATAAAACCTAAGTACACCTGCCATTACAGCAGAATCCTGTGCAAGTTTAGGTAGGAAGGGAATCTCTGCAGGTGCCCATCTCCAAAGCCGTGGTCATAGCAAGGACAGCTTCAAGAGGTGTTGGGAGTTAGGTTTGTTCTTTTTTTACTTAAAGAATTGTTCCCCATGGGTTGCTAGGAGACCAATTATTGGGTACTTAATGGGTGCTTGACCAAAACAAAGAGGTGTCAAAAGTCGGGAGGGGGAGATAAGGACAGGGCGCTCTCTTGCTCTCGGCATCGCAGACAGGACACGGCAGGTGCTGTTTGCTGCAGGAGGAGTTCGCTGTCCCCCACCGGGTCCGTTCCTGAGGAGATTTCCCACCATCTGTGGTGTGCCGGAACGCTGAGCTCGCCTCCTCCTGCCCTGCTGGGCCGGCCCTGTGCCGCTGCCCTTTCTTCAGCACTGCTTTGAGGCTTCTTTTGGCTAAGCTGTANTCTCTCAAACCAAGACCAGGGGCTTGCACAGCCAAGCTGGGAAGTCTCAAAGGTCTCCAGTAAGTCTCCTTTCCTTGTAGAGCAAACATCAGATTCACAGCCAACACTCATTGCATGTGTGCCTCCTCAGACACCCTCAGCATAGGGAGGCATTGGTGGGTGTGCTTATTGCAATTTTAGCAAGCACAGGAATCTGCCACCAAAGCTGCCACAACTTGGATAGGCAAAGGTTCGGTGCACCAGGGAGGCAGAAGGTCTCCACCCCTGGGGAGTGGTTCCTGAACATGGCTGCACAAAGCCACAGCTGTCTTGACCTCATTCTGGGAAGAAACCTTTCGCATGCCAGGGCAGGAGACCTTCAGAAGGCCCTGCTGGTTTTTGTGCCGCTGGGTCTCATTCGACCTTACATGTCACCCTGGGCTCAGCTGCAGCCCCTGGCCATTCTGTGCAGCTGAGAACAGGAGTTTTGTGCACACAGAGGTGCACCAGGGGCTGCCCCGGTGTTCACCTCCACTACCCCAGGGACATCTGCAGCCCCCGTCACCTCTAAACTGAGCTGCTTCAGGTTACTCATCCCTGCTTTGAATGGAGGGGTGTGAACTGGAGACCCCCGAGAGCCTCCACCACCACGAGCACTGCTGGGTGTCTGAAACCAGCCAGGTGAGACAAATTAGTCATAAAAGTAATGGTGGAGGCGCTTTACGAATTTACTCAATGAAGCGCAAAACACGGTCTGTGGTACACAATTGAGATTAGATCACTAGCTATTGCCTACAGCTTCTCATGTTGCACAGATAAAAGAAAATCCTACCTAGGTGCAAATGCCTGCAAAGTTTGTCTTTGTTCTGAGATGAGTGCAAACTGACCCATCCTGGCAGCTGTGTATTCCCAGCGTGGTTTGGAAGGGACTCTGCACGCAACTGTTTTGTTTTTTCTGCAGTCAAATAGCTGGTTTTCCTCTCTGTTCCAGGAGGAGCTGGGCTTCCACCACTCGGCTTGGGGTTCTGACTATGAAAACAGTAAGAGGAAGTTGCCAAGAGATATTTCCAAAAATCTCAAACTTTTGACTTCAGCCCCTTGTGAGGGGGGTGTGTGTGTGTGCTACCCAGTGACAGGGACAGAATACTCAGGGATCTCATCCAGCCACCCTGCTGCATGATATTACAGGTATTGATTAAAAACCAAAAAAAGCACTTGTAGTCAAAGGGTTAGGCTAGTCAACCAACTGTGCCTTGTCCACTCTGCAGTTTGTCATGGCCAGGCTACATGCAAAGCAACAGGAAGAACACCAACTCCTGTGCTGCTTCCACAGCCAAGCAGCAGTACAGGCTGCTGGAGTGTTTCTGTCCCGGTGCCAGTCCCTCCTGTCAGCCTGTCCCTCTCTTGTCATCTGGGCAAAAATGCCTGGTGAGTTTCCTCCCTGGCCAGGCTTCTACACAAATGAGTGAGAGGAGCAGTGCTTGTTGTGGACTCCCTTAATCTGGGAGAAAGTACCCTTCTCCAGCTGGATGCTGCCCATCCTAAGGGGCAGCAACTGGTGTCCTGCACTAAATCCAGAAACACCCAGCAGTGGAGACATGGCCAAATGAAAGGCAAGCTGCTTGGACATTTTGAGGCACGGAGACTGCTTTTGTTTAGACTACCAGGCAGAACAGCCTGGAGAAGGGAAAGCGCTTGCAAGAACAAGAAATTCCAGGTACCTGGATGCTTTCTTGCCATGGTGCAGAGGGCAGTGTGGTGGCCAGTGTGTGCTGTCAAAGCCCAGCCCTCCAAGTCTGCAAACTGGGCATAGATCACTGTGATGTCAGTTTGGTTTTCTCCAAAGCCAAGCCCCATCACAGGCAAAAAGCATTTCATGCTGGTGACAGAGCAGTGTCTTGGGAGACAGGGAGAGCAGACTGTCTTGCTAGTTCTGATGATCTCAAGGCAAGGGCTGGGACTGGGGCTAATCCTGAAGAAGGTCTGCTGCCTGCCAAGCCACAAACATTTTCTGTGCCTTCCTTTCTTCTACTGCTCATTTTATTGCCTTTTGCTTCATTTGTAAAAGCATCCAAGGGTGTTGCCCAAGATTACAGCTTGGAAATATAACACAGCCTGAAAGTTAAATATGCTCAATCCTATCAAACGTCACCAGGGAGTGTCGTTACTCATGATTAGTCTACATTTACACAGAAATTAGTTTTCTCACAGTTCTCATATGTCTACAGTCCTTAAAAATGAAAGATAGATGTTTCGAATCAGTTTTTGCCTGTGAATAACAGCTTTTCAGCCTAATTTTTAATTTCACTTCCAACCTTGACGCACTTTTGACGTGACTCACACATTAAAATCACTCAAATGGGTTGGAAAATCCAGCTTCTAATCTGTACCATGATTTCCCCCTCCAAGATGATACAGCCAAAGTACACCATGCCACATTTTGCTTTCATGAGGCCTCCTGTGCTCTATATGCACCCAAATCAATGCCTGTCTGTCCTCGCATCACGAACTGGTTCAGGATTTCCAACCCATGCAGATTAGAAACACAGCACTCACCTCTGTGGAAACTGTGCACGGGTGCCTGTGGCTGTATTTGGTTTAATGTTTCCAGTGCACTGGTGTACAGCTGCATACATGGCTTCTGCAGACATTTTCTGCTAATGGCATGTGGAAACACTACCTGGGAGCTGTCCTTTCTGGGACACCCCAGTGACTGCCCATCATCTTCAAGCTGTGCTGCATCTCCCCATGCCCCTCACCGCAAACAGCAGAAAATCAACCCGCAGGAAGCAGTGCCTAACCAGCCTCAGGTCAGCTAGCTGCTCCTCACAGCCTGGGAAAGGTGCCAGTGCCTCCAAGACGCTCCATCCAGGAGTCAGCCGGGTAGATGAACTCGGATGAAGCCATGGTCCTTTACATGCTGCTGCAGCCCTCCATGTAGGTAAATGTGAAGAGCATGAGGCAAGCTGGAGACTCTCTATCACCAGCTGTTTACCCACACCAGAGCTCAGCCCCTTCTGTGGCTGGATGCGGTCCTCTTCCTTGCAGCTGTGGGGGAGGCTTGGTATGAAACAGGATATGAAAACTCCCAGCGTAAGAACTGCAGGTGGGCACTAAATGTAGGCGTAGGAAATCTCTGACCACACTTGGGCCATCCTTTCAGCTCTCAAAAGGAGAAGTAAGAATGACTCCAGCTCTAAATACACTCTCTGCCACTCACCTTTTGCAGCAAGGCCACTTTGCAGGGAAATAGTAGTTCCTACTGCTCTTGCTGGATCCCTAGCCAAGAGAGATGGAAACTCCGGGCAGTTCTCAGGACCTGTGCCAACTCATTGCACAGGCATCTGGTGGAAAGTGGATTTCAACCCATCACAAGGAGAGGTAAGAAAAAGCCCATAACTAATATCAACTGGTTGCTGTGTTTCAGGAGGAAAGTCTGTCATCTGATGGCATCTCAACATGTGGAGGAGTGGGCCAGAAGCAAACCCATCAGTTTCTGCACAAGGAGAGGTGATTCTTGCTCAGCACTTCCTGCTGCTGAAGACTCATCTCACTACTACATTCTGCAGTTTGGGCCTACAAGGAAAACACTGACAAACTGGAAAGAATCCAGCAGTGACCACCAGAGTGGAGATGGCGCTGCAGCATAGGGTTCATGAAGAGATATAGAAGGAACTGGGCTTCTCCAGCCTGGAGAAGAGACAACTGGGGAGTTCTCACAGGGGTCATCCACATCCTGAATGGTGGTCATGGAAAAAACAGAGACAGACCCTTCCAGAGGCAGGCAAGGACAGGACATGGGGAAACAGGTGACATGCTGCAAAATGGGACATTCCAACTGGGCATGAAAAAATTCCTCCACTGAGGGTGGTACAACTTGGAGATTAGGTCTCTGTTCTCGGAGGTATGCAGAACTCAACATTGCTGAACACAACCTGATGTAGCTTTGGACTGAGGAGTTGAACTGCAGACCTCCAGAGATGCCTTCCTACCAACACCTCCTGGAAATTTGGTATTAGAGGGAATACAGCTGCCTGCCTTTGGAGCTTTGGGCACCCCCCTGCTCTGAAACATCCCTAGTGCCTAGGACATATCTGAGACACTATGTGCCTCCCCCTCACCACCCCTGGGCTGCTTTCCTCCTTGTGAAAGCTAACATGGAAGTGAGGATTTTCAGTGTGGCTTCTTCACAGCCTGGGAAATGCTGGAAGCTGTGTCCCAGCAGGCTGGCTTGGGAGAAAGGTCTGAAACCCCAGACCTGAGCTGGACAGGCACCAGTGTACTGCATAGTGCTGTGCACTTCCAGTTGGCCCAGGAAATAACACAATGCTGCAACTCAGAGCCCTATAAATATGCCTTTGCAGATCTCCTCTGCTACCTCTTTGAGAAGTATTTGTGTCTGTGTGTCTGTGGCTTTACTGATGCAGAACAGTGACTGAGCAGCCAGGGGAATTGAGACAAGGGTGGAAAATGACTGCCGGCATGTATTAAAGTATTCAGCTTGTCCAGCTGAAAGAGATTTTTGCCAAACGATTTTATAAGGAATAAGGCATTTTACAGGAAAAGCAGGGCCTCTCCTCTCATTTCCTTTCCCCTCTCCTCTATGAACTTCAAAGGAAAGAGGGGTCAAAACAGAGGCCAGGCAACTGGAACTGAATTCCTGAGCCCTAAGGCCTAATTAGTCCAAGATACATTTCATTGGGTATCTTTCAGAGACTGGGCTAAATTACCAATCTTCCCTGCTGTGCTGCTGAGGGTCGCATGAAGCCAGAAGTGTGGTCCACATTTTGCAGGGCCCCAGCATCACCAGAGCTCTTGGGGGGGAGGGGGAAATGTGTCAGTTCAAGCCCCACTGGCACAAGGCTCTCCCAGCCCCCTCCAGGCTTTCTGTGGCCCCAGCTAAAATCCCCTCTTCAGGACAGAGAATGTCTCCATAACTAAAACCCTCTCTCTCCAATGCCCTTACCTCCCTGGTGCTTGTCCCAGAGCTTCTGGTGACTGCAGCTGACTAACAGCCCCAGAGCTAGGTGTCTGCTGCCCCTCCTTGGGTCAGCTGAGGCTATCAAAGAGCCTTCAGTCATTGGAATTACCCTCTCAGCAATTACGGGCTGATGTTAAACCTCCCTCCTGCCTCACCTCATCCAGGCAAGCCAAGCCCAGCTCCTGCCAGCAGACCAATGTGCTCCATGCCCTTTCCTGTCTTGTAGCTGTTTGCTGGTCCCTCTCTAGCTTCTCCACATCCTTCCCTACTGGATACCCAGAAAAAGAGATAACAATGTCCTTTTACCTGTGTCTCCTCACGTGGCCCAGCATGTGGTCTGCCTCACCAGCAGTGACAAATAAAACTTGGTTTTGCACACAGGTTTAACTACTTTCTGGAACCACACATCAATCTCAATTCACAGTGTGTGAGACACACTGTTCTTGGGGTGGGGCTTTTCTTTAGGGATATACAAAAATTATTCTCAAGAATGGAGAAACAGGAACCACGCAGTCTGTTTGCCCTGCACAGCCTCTCTCAAGAGGCTGGCCTCAGAGGGGTGCATCTTATTTTGAGACTACAATAAATGGATTTTGATGGAAGCTCTGAAAGCTGGGAAAAGCCAAACATCACTGTAGATCACCAGAGTAATTCAGAGAGCAGGGAAAGGACATAATTGTCATTGTAAGCTTATGTGGCCTTCTGGTGCCATAGCACAGCTCTGGAGCATAGGAAACAAGCCTTGCAGCTTATGAGGCAGCAGACAGCTGCACATGAAGCCACATGTCTGACTGGTGGGGCATGTGACGTCCTCATGGATGTGGGGTGGGGTGTGATTCTGCACCCCATCTGCTTCATGGATCCTGCTCCACAGCCAGTGCAGACTGGTGACCTGGTTGGCGTAAGGCGCACCTCACTCCTGGCTCGGTGCTCAAGCTGCTCTCCCAGAGAAGCAAGAGAGCAGGATGCACAAAGGAGGGGAAAACAGGAAACTGACTATTTTTGAATCAGGAGGAATTAAAAAAAATATTTCATTAAATTTTCTGCCAGAAAAAAAGGTAAACATCTCGCCTTAAAAATTTTGATTTCAATGTGCTTGCTCACCTTCCATTTAAAGACTGGGCCTGGGACCAAGGAGTACTGGAGTCAGCTCCAGTGTACCACAGATGATTGTGCTGCCTAACTGCATCAAGACTGTTTATTTATTTCCCTTTGCATCTACTTCCCAGTGGAGCCAAAATATAAAATGGAAACCTCTCCTTCCCTTATGTAATGCTCTGCCAGAGCTAGCATACTGTGAGTGTTGGCCGGAAGGATCTCTGGAGGTCTCCAGACACTGGACCACCGCCAGCATCAGATCAGATTGGCTGTGGCTGTGTCTAGCCACAAAGTCTAAGTCTGATTCTTGTGTGCTTGCATAGCACTTGGAGCATTGGGACCCTTTGCTCAGATGGAGCTCACGGAGAGCACATGGAAGTTTACCTGGGGTGACCACCTCCCCCTATATCTATCAGGGAAGGAGAGCCAAAAGGGCTAGGTAAACCAGCCCTGTTAGCAGGTTCCTGTGCTGAATTCACCTCTCAGAAAAATGCCGTCCTGAGAACTGGGACGGTTCAGAACCACGTAGCCTGCCTGTTGGGTTTTTCCTGCTAGAGGCCATTAACACTGGAGGGAGAACAGTAAGAGAGCACCAGCTGAGTTTACTGAGGAATGGAGCCAGACCCCTACGTGCTGCCAGCACAAAAATAGCTGCCATCTTTAGATTTTATGGCTTTTCTTTGTTAGAGTCTGGATCAAACTTGTTTTCAAAACAACCTTCAAACAACATAAATATACCTGACATTTAAAACAAATAAGCCTGGAACAATTAAACAATACTTCCCTGAAGTAAAAGCAGTTAAAAAATTAGTTGGGATCACAGAGAGGAAACAACAGAATGCAGAACATTAGCCATGTATCTCACTCACTGTTTTTTCAACTTCATGCTATTGGATTACTTTCTTAAGTACTCTGGGGACAGAGACAGCAAAGAACAGCTTTCCTTGGCAAAGGGAGGAAGCTTCTCACACATGGCTGTATTTTCCATGGCTCATCTAATGAAGTGCACATGCCTGAAAAAACAGCAAGAAAAAGTCCATCCAAGAGGGGCCAATACCATGGATTCTACATTCCCATGTACTGACAGTCTAGCACTGATATCAGGCTAGGTGGTATCACCGGATCACTGGGTACAGGTGTTAAGTGCTGCATGTCAGAAAGCCACGAGGAGCTAGCTGCCCAAGGAATAAGGAGCCTCTCTTCCTGGCAAAGAAGCTTATGTGCAGCCAGGAGGGCCACAGTGAGTTTTACTCATCTTGTAGCACTAACCAGGGCTACAAGACTTTTGGCCTCAGTCAGAGTCCAAGCAGGATGGATAGACTGCCAGTGCCACCTTAAGTGTGTTTCAAGGTGAGCTCTCTTTTCATGCTCATCCAGACTCCACTGAAGGGCTCTGCCCAGTACAGCATCATTTTTCCAATTCTTAGTCCATAATTAGAGCAACCAAGACACGCTATTAATTTCCCTACTCATATTGCTTTGTGCGCTGTCATTCTTTCACACATGACCACACTCCTGAGATGCAGAGCTCACAATGGCTTTTTAAGGCTTGCAAACTGCAAGTAACACTCTGGACTTGCACCTGCAAACTTGCCCATGGAAAGAAACATGCTTTGCGTGTGTGTCCTTGTCAGCATGCCTGACCTGCAGCCCACCATGCCTGTGTCACCACAGGGGATCTTCTGAGATCCCTATGAATGAACAGCAGTGGGTGGAATCTCAGAATCAGTTAGGTTGGAAAAACACTCTGAGATCATTGAGTCCAACCTATGACTGAACACCACCTTGTCAATCAGACCACAGCACTAAGTCCAGTCTTTCCTTAAAGACCTCCAGAGACGGTAACTACACCTCCTCCTTGGGAAGTCTATTCCAATGTCTAATCACCCTTCCTGACGTCTGACCTGAACATTCCCTGGTGTAGTTTGAGGACCATGTCCTCTTGACCTGTCACTGGTTGCTTGAAGAAGAGGCCAATCCCCACCTGACTATCCCCTCTTTTCAGGACGCTGTGGACAGTGAAGGTCAACCTTTAGCCTCCTTTTCTCCAGGCTAAACAACTGCAGCTCTCTCAGCCACTCCTCCAAGGGCTTGTGCTACACACCCTTCAGCAGGTGTTCTGCTCTCCGGCATCCCAATGTCCTTCCTGCACTGGGAGGCCCAGAACTGGACACAGCACTCGAGGTGTGGCCTCACCAGTGCCGAGTACAAGGGGACAATCCCTGCCCTGCTCCTTCCGGTCACACTATTGCTGATCCAGGCCAGGCTACCACTGGCCTTCCTGGCCACCTGGGCGCACCGCCGGCTCCCTCTGTCCGGCTGGAGCCGTGCTGCGGCTCTGCGGGAAGCCAGCAGGAACACCCGCGCCACCCGCNGCCCCAGGGGCGCAGGAGAAGGGAGGCGAGACCTGGCGGTCTCGGCGGCCCCGGGGCCGTGAGGGGGCCGAGGGTTGCGGGCGGTGCTCGCTGCGCCGCGGCCCGGGAGGGCGGCCCGTGTGTCCGGTGCCCGGCTGACCGTGCTCTGCGCCTCCTTCGCAGCGTGATCCGGCTCATCATGCAGTACCTGAAGGAAAACAGCCTCCACCGGGCGCTCGCCACCCTTCAGGAGGAGACCACCGTGTCGCTCAACACCGTGGACAGCATTGAGAGCTTCGTGGCAGACATCAACAGTGGGCACTGGGACACGGTGCTGCAGGCCATACAGTCTCTGAAGCTGCCTGACAAGACCCTCATTGATCTCTATGAGCAGGTGAGCAAGCGTGGGATTCCTGCGGACCCTTCCGGTCCGTTTGGAAGCCTCTGTGTGGTGTTTTCCACTAACTGTTTGCTGATACATATATTTTTTTCTGGGTGCAGGTTGTGCTCGAGTTGATTGAGCTCCGAGAACTGGGTGCTGCCAGGTCGCTGCTGAGACAAACGGATCCCATGATCATGCTGAAACAAACTCAGCCAGAGCGCTACATCCACCTCGAAAACCTTCTGGCCAGATCTTACTTTGATCCTCGTGAGGTATGTTATGCCTTTTTTAGAAGCCTCTCCTGCATGACCCTCAGCATTATTGCAAGCTGCTGATGGATCACAGCCTTGGTATTTTTCTTATCTTGGGGAGTGAGAATGTTCAGTTCCCCAGTTTGATGATTTTGTACCTTATATGAAGTGTTTGGGAAGGCAGCAGAGGAAAATGCAAGTTGTGTGAACAGAAACAGTGCTATGTAATAACAGTAAAAACAAGGCATTGTTTCTGACTGGTTACATTTGAAAGTTTTTGTGAGAGCATGTTAGATTAATAGTTAACTTAGTTAAGGGGCTGATTATAAAGATCTTTTCCAGCCCTGATGATTCTTTGCTTTTAAGATTGATATTAAAGACAAGAGCTCTTTTGAGGCCTAACAGAAAATTTATATGGAAGGGGTTTCAATTTTGGAACAACAGAGGTCTTTTTGGAGAACAAAATTATTTGAAATAATAACCTCACAAAAATAACTTTCCTCTAGGCATACCCAGATGGGAGTAGCAAAGAGAAGCGGAGAGCTGCTATTGCACAAGCTTTGGCTGGAGAGGTCAGTGTGGTGCCTCCATCTCGTCTCATGGCATTGCTGGGGCAGGTGAGTCTTGAAAAGTATTTTAGTAGCTATGTCTTTAGGTAAAACAAGTAATGGTATAGTTGAGTGTCTAGCTGTATAAAAGTAAAGTTTAAATGTGGTGTAGTTTAAAAAATTCTTCCCATGTGGCAAGGATTTAGCAGTTGTAGAGAAAGTCATCACTCTAGCAGTAGTTTCTTTCCAGTAAAATAAATACGCAGCACAGTGTGCACTCTAACATTCTGTAATACACATTTTCTGGTGTGTTTTCAGCCCTTTCTGATTCTCAGAACCATTCAGTAGCTCTGTGTTTATTGGTAGCTCATGGTGTGTCTTTTATCTCCTCTAAAGGCTTTGAAATGGCAGCAGCACCAGGGCCTGCTTCCTCCGGGTATGACAATTGACTTGTTCAGAGGCAAAGCAGCTGTGAAAGACGTAGAGGAAGAGAAGTTCCCCACGCAGCTGAGCAGACACATTAAGGTAATGCTTGCTCTTGTGCGTTTCTGCTGATTTTTCTTTCAAGTGTTTAATGCTGGGAGATGAGGGGAAATCTTCTGAATGCTTCTCTTCTCCTTGTTGTAAGTTGTTCCCCTGCCCTCCACCTGTCTCTTTTTTCTTTTCCATGCTTTATCTTATCAGAAGAATTTTCTTTGTGGGAGTCTGAGATAAGGCCTTTTAATAAGATTGGGTACTTGTGGTATTTGTGATTAAGATAACTCCATGGTTTCTGTGGTTCAGAATCAATCAGTTTACAGGAATTGACATAGTCCCCGTCTTTATTAGTGCAAGAAAGTACTTTTGTGTTGAAGTGTTTTTCAGAAGGCATGAGCTGCGACTTAGGAAATCAGTTTGTGGTGTTTAGTAAGAACTTGCTAAAAATGCTTTTAGAACTGGTTTTGTTTGTCACTGCTTGTACTTTTGTTTGGGCTACTGAAGGGATTTTTTTCCCTGTGCTTAGCTGACATGGCTACTTGTATTTAAAAATTCAGAAATCAGAAAATGTCTAGCTTTGATATATATTAGGTATTGGAAAGGTTTTTGTTAACAGAGAATTCACTGCAAAAACAAAGACAGCCAACTCAGCTCCTGCTGTAACCATGGTCTGTTGTAAGTTTTGTGGACATTACAAGGCCAAAAGGAGGGGGTTTTTGTTTTACATTTTTGACAAAATGCTGCTCTGTATGTATTGACAGATTTTTTTGCTACCTCAGCATTAAATTTGTGAATACATACCTCTGGCAGATACTGTATTTTTACTATCATAATGACGTTACAGCTTTGTTTTAATGAGTTGAGTCTTTTATATTGCTTATTAAGCTTTGCTAATTTTTTTTAAACAGTTTGGGCAGAAGTCACATGTGGAGTGTGCTCGGTTTTCTCCAGATGGGCAGTATCTGGTTACTGGCTCAGTTGATGGCTTCATTGAAGTATGGAACTTCACTACTGGAAAGATTAGGAAGGTAAGTTACTCCTTATTTCACACAGCGTGACTTTGACTTGTTAGAGAACCTGCATTTATGTTCTTTGAGACTGTTTAATTTCTTAGGAATTAAGTTTGATTTTACAATAAGTTATAAAATATAACTGAAGTTAAAACTGTTAGTAGTTTCACACTTTGCCTTAAAATAGATTTCATTGATTTCACTACTTTGACTGATGAATCTTCTGCTTTTATTTAGGATCTGAAGTATCAGGCTCAAGATAACTTCATGATGATGGATGATGCAGTGCTGTGCATGTGCTTCAGTAGAGATACAGAAATGCTAGCAACTGGAGCACAAGATGGAAAGATCAAGGTACAAATCTTCTTTTGTTTGTTTGTTTTTTTTGTATGGTGTGCTGGGAGAGGTGGTGACCAAAAAGATTTTCAATAGCAGTACTGTTCCCCTTCTGTATAAACTCAAAGGAAGTTGAACATGGCTCAGAAACAGCTGTGTATCTGATTAAGCTCATGTGATCTCACAACAAAGTAATCACTTATTCGCTGTTTCCTTTTCAGGTATGGAAAATACAGAGTGGTCAGTGTCTGAGAAGATTTGAAAGAGCTCACAGTAAAGGTGTTACATGCCTCAGTTTCTCTAAAGACAGCAGCCAAATTCTTAGTGCTTCTTTTGATCAGACAATCAGGTAAGTAAGCTGAGAATGTGTGAGCTACAGTGTGGGAGAAAAGAAAACAGATTTTTTTCTCATTAAGCAGATCTGACTATAAAATAGTGTAATTTAGAATGTGCCTGTAGAGGTCTCTAGTCCACTGTGCTTCTCAAAGCACAGCCAGCCTTTCAGTTAGGACAGCCTGTCCAGCTGAGTTTTCAAAATCTCCAGGGTTTCAGATCCCACCGCTTCTCTTGGGGAAAATCTTGTATGGGTATAGGGAAAGGTATTTTGGGTTGGTTTTATTCGAGTTTTTTTGTTGTCTTTTTGGTGGGTCCCTTCTCTTCCTCTCCCTTCTCCGAAAAATACTCCAATGCTCTTGTTGTAACAGTCAAGAGGATCCTAATCAAACCCCTTTTCCTACAGCTCTTAGCATCTGGGAAGTTTTGATTGTTTGTGTAATGCAATAATTTTGATCCTGCATTTACTTGGTTACTGAGTAGAATTTGCTCACGTATTTCCACCTATGTTGTCTGACAGGATTCACGGTTTAAAATCCGGGAAAACCCTGAAGGAATTCCGTGGTCATTCTTCCTTTGTGAATGAAGCTACTTTTACCCAGGATGGCCACTATATTATCAGTGCATCCTCTGATGGCACGGTGAAGGTAAGATGGCATTTACTCTTTGTAAAGAACGCGTTCAGACTCTTGCTGTCTTATCACTCATTTGTTACAATTGTTGCAGTCATGGGAGAAGGGCTTGGGGATATCTGCAGTAATGATCTACTTGTGACTGCTGTAGATTTCTATGAGAACTGATGAAATTTGTTTCTCTGCTTATAGTCTCTTGCAGAGCCTGTCTCTGCTGCATTTATGTCATGGGGACATAAGTGCAGTGCTTGCTGCCTGTTCTGCTTTATTCTAGACACAAAACTGACTGTGACACCTCTTTTCCTACTATGTGGATTCCTTTATCTGAAATAATTGCATACCAGCTCTTTCTTTTTCATTTTTAAAGCTAATTGGTTTTATCTTGTTTTTTATACTAGGTTTGGAATGTGAAGACGACAGAGTGCTCCAACACCTTCAAGTCTCTTGGTAGCACTGCTGGGACAGACATTACTGTGAACAGTGTCATTCTGCTGCCGAAAAACCCAGAACACTTCGTTGTTTGCAACAGATCGAATACAGTTGTCATCATGAATATGCAAGGACAGGTATGTGATCTTACTGGTATCCTTTCAGGTCTGTTATTTCAAGAATGCAGAAAACCTAGTTAATAACCTATCCTAACCTAACAGGCTTAAACCTGATTTCTCTGGTTTGCCTCCATGACAAACTGTTCTGAACAAACCTAATACTTCTTAAATACTTTTGGCCTAAACATGGTATTGACATGCTGCTGTTTAATCCTGACAAATGTTTTTGGGGTTGTGTCTTTACAGATTGTAAGAAGTTTCAGCTCTGGTAAGAGAGAAGGTGGTGACTTTGTCTGCTGTGCCCTTTCACCTCGTGGTGAATGGATCTACTGTGTTGGTGAAGATTTTGTGCTGTATTGCTTCAGCACAGTGACGGGCAAACTGGAGAGAACTCTGACTGTAAGTTTTCAGCTCTGAGCTTTTCCAGACTTCTCAACAGGGGGATTATGTGAATATTAATTATTAATTCCATAAGGAGGAATGTCAGACCCAAGGACATGATTGGTAACAAATGAATTTCAGAACATTTGGCCATAGAATGCTTTTGGGTTTTTTAGAACCATGTCATTGTAAAAGTTAGGGAAGTATTTACCCATCAAGCAAAGACTAAATTTGTGGGTTTAAATTTGCTTTAGATTGAATTTAGGGGAATACTGGCTTGCATATCTAAATTTAAAGGGAAACACTTAGATATTGTGGATTTCAGTTGATGTAAACCTTCATTGAACTGTCTCTTGCCCAACAAGAGGTAACTGCCACGTCACAAAAATTGTTGTGACTGGAATTGAATGTTGGGGAGCGTATGTAGTCCTGCTTCTGCTCTATGCACGAAGCACCTTAACCCTAGGTCCAGCTTTCCTTCTGTTGTTTTTTTAAGGGAATATTTGTCTTGAATCTGCTAAAGGAAGACATCTTTCTGCTTACTCTCTAGGTCCATGAAAAAGATGTCATTGGCATTGCTCATCACCCCCACCAGAACCTGATTGCCACTTACAGTGAAGACGGCCTCCTCAAGCTGTGGAAGCCATAGATTGATTTTTGCAGCAGGCTCTGCAGCATGCCTGTTAGTTGCAGGTTACTACTGTTTGTGCTTTAACAAGGTCTAAATATGCAGAGTGTAATACTTGCTCAATTTTCAGTTCAGATTTCCAGAGAATTACATTTTTACCTGCCTAGAGTGGATTGATGCATAAATATAGCATCAGTTAATTTCATATACTTTTATTTTTAGTAGAGTAGTTGAAGCAACTTCGGTGAGAATACTTTTTCTGCCTCCTGAAGTGTGTACTCTTCCTACAATGTTTGTAAAACTTCAATGAGCCAGCAGCTGTACACGCTTATGAGTGGTTGCTGACTTCCTAGAATAGAGTAAAATGCTATATTTTTTTTTTTTTTGGTGAAATGTGGAATGGAAAGCTGTCTCTTCCCCACTGCTGAAACAGGAATAGTTTCCTGGAATGCAGATGAGGATATAGTATCATCATCTTGAAGATGGGGTGATTTGTAGGCCATTGGGCTTTGCTGTGTTCAATTCTCACTGTCATTTTTCCACTTAGAGTGGAAAGTAGTGTCACAGCTGCCTTAGAATGAAATGGTCCTTCCCCATCTGCCAGCACTTCCTACTACAGACTGTAAACCTGCCTAATGTGGCAGTGAGATACAGTTGATTTTGTTTGGGGATTTTTAAATTTTGTTTGTTTGTTTTTTCTTATACTTCCAGACTAAAAGGAGTTATTACCAGGGCCATCTTCCTGTAAGTGCAAAATGTTTTCAGACCAGCTATAATGGAAACAGGCTCCAGGGGATCAATATTTTAAAACATGAAAAAGTTGGTTTACATACGATGAGTTCCTAGTGCTGTGATAATGCTTTAAATAAGGTTCTAATATTTTTTTTTTTTAAATTTCATATGCCTGTGGACCTAGCTAAGGTTATACTTAGGTCCCGTAAGGTGATATACTTGCAGGCTCTTCAATTTGAAGCACGTGATTTTTTGTTGAGAGATTCTGACTAATGTACACTGTTCTGAATGTACACCAGAATCTTGAAAAGTCTGACTGCATCTTTTGTAGGATGCAGGAAAATGAGTTTTTTTCTGTAATGATGAAATGCATGTAGGTTTGAATTGTAGATTGAATCCTGTGTTCTGTCCTCATCTCTTGTAAAATGCTTTCCTACTGCAGCAGTCTTTCAGATAGTAATAAGTTGTCTTCAACTTAATAAATTAGTGCCACTTTAAATAATTTGTCTGTGTCTTTATTGGTGTGGGGAAATGTAGAAAAAGTTCAGCTGGAATTCTCACACAGCACCTTTGCTATGAATGTAGGATTCAGCTCTCCTTTGAGCTATGATGTCTGTATTCCCAGGCTGTTTTTTACTTCCTTAGCTGTGCCAACAGGGGGCTTTTAGATAGTAGAAAGGGATTATTTTTCCTGCCTGAAAAAGCAGAAGTCTCTGACAGTGATACTGTCAGTGAGATCTGACAAGCTCCATGGGCAGTTAGCCATTCTGTTAAGGGGGAAGAGCTTAAAAATATTTTAAATAGTTCTTGCCATCAGCATCTTTGTGACTTTTTACTGGTCTCTCTCAGTACAACTCTGTCCCTTTTGTATGGGAAGACCCAAAACCAGACAGTATTCCAGGTGTGTTCTTGCATTTGCTGAGAAGCTGGGAAGGATTGCCTCCCTCCACTGCTGGCAACCAGGATCCCATTTGCTTTCTTTCCAAAAAGACGGCTCATGTTGAGCTTGGTGTCTACCAGGACCCCCAGGTACCTTCTTGGCTGTTTTCCAGCTGAGTGCCCCCCAGCATGTGCTGTTGCATTGGGGTGTTCCTCCCCAGGTACAGGACTTTGCTCTTCCCCTTGAGTTTTGTGAGGTTCTCATCAGCTCATTTCTCCAGCCTTTCCAGGTCCCTCTGGATGGCAACAAACACCTCTGTTTAACAGCTGCTTCTCCCTCTTCAGTCCCATCTGCAAACTTGCTGAGGCAGTACTGACCCTGGGGCTCTGCCCTCCAACAGGACTTTGTTGCACTCATTACCACCCTCTGGGCCTGCCCTTCAGCCAGTTTTCAATCCACTTCTCATCCCTCCCATACCTCAACACCTTTTCTGCATGGATCTTAGGGAAGACAGTGCATCACAGAAGTCCAAGGGACAAAATATCAACTCTCCTGTCATGTGCCAAGCCAGTCACTGCATTGTAAAACTTATCAAGTTGGTTAAGCATTACTTCCCTTGGGTGAATCTCTCCTGACAACTTCTGATAGTTTTCTTGTTCTTAATGTGCCTGCAAATGGTTTCTATCTTGCCCTTCTCAAAGACAGATGTGACATTTACTTTCCATCAGTTTTTGGGTGCTTTTCCCAGTCACCATTGTCAATCAAAGATTGTGCAGAGGGGCCTTGCAATGACATCTGTTAGCTCCCAGAGCATTTGTGGATGCATCCTATTGGGGTGCATGGTTCTGTGTTCACACCTTGCCTAAGTCTTCCCTGACCTCATCATCCTTATACCAAGGGTGCATCCTCCTTGTTCCAGACTTCCTGCTTGATCTCTGGAATTCTGAGAGCTCATGTTGTCATTAAATAAGACTGAAGCAAAGAAGGTACTCAGCACACCTCAACCTTTTCCATGTCATGTGTAACCGATGCCCCATATAATTCTGTAATGGCCCCACATTTTCCCTGCCCTTTCCCATTTTTGTACTTAGAGAGGTCCTTGTTATCCAGTTAAGCTTTAGCTTCCATAACTTCATCCCTGGATGCCCACACATCACATCTGTGTTCCTCTCAATATACTCAGCCTTGGTTATGGATGATTCCTTTCTGTGTTCTAGTGTAGCCAGGAGTTCCTTGTGCATCCCCACAGACCTCCTGGCCGTTTTTGCCTGACTTGCTCTTCACTGGGATGGACTGCTCTTGAGCCTGGGGGAGGTGAACCTTGAATATTAACCAGCGTTCTTGGGCTCTTCATTCCAGAGCCTTACCCCTTGGTGTGCTTCTAATCAGATCTTTGAAGAGACAAGTCTGGCTTTTCTGAAGTCTGGAGTTGAGAACTGGCTTTTCATCCTAGTCCCTCCTCTCAGTATCCTGAGTGTCATCATTTTATCTTTACTGCATGGCTGCCTTTGACCTTGATGGTCCCAACAAGCTCTTTGGTTTTGAGCACAAGATCCAGCAGAGCACCTCTCTTTGTTGGTTTCCCTATCAGTTGGGGCCGGAAGTTCTCATTGATGCACTCCATGAGCCTCCTGGATTGATTATCACAGAACTGCTAGGATTGGAAGGAACTGCTGGAGATCATATAATGAGCCCCCCTGCCAAGACCAGGTCACTTAGAGCAGGTGGCTTTTGAATATCTCCGGAGGGGGAGTCCATGTCCATTCCAGTGCTCTGCCACCCT